>JBAMHZ010000017.1:3595422-3616444 GCA_037177395.1 Alpinia galanga | reverse complement strand
CCTTTGGTGAGTGGCTATGACTTTTGGTCAGGATTCATCTGGGTCATTCGATCTGGAGGGTTGTAATCCTTCAGATAGCCCTTTGATCTCAGCTGCTAGATCTGGATGCAGCGATCCATACGATCCGACGCTCATCACAAACGGTCTAATCGCGAAGAATTGCGATCAACGTTCCAAATCGCATCACTTGTGATTCATCACCTCTCTTTGATTCAAACGGTGGCCATCCGCTCGCCCAATCAACATTTTAATCACCTCTCTTAACCGAGTGTCACGCACGCATGACATATCACCCGTGTGCCACGTAGACACTGTCACGTCATCTGGAGTATAAAATTAAGCTCCTTAGTATGCCAACAAAGCGTTCATTGCACATGTGCGTGCGTGGCGAGTGGCGAGTTCGTAGGTGCAAGCGCTTGCTCGCCCGATAGAGAGTATATGTGCTTTTTTACATTAACTCCATTAACACAGCAACACATATAAGGAAGTAAATGCCTTTTGGAATTTCCGATGTTGGATTATTCTCCTTTTTTTTTTTCATTTTATAATATTAATGTTATTTTGGGCTGACTTTAAATAATTAATTTCTCATTCACCTGTAATCGATTTTGAGCAAATTAATAGTCTAGATTCATATACACGAAATGTAGATTTTAATTTTGAAGTCAATTCAGACTTTCATCGATTGATGGTACCTCGATTTGTAAAATTATATTGATCTTTTAAAACCTAATATCCAACAGTTTTGTCCAATGCTGAACAGTATGTGCCATTCATGTTCTGTCTTCATTCCAGTTTCCAGAGAGCTTTGCTTGTGGCCATGGTCTCAGCCTTTTGCATGAAATGAAACATATCTTCCTTCAAATGATAAGATAACATAGGCATATTGAGAGGACCTGATGTTTTGTTTCAAGGTTCAACAGTTCTGTGTCATTTTAAGCAAAACTTTTGAAATCCCATTCCTAACTAACCAGGAAATTTACGCTAGTTTGAAGCAAATCTCAGGAGAAAATACATTGCCTCGGGATCCTTAACGTTGACAGGTGAGAAACAGAACTTGCAGTTATCTTGAAGAGACAAGTCCTGTGCTTTCTCCAACATGTTTGCACCTTCGCTGATGCGGTCGTTCTCTCGTAAAGTAATATCCATCGAGGCGACAGTTGTTGCTCACAGAGTATATCCTTTGGGAACGGTCATGCAGCAAACCAAACACCTCCACATGCTCAAAAAATGGCAAAAATTTGGAAACAGAACAACTTTCTGCACCTCGTCGAATGGTTGCTGCAAGCGCTCGACCAAATAGTTCAAATCATCCTTACCAAACGATGACAGAAGCCTCCACCAGGATATATACTCCCTCCCCGTCCGGCTCTCCCAACTATTTGCTTTACGTAGGATGCAGAAGCAGGCACCAATTTATCACTATTATACTGGGATAATGATCAGAATGAAACCCGTCATTTTAACATCCAAACCCATTCCCACAGCATTACCAGCCACCAGGATGTCATATTCATTGTCCTGGTAACCGAACAGTCTAGTCTCCGCCTTGTCTCCTGTGGCAATGCAATATATAACCCAGCATTTCTTGGTGAATTTTTCGATTGAGAATGCCACAGTGCAGTCCCCTAAGCAAACATTCTTCACATCACCTACGAATATATTTGTCTTTACAACCAGGGGCTCGAATCGCTCAACTCGATTCACCTCAAGCTAATCATCGCCTGTTTCCTTGCAAGTAGTTTTGACAATTTTCAGCACATTAGGATCACCATAGAGACAAATTTCATCAGCCATGAGGCCGAGCAACGCACGCGTCCATGCATACCCCTGGCGAGATCGGCCATCATCTGTATCTCGTCGACTGAGGTCACCGTAGCGGATAAGGCCACTGTAGGTCTTGCCCCCGTTGGTGGGGTCGGACTTTTAGAAAATGCACGGTGACTAGGTGCGGAGCAAGGTGAGACCGGCAGACTGCGTGAAGGCGCGGAATCGCCTAATGTCGTCGGGGAACTCCTCGGGGCAGAATCGATAAAGAGAGCGAGGTCCTGATACGAGAAACAGGGGGGTATGTCAAAGGAGCGGAGAATCTAGGAGAGGGACTCCCCAATCGCGGCAACTGAGCCCGGTGGTGCCGCCCTCAGCGACCCGGAGTTAACGGTCGATGGCGGAAAGATCGTACTGTCGTTCGGCGGGCGGGAGAGAGCGTCGAGGGAGTAGCGGCCGCATTCCCATTGTCGTCGTCCCCTCCGCACTCTTAAGAATATATACACATAGAATTTTGATATACTGCACAACGTTCGCTTGCACGCCGATGCAGGATGCTATTTTCATCATCCTATCTACAGGATTATGTAATAAATAAAATGCACATTAATTTTTACCGCAAGCAATAGACACTGTAACTTAAGTTCTGAACCTAAATAATTTAGATCGGACAATAAATAACGAAGAAACTCACGACATATATAAAACTATAGATCAACTCATAAATTCTAGAAAATATTGGCACCATCGATCGCTATTGAAATCGATCAGAATCAAGCCGAATTATGGCTGGAATTTGACCGCTGACGGAACAGACTCCAACGCCGGCACGACGATGGTCAAATTCCAACCGGAATCCAGTGGTGGAGCATCGAAGGAAGGGGTCGTCGCGACGGTTATTGTGTATTCCCTTCGTCGCGCATAGGAAACTGACGCTCAACATAACAATCTCATGTGTGTGTATATATATATATGAATGTTATCCTATACAACTTTTATGCGAGCACCCATGAACACCTTCATCATCTACCATTCGATCGGATGAACACTATAGCCCAATCCATAGGAGATTGGACGATGGATGATGAAGGTGCTCATGGGTTCTCACAGATGAGTTGTGTAGGATGAACTCATATATATATATGTTCACGGGTGCTCACAGATAAATTGCGTAGGATGACATCCGAACCTTTAACCTAATTAATTATGAGACTGACTGGTCTGACCCCATTGACGAAGAGCTCATAATTCCCCTAGGTGAAATCACCATCAGAGTAAATCCAAAAGCGCTCACAGTTTAGCGACCTCCCCGCAGTCGTGTCGTCCATGTAAGACTGTCCAACATCAAAACCGTATTCTATTTACGAAGACAAACTCATGCAATCAGAATTGCCCGTATAATTTTTTTTAAAATTCACCGTTGAATATATCCCTACAAAAAATTGAACTGTGATATTCTATGTGATGTTTTTCTACTTGCCGCTCCAACGTACCTCGGATGGCAAAGCTTACATAAACATGTATAAATAAGCTCATAGCTTACAAGAGCAAGCATATTAATTAAGCACTTGAGATAGGAATAGCAGAAGATATCAAAACTAGAGATTTGTCTACGAACAGGCAAAGACTTAAATTTACTAACCCAAAACCATGTTATCCACAAGAATGTTCACCATACATTTTACTTGCATTTATGTATATGAATGCATAAAATCGTAGTTCTCCAGAATGTCTCCGCGATCTATATACATCGAGTCGATATCTGCAACGAATGAGAGGATAACTTACAGTCGAACCTTTCATGTCCAGTTCATTTTCTTTCTGAACTGACGAAGTTGGTCCCTCCACAGCGCTGAAAGATGATAATCAGATCAGTTAGAGGTTCGGTTGCTTTTTGGTTTGTTAACAATTAAGGCTAATCCCCGTTAACATATACGATAAAAGTGCCTACGGAAGCGCTTACGGTGCAATTAGAAGTGTGTTTCAGTAATTTAAAGTTGTCAACAACAGTCATGAAACCGTAAATTCAGCATCGATATCGACTATACGGTATGAATCAAGAGGAGATTAAGTGTTCTACCAGCATCTTTGTATCGTTCCTCAATAACAGCAGTCAGCATGCTACGCATCAACCCGAATTCTTCGGTCTCCATGCAAGGCTGACCGTCAGGCCTGGGGCAAACACAAGTGGATCTGAGAATCAAAAATTTAAGAAAACAAATACAAAAGAAATATCCCAAACAAGAAGTAAATAATTAAGTGGAAGTCTTAACTACTAATCACGAGATAAGTTATATCGAGATGTAGCATGATGAGAAAGTTCTCAATTCATCTTAGTTATTGTGACCATCTTATAGTAAAAGGAAATTTGGAGAAAGGCTCTATGTTGAACACCCAAGTCCAAACAAATGTGCAGGAAGATTCCATGTTTGGGATCCAAAATTTGATCAGTGTAAAACAGTTCCCCCATATTTTCAACAGACGATAATCCAATATTAATTCTACCTATCGAGTTCCATAAACAATATTCCATCAGATGGAGAAGCCTGCGTTGTCAACTTGCTTGACCCAACAATTTTCATCCCATCACTGTAAGCAAGGTGTCTGTTGACTTGTATAGGAGCCTAAATGAAAGAAAGCATACAGAAACATATTCAGATTGAATATGACGAATTTACTAAACTGATAGGCATGCTAAAAAGACAAATACTTTCTATAAAAGAAGCATAAGTGTATGGCTTGTTGGAAGTGACTGATCTCATAACCATAAGGTATGTGGTGTTTATCTAAAAAAGACTAACTAAGAAAGTGAGCACATTGGAATCAATTAAACGCACAGTCAGTTTGGATGGAAATATTATTTTCAAGGGCCTATTTCTACCATTCTGATGCATTGTCCATGTATCCTCTGGTTCATGCACCAATATGATAATCCACTATTCATTTGAATTCTGGTACAAGATGGTCAGCAAGATTTTAACCAGATAAAATGAGAGGGAATCCAGTAAAATAGGTGGGGTAGTGTTTATTTCCTAGTAAAAAAAAAAGACAACTCAATGCACGAAGCTTCCGTCAATATAGGATTCCAGAGAAGAGTCTAATGTATGGAGTCTTATCCTGCTATGTAAGAAGTTGTTTTCTAATAAAAAAGAACAAAAGATATTCACCAAAAAAAGAATAAAAAAGAAACGGAGCAAATACTGAATGGTCTGTGAGTGGTGACTAGCAATTTTATAGTACTGGTTGCGTCTGGTCATATCAATCTGTATCTAAGACTCCTCCACAAGTGATCAGGTCTGGGACAAGGTATGTAGTAACCTGAGGACAGTATCCCTTGGATCTTTCAATCTTTATTTCATCCCAGGACATTCAATAGACTCATTGCAAAAGATCAACCCAAGCTGAGGCCAAATTTTGCCTCCTTGTCTCCTTGAAGAATCGTGCTACCACAGTAAAAAGGGGATAGGTAGAAAAAGGAAAACATTTTGCCTTGGCCAAAAGCAAATCAGAATAACCATTTGAGCTGCAACACAAATGAGACAGAGATTGCAAAAAATCACTAGGCCTCAGAGAAAAGAAAATCAAAATAACCATCTGAGATGCAACACAGATGAGACAATTATCCATAATCTATTTGTAGTGACATATGACAACGTCAATATGAAACAACAAAAAAAATAGTGACATATGACAATGTCAATCTGAAGCAACAAAAAAAGTAACACGTTGACAGTGGAGATTCACTGAATGGAGCAGGGTGTAAAAGATGAAAAGATAGTGTTGAAACAATAAGATAGAAGTGGGAAAGACATTACACAAAAGGTCAAACATATGGATAAAATATAAACGTATCTAGGCTTTATCAAAGTTCTCTCCATACTAATTATGCTGCATGAATCACAGCCGACAATTCTTTTCCCTAGAAAACTGAATCAGCAGCTACTCAAAATAATTTCAGAATGCAACATTTAAACAAATCCACTGCCAAGTTATTATTCACCACTTTGAAACTTTTGCTTAAAATAAATCATGATCTGGTTCATACAGATTGGGCCATGGTCAGCATTACATATTTCTTCTCATTATACTTCTTTTGCAATCATATGCCAGTACTAAGTGGTTTGAAATTGTATCAAAGAGTATCTCATATCTTGGCTGAAAGTTTTGTCATATTTAGACATTTATGATATATATTTTTTCCAAAGCATGCACCTAGATTCATGCAATTTTGAAATTAGAGCTAACCTTGCATTGAACAGCCAAATTGATGGCATCAGAAGGTCGCAAGTCAAAGCTATGAATCTCAGTCTCATTCCCCACCTGCATACTAGGATGATGTTACTTCAAATCTCTAGCTGTAAGTAGATTGCAGATTCCTTATGATGATATGGACCTTTAAGAGATACAGCTGAGCTAAGTAAGCTTCATTCACTCTCTTGGTGACCCTAACAACTTGTACCTGAAACAAGGAATATCTTCATACTCACATGATTCCAAAGAAACAGAAGCTTACAACTGCCATTATCAAAATTGGTTGATCAGATAGCATGTTCAACATCCACAACTGAACAAACAAGAGGGGAAAATGATAAGGTTAAATGCAAAGGGAATACACATATATGAAGTTCTATAAATAGTTCATGGAATGCTACAATATGTCCTGCAAAGATTTCCTAGAATAACTTTCAATTCATACTCCCAGAAAAGATGAAGTATTTCAAGTGACTCAAGTTACCTTCCATCCCAGCTCCTCCATCATCATTTTGGCTACTTGATAAATAGTTGGTCTAGCCTGAAACAAAAATAGATCAAGTATTCTCCTTTTAGAAGATACGAAATAATGATAATGATGATTATCAAAAAAAGATGCAATCTTACTATTGGAGCATTCCGAATAGCAGCCATCAACAACACACTCGGCATTTCCACTGAAAATGAACAAAGTTAGATTGCTTTGGGGAAGAAAAGACTAGCAGTCACACGAAGCAAAGAGAGAAAAACATACAAACAATAATAGGAAGCAGAAGGTCGCTTCCATCTTCCATCTTCCATCTTCAACACAATTGCAGGGTGAGGAGCATATTCTGATAATTTCCCTCCATGTGGGTTATTGTGAATGCATCTTAAACATCTTCCGTCACGCATCTTTATTATAAAACCTTCAGAGCCACTTCTAACCTGAACTGCTTGTAGGAGACAAATATAATGTAATCTACGAAACTTACAGTAAATCAGAAGACTATATGATTAGCACCATATCAATAAAAGATATAATCTACAGCACTAGTTTCGTCACAACCAAAACAAGTTTGCAGGTGGTCATCTAATTCTAATGCACTATTCTTTGTGAATTTTTTTTTTGCATATCTGCAGGTCACCCTCTCTCTGTTCTCAGATGGTTAATTATAACCCAAGCCTCAAATATCTTAGATTTGAGCCTCAACTGAAGCTAACACATCATGAGTGAACAGGAGATCTGTGAAATTTGATGATTATTAATATTAACATGGGCTACAGTCACTATGGTAATTGTTATGTTGAGAGAAAATGGAAAGCAAATTACAAAATATCTACATTCACAAAAGGAAAAACTATGCCAAGTCTAGATTATTAGAAAAGGATCATAGTTCAAAGATATTACCAGCTTCAATCACAGTGGAGTTTACATAGTCCTCATCATTTGCATTGAAATTGCCAGCCATATTTCCATTACCATCAGAAGAGGAATTGAAACTACAATGAGCGCACCATTGTTTCTTACCACGAGGTTGCAGAGATATGCCACCAAACTGAATGTCAACCTGAAGTATGCTTTGGCATTTATGTTTGTATCCCCAACCTCTACTTTGTTGCCACAAGGTCTTTCTAATGTTATGAGTGATAACAGGAGTAGAAATTCCAACATAATTTGAATGAATATCAGAGTGGTAGGTGATTGCTCCCTTTAGAATTCCCATCTATGTTTCCTGGTGAACATTTATCATAAGTTTTAAGCACAACTTCAAGGCTTAAGAATAAAATTATAATTTTAAAGAGTAAGAAAAAACTAGTCTACAAACATAGATGAAGAGTGTACCCATATGGTCAAACAAAACTGCACTCTTCCCCTTGCTGATCTTGTTAACATGGTTCAACTAGTTATATCTTTCCTTATTGTAAAAAAAAAAATCTATAGAAAGGATTGAAATATACAAGGCATTTTTTGCATACTACATATCAAAAAACAGATCATTTATGCTCAAAGGAAAGGATAAAAGTGTTTTATTGTCTAAGAATATAGCAGACATAGTTAATGTAACCCCCAGATTATTTTGGCATATGACTCCTCTATGGCATCAAAGTAGAGACGATATAAAATGATCAAAGTGGCACATGGTTTCTTCAAGAACTTTATGGCAAAGTAGCAGTGTGCATATTGGTTGGCACAAGAAACTCCTAAAACTACCTGATTTTGGAAATGGCATACCAAAAACAAAGGGCGGCTAAATTTTAGGCAGAGCCATATCATGTAGCTACAAACATCTCGATGCAAGGTCCTGACTAAAGCAACAAATTCAAGCATTTAGCTCATTCATGTCATACTCCCTATGCTGTTTTAGTAGTGTCATGTTATCAACAAGTGATGCTGGAGTCACCTTAAGCCCAGAACAGTCGACATTTTACTTAAATCCAATATCACACACTTCTTACCCAATTAAAATTCATACTAGAGTTCCTCAGAATGTCTAACTTGGATCGACATTGCAATGCACCTATTACTTCTATACCAGATTGAAAATTTTTGATGTTCAAACCTGGACTGTTATAGATTAACTGTCACATTCAGTCAAAATTTATGATACATGTATAGGGTGTCCGAGCTTGCCCTAAGGATGTGTTGGAACGAGCTGAGCAACTTTGATAACCCAAATTTCACGCAGCAACCTTTGTTCTCAACTTCAGGACAATTTTACGCACTGTAATTTTCAGCAATCATATATAAAATCCTCACCCTGGGAGAAAAATATCGACTTTCTTCCAGCAATTTAACCTAAATCGCAAAGCATCTCTGTACTCATGATTATTACAGCAAGCAAATCAACGATCGCCCAGATTAAAAAAAAAAAGGGCCACAAAGCAGAGAGCAAACAGATCATCAGATACCCAAATGAATCACCAGATAGAAAGAATAAGAAGGCTTCTCGATCGACAAACAAAAGGCTTTACCTGCAGTCCCCTGCACCCAGCAGATCTTGATCCGACCGATTAAAAAGCTCTTCACCGCGCAACGATCCGCAGGCAGTAACAAACTGGAAGTAAACAAAGAACAATCCGAGATTTCTAAATTCCGGCTCTACTATTCCCAATCCCGACGGTCGAAGGCAGGTATCGAATAGATCCGAAACCGCACCACATAGGAACACAATATTACGGATACACCCTTCTTATTCTTCCTAATTCTCGGTATAGACGAGGAAATTTTTGTACTTTCAGACCTTTTCTGCTTTTAGCGCGACGCTGCTCGGCGAGCTGCCATGCACAGTAGTTTTCTTGCAGAAGCATGCGAGGGCATTTTGGACATTTAATTCCGTTACGGCCGTTGTTTCGCTTTCCTCTAGTATTATTTTGCACAATTACGTTACGTTACGTTACGTCACGGATATATTTAAGTCACCTGTCTGACTATTTCATCCTTGACGCTGATATCCAACCAGACGCAGAAGATTAGTCATGGTGCATTTAATTCGAAGAGCTGCTCAAACATTTTAGCATTTGCCTTGAATCGTTCTGCGTTCCTGAAATCATTACTATAATACGTGTTTCCGATATCATTGCATATCGCGAACTAATGGCTTCTTACAGTTTCTCAAAGCTCGTTATCTTGCTCCTGATGACCGGAGCCATCTGCCGCTGCTGCCACGGCCAAGGCGGAGGAGGCGATGGGGGCACTACTGTCAGCTGCATACAGAGCGAACGGAGAGCTCTGCTCGCTATCCTATCCAACATGTCCTCCAACGGCCTCTCCGGGGAAACGTTCTCTTCTTGGACCGGTGAGGACTGCTGCAGCTGGAGAGGTGTCGCGTGCGACAACACCACCGGCCATATCACCGTGCTCGATCTGTATTTCAGCCAGCTCGTCGGACAGATACCCGAGAGCCTGGGGAACGACCTGGCTCACTTGGTCTCCTTAAATCTGTCGAACAACAACATCACCGGAAGGATTCCGGAGAGTTTGGGGAAGCTAGTCAGGCTGCAGGAGGTACGCTTGTCTGATAACCTTATTTCTGGACAGATTCCAGAGACGATTGGGAACCTTCCAAACTTGAGAGTTTTGCATTTAGAAGACAACAACATTACAGGACAGATCCCCAGAAGCTTGGGGGATCTGTGCAACCTGACAGAATTAGATCTATCCTATAACAAAATCTATGGAGAGCTGACAGATTTGCTAGATGGTTTGTCTCGTTGTGCTCAGGGAACGCCTCTGTCATCCTTGAATGTTCAGGGCAACAACCTGAGCGGCCGCGTCCCTACGAGTCTAGGCAAATTATCTCGAATGCAAAATTTACGCTTGTCGTCTAACTCATTGCACGGCGAAATCGCCGGAGCTCACTTTTCCAACCTCACCGACTTGTACTTTCTGGACTTCTCTTCCAACTCCTTGAATGTGATGCTGTCGAGCGATTGGATTCCCCCGTTTAGTAATCTCTTCTACATCGATATGAGCTATTGTCATCTAGCTGCGTTTCCTAACTGGATTCGGAACCAAAGTAGCTTTAGATTTCTCTACCTGTCGAGCGTCGGACTGTCGGGAAATCTTCCAGTTTGGTTTTCCGATCTCGAGTTGGCCGCCGTTTTCTTGGATTCCAACAATTTGACTGGTCCATTACCTCAGCTGGGCTCTATAATTAGCTGGATAAATCTTTCCAACAACTCATTCGTTGGCCCTATACCATTGAAGGTTAACGATGTTAGTTCCCTTTACTTTTTTTCGTTGTCGCAGAACAAGCTCAATGGCAGTATTCCTTCTTCCCTCTGCAATCTGACGGCCCTCGAAGTTCTCGACCTGTCTGATAACAACTTGACTGGGGAATTCCCCAATTGCAGCAACTCATTTCCCACCAATCTGCTCTATTTACACTTGAACAACAACAAACTCTCTGGGAGATTTCCCTCTTTTCTGAGAAATTGTGGAATGTTAACTACATTGGACATGGGTCAGAATAGATTTTCTGGTGAAATACCAACATGGGTCGGAAGCAGCTTCGAATTTTTGACGATTCTTCGTCTGAGCTCAAATTCATTCACTGGTGCCATCCCAGTTATAGCAGATCTTAATGTTCTCCGAGTTTTGGATCTTTCGTCCAACAATCTTTCCGGCGAAGTGCCGCCGTCTCTGAGGAACCTCACTTCTATCATTGTAAGGACAAACACTGGCGATTCTTTTGGATACGATGGTTATCTGGAGAGTATCTTGATCATCACAAAAGGAATGGTTATCGAATACACTTCCAGTGTTCTCAGATTCGTAGCAAGCATCGACCTGTCAAACAATGATCTTTCCGGCGAGATCCCAACTGAGTTCACGGAACTTCTAGGGTTGAATTTCCTGAACTTGTCGAGGAATCACATAACAGGAAGGATTCCAGAAAACATTGGCAGCCTGACACAACTGGAATCACTCGACTTGTCCTGGAACAGTCTCGCCGGAGAGATTCCCTCCGGCATATCGGACCTGCACTTCCTCAGCCACCTGAATTTATCTTACAATAACTTGTCAGGAAGAATCCCAACTGGCTTCCAGTTGTCGACCTTGAATGACTCCTCGATATATGTCGGTAACAGAGGCCTTTGCGGAATGCCATTGCCACAGTGCAGAGATGTAACCAGCGAAGTTCCATCTGATGCTGCAGGAGATAAAGAAAATGGCGATAAGATGGAAAAAATATTCCAAATCATTAGCATTATCCTAGGGTTTGCGGTTGGTTTTTGGGCTTATATTGGCACAATCTTCACGAAGCAGAACTTAAGAGTCACTCTTTTCCGATCGGTCGACAGGAGCTCTGACTGGATCTACGTGCAGGTGGCGCTGAAGTATAGAAGACAGAAGTCCAAATGGCAAAGGACTTGATTGTTTCCGGTGGTGGTCGCCGGTAGCATTCATAGTTTATCATTTGATGCTGTATAATTTGATCGGGCGCGTTCATAGTTTATCAGGCTCACTACGGTGCTGCCTAAGGCCTCCCGCAGACAATGAACTTCTGCTTAGTTTAATAGTTCAAAAAAAGTAAATTTTTTGTGTTCATCAATTCATTGCCTTGTTGCTTTTGGTGTCTCTGTCAGCATACATTTCATATTCAATTAGGGTTTTCCCTAGGACTGTTTGTGTCTGTACTCGAGAAAGAGCACGTCTTACAATATAGAACTATTGCAGCACAGTCAGGTATCTGAATTGAACCCCTCATCGAGGAAGAAGACAGTCAAATGGAGAGGTAAAAGTACAAAACGGCCATCTCTAGAAGTTGATCAATGAAATTCTAGCAACCTAGATCGGTATTTCCTCAAGAACACCACCTCCTCACAGAAAGTACAATACTGAAGGGAAAGAAATGAATATTTTCAGCAATCGATCAAGACTCTGTATGCGATGGGATCTCCTGCTAGCTATTAAGCTCCATAGAATGGCGACTTAGGCGAGTACTCTTGCAGAGAGAGAGAAAAAAGAAGAAAAGAAGATACATTTCCTGCTTCTACACTACTCGCAATGAAGATCAAGCGAAGAACACAGAGACTCGCTCTGTTAGTATACTTTCCACCTTCTTGAAGCAATTTTCAAGTCATGAGCTCCTGCGGATCTCAAATTGAAGGTCAAAGGGCGAAAGAGCGCACCTTCCGGAGATCTAACGCAGAAAAAGGCTGCCTCAGGTGAGCAAAGAGAAGGAAGGAGGAAAACGAAGAAGCAAAGCGTGTTTTTTTTTCAAGTCGCCATGATCACACACACGATCTCATTTGGTACCGAGAATACAAGAAGTCATTTCTACCTGTGCTCTGCAGAGGCACCCATGCTGTTATCCGTGATTGGTGTTCTGGTTACAGTCAAACCTGTGGGTTGCATTCTTGTTGTTACGAGAAAATTGTGCCTCTTTTACACACCAACAGCTTAAACTACTGGCTCTTTTGTCCTGCAGATTTCAGTTGGAGAGCTTTTCTCGTTTCAATGCTTGTCAAACCATGTTCTCTCTCTCTTTTTCCCCTCCCTATATGCACGCCGATATATTCAACTGCAGGTGCTTATCTTTTCATCTCATTCTTCCCTGAACAAGCTGAGAAACTGCTTCAGATGGGTCCTGCAAGTTAGCAGTAAAAGCTGTTCCAATTCTGTTTTTGAGTTCTGATTTCGATGTACTAATGTTCTCAAATCATTCACATAACTATAAATGAGCTTTGTTCAAACTTATTTGATAACTTGTTCTTTACCAAGTCAAACACTAAACTAGCTCACGAATATATTTGATTTATTTACAAACAACTGAATTTATTATTTAGATTACAGGTTATGTTCGGTGAATACATATTATAAGTGGATTGAAGATATCAGATGGATTAAAGGACCTGTTAAAGATAGGACACTTCTAGTGAGCTAAGTAAGATGAATGGCCTGATCAAACAAAGCAAATTGGGCAAAACAAAGTAAGTACAGGTTACACTCTATACTCATCTCAGTGGCATGAAAATGATATCAAGTCAAATGAATCGCCTGACAGGGGAAACAAATCAACTGAGCTGAGACATGGACAAGTTCAATAAGCTAAGAGAACTGATTGCGCCTAGATGCAATTTTCTGTGTCCCAAAGACCTGGCAGAGCAGGCCATGTGGTTCAATGGGCCAAGAGAACCGGCTAAATCGAGCTAACCAAGTGGGTAGAATATTTCATAAATAGATAATTTAATATCAACAAAAATCCATGGCTATTACTATACCATTACCAATGATAACGATAAGAATAAACCATATATTCCATTTCATAAACAGAACACGTGTGTTCCATCCAAAGGCATCATTGGATCCTTTGCAAAGATTTGAAACATATCAGTGTGGGATTTGAGATGGCAATTAAAATCATGCAAAATGCCATTTCCTAATGAAACAAAGAACAATTTTGCTTAACTGATTACAAAGAAAAACACAGATGAAAAAACCACAAATTAGTAAACTAATAAGATGATATATCAAATGATAAATTTTCCAGCATCAAGATGGATGCATTGAGCTGTGAACATATCCAAGTTCATTCTACAAGAAGAAACAGTACTTGAAACATCTGTTTCATCCTTCTTTCCCCTTGACAGACACAACTTAAGTTAATGTTAAAACACCTGATGAACTCAGAAGATAGATCCGTGCAAAGAATTTTGACGAAGTCGCTACAGTTGTGCAAAAGGTCCATGCTGAAGGCACACTCCTGACAGAGTAAGTTCTCCACCAATAAGTGAAACATGTACAAATTTTTCAATCAAAGACAACACTTGAAAGAATTCTTACGGCATTAACGCCCTATTGTCCACTAGTAGTATTGTTTTCTTGGATTGTTCTGCATTCGTAAACCAAAAGGTGCACATTAGACGGCATTGCATTAAACTGTTAGCGACGAACAACACGAAGTTAAAATAAAAAGAGCACGCTACCAGTGGGTTTGGTCTGTAACGATAACCAAGCATCATTCGTTTCTTATACTGCTCATAGATATCATCATCAGGATTGACTTCACCAGGTTTTTCAGCACCAACACCTAAATTGTCCTTCTTCACTTCTCCTGCCATAACTGGTTCTGAACGGCCACGTTTGTCACTGCCTAGACCCTCACCTGCAAGCATCAGGAAGTTTGCAGATCAACAACAAAAAATAAAACTTTCTCGTATAGCAAGACAAGAAAATTGGGAAAATTCACACAAATACAGCAGAAGTGAAAACATTGCATTAAGAAAAGCCTAGTAACAGCCATCTCATATCTATGTGCCTGATAAATAAATCAAAAACCCCGCATATCCAATTTCGGCATTTTGTTTCAAGTTAAAACACGTGGCCTAGTGATTTAAAATGTGGAAAGCCTAAGATCAAGAATCACAAATAGAGGCATAGATGAAGGTAAAATTAGATGAGTATAGAGTGTAACAATAGCAGAGAGACATGCAAGTCGACATTTTTGTTGGCATGAGTGTAAAATGGGAATCAAAACTAATCAACCATACCTTCTTTCCAACCCATTTTAGATAGAAGTCTATGACCAATATTGTCGGCCTGAATTTTAGCTTTTACTGCAGCTTCTCTAGCAGATTTTTGTGCAGCTGCATCATTACAAGAAGACATAAACTTCTCCAATTCATCTTGTGGAATGAAGTCGCCCATGTGATGACCCTTTTTAGAAGCTAAAAGACCACACAACAAGAAGTCATTACAGTTTCCTAAAGAATAAAAAACTAAATATGATTTTCTATAGAACAATAAAGCAAAAAACTGCAGAAATGTTCTTAGTATTATTGAAAATTGATTACTGTCAATAACCATAATAAAATTTGCTTAGGCACCCTAGGTAATAGAACTAATGTACCAGCAATTTAGGGATGGGCACAGTTCCGTATTGTTTTGGTGAGGAAAATTGAATACAAATTGTTTTTTTTCCAGTTTTGAACATCCAAATCAAAGGTTCAGTTTAGTTTTGGATCGTTAAAAACCAGCAATTAAACAAAAACCAATCAAAAACTAGTTTCCTAACAACATTCTTATTGTGATTAGTAGCAGAAAAAAAATAAAATTTAAGGTTTATGTTGACTTGAGAACATAAGAAGTAAAAAAGTAAATAAAAAAAACCTTGATAATAAACATACTAATTTACTTATTTATACTAATATATGCACATTATTAAAAAAACAACTTATTTGTTCTGTTTTAATGGTTTGTACATGTTTAAATCACAATCAAAGTAAAACCATTAACTTCATCTAGTAATCAAATTGAAACCAAAATGATAAACCATATTTTTCAGTTTGGATTGGTTTAGTTTATCAGTTTAGGTTATAGATGACTACCACTATAAGCTAATAACAAAATATGGACTAAAAACCTTGAAGAGACGCTGGTGGTGGCATTTCATCCTTAGATTGCTTTGGCTGCCTCATTCTTTCCTCCTGTGCAGCTTTCTTCATGTAAAACTCCATCTTAGCAATAGGATCTGCAGCTGAACCTTCGCCAGATTCTTACAAGCAAAAAAAATAGATTCAGATATTCTGTTTACTAGAAGTATTGATCTATTTTGTCAGAAATATTCATGGAAGAATAGCAATCTGTAATGGAAATAAGAAAATCTGATACAAATCCATGAGAGAAATTTGTACATAAAACGCAATGGAAGATGCACCTAGGCTGAAGAAACAGGAAGGCCAATGATTAGCCTAGGATATTTAAAGCTGAGGCTATTGCTCATCATACAAGACGTAGATGCATAGAGGTTTCAATCAATAGGATTTTGAGGAAAACATATGCGCAAATCTAGACCAATGAACCAACATAATCCACAAGCATGGTCCAAGTTGCCAAACCACCCAATTATCTTTTGAGCTATGGGCAAACCACCTATGGCCAGCTTGATACTTGATAGAAAGTTTTTCAGAGAAAACACACACACACACAAAAATATACATACAAGACGTAGATGCATAGAGGTTTCAATCGATAGAATTTTGAGGAAAACACATGCACAAACCTAGACCAATGAACCAACATAATCCACAAGCATGGTCCAAGTTGCCAAACCACCCAATTATCTTTTAAGCCATGGGCAAAGCACCTATGGCCAGCTTGATACTCGATAGAATAAGTTTTTCAGAGAAACACACACACGCACAAAAATATATGTACATGTATATATATAGAGAGAGACCAAGATAACTTGCAATTGCTATTATAGATCATGCCAGCTTGGTACCCTTGCCCATAGGCAGGTCGAAAGATTTCAGGCCAATCCTTTATATAGTAAACTTATTGATGAGCAATAGAATCAATATAATACTTTATTATTGTGATTAAACTAGCTATATGAGCATACCGAATCTTCCAGAAGAGCTAGACTCCTCATAAGATCCATATAAAGCTGAAGCAGGTGTTTGGTAATTCAAATGCTGTTGGAAAGTGCTTTTTTGAGAACCAGTTGATGTTTTGGAAGTTGAGATGCTTCTGTTGTCTGCAGAAGTAAAACCTTGGATCTAACATTACTATTTTCTCATAAAATAGCACATTAGTTGCCTACAATTGGCCAAAAAGAAAGAGGAGAAACTGATGCACAAATGGCATCTACCAGAATTTGATGTCTTGGACTCCTTCAATTGTGCTAGAGCTTTTTCCTCTTCAAGGAGTTTATGTTCATAGTATTTGTAATCAGAACAGTTAGGATCAAATAAAAACCTGCAAACATTCACGATTATCTTAAGCTTAAGATACTAAAGATATGTAACCATCACATAGACAATTTCATTTTACTCTAATCGTATATTTATTAGAGAGAGAGCACAACATTAAAAAAAACAAAGAAGTATCTGCATGCATATGAAAACAAAATAACAGGCACAATAGTATTTATGAAGTGTCAATTTCTAGATATCAATTAGTTGTTTGCTTGATATTTACATATTGAAAAGGCATTTCAATTATTTGGACAGGAAAGATTATCAAGTTGACCCTTGAGAACATTTAAGAGTACAAACATAAACATTTTAAAATTGAAAAATTCAAGAACATGTACTTGAAAGGTGTGTCTCCAGGATTCCTTTGGCGTGTGACATGCTCGAATTGTCTTCCATTTTTTGCAACAAAACTTGCTAGCTTATCTGCAACTTTCTTGACAGCTGAATCGCTAGGAGAAGACAGTGCTGCATGTCACTTAAAGAACTGATTAATATCCAGTGCATGAACAAGTGAATGCAAATTACTGTTGTAGCAGGACTGCCACATTTTGATTCTTTCAATCAACAACCTTTCCACTGCATTAATATCCAATGCAGATTGAAGATACTTAAAGACACAAGCTGCATTGATGAGAAAAAACTTTCAAGATTTTCTTGCAGTAATCATGCATGAACTAATCAATGGAGCTCAGTTAGTCATGATACTTATAAAACATGCAAGTGCAGGTAATGTCATAGAGTGGCTTCACCTATTTTCTGCAAATCAATTTTCACATGAATAGCAGTTGAAATGCAGAACTAACAGCATATCTACCTTCTAGTATCATCTCTTTATACCATAGAGGATATAAAGAGAGCACGATATAAACTGTATTATAGGATACTCATTTTACTGTGACTAGTCCACATAGGTCTGCATATTATTGAAACATTAGATTCAACATTCTAATTATTGATATAATTCAATGCTACAGTAGTGATTCGAAAACTAGTTAATTTTTCACCATAATTGCTTTAGCAATAAGTGATTAGATATTTGCCTAACATTTATAAGTTTTTGTAAGTCTAACATCCATGGGATCATAATTATGATGGTGGAAGCTAAACAATTAAACAGGGATGGAGCATATGCATGAATAACAACTGAACCAACATAAACTCACTTCCTGGGAGATAAAAAACAAGTAATCAAATACTAGATGCCCAGAAGAATATGCAACCAACCCCAAATAGAATCATGACTAGGCTATGAAACATGAGACTTTTTAGGGTCTCTGAGAAGTCAGAATCATATTGCATGATGAACAAGAACATATGGAGTGTGTTGTATCAATGATAAACTCTCCCTGCATCATTCATCTCTGTTCCCAAACAAAAATGTCCTTATTGTTTGTTCAGATATATGTATCACGGCAAGGTTGAGAAAAATGAGACTGGTTGGGAACCCTGAGAAGTCAGAATCATATTGCATGATAAACAATAACAGATGGAGGGAGGATGCTGTATTGATAATAGATTCTGCTTCCTGCATCATTTCATCTCTGTTTACAGACAAAAAAGTCCTAATTCTTTGTTCCCAAAATAAGTAAACTATGTAAATTGCATTATGAAGGACCACATGTGATAAAATCTATCATCTATGGACAAGAAAACATCAACAAACTATGTTTCACAGACTTCACAACTGAATCCTAGATAATCAACTTGTTCATAAAAAAATTTGGTCGATCCTTCTATATAAGGGGTATGACAGATTAGTTGATCATTCAAAGAAGGACCAAACCATCAATTATATAACAAAAGAGTCCACATAAGGGATATAAATGCTACTTGATGCAGTCTGAGAAATTACAATCATTGGCAAAAGCATTTCAGAAAATTTAGTATTACAAATATACTTTGATCCTTCTTTGATGTTTGTCATGTAGTTAGTCACATAGGAGCTTCTAGTATATGATACATTTGGTGCTAAAGTTAAAAAAATTGCATAATGATATAATGCAGTGGTATAAAATGCAAAGGACAAATTACCAACATCCTCCCATTGTGATGATGAATGATGAATATCACCCTGACCCAACTTCTGACGCTTAAACTGTTCTTCTCCAAATACCCTTTCTTCAGTTTCTTCATCCTCATCGGCAATAAACTTAACTGGTGCTGCTGCAACTTTTGTCTTCTGCTTCAAGCTAAAAGCAAGCTTGCCACCAGAAGACTGAGAGTTTCCCTTCTTGGTATCATTGAATTTAACCTCCAATGGCCTTTTGCTAACCATCATTGTGGGCTTCAAAGCAACAGAAGGGCTGGCTGAAGTAGTGGGTTTAGGATGATCAGTGGCTGCTGCTGCAGTTCCTTTCTCTTTCTGGAGTTGCTTGACCCTTTCCATGAAATGTCCATCGTTTACAAACAGACCCATCTCCTTTCCCTTATCCATAGTAGCCCTCTCTTGAAGTACTCAGTAAAAATCAAGTAACTTTGAAACCAAAAGCTGCAACCTTTAAGATTCCGTTAGAAAACAACTAATATAAGAAGCATCATGAAGTCAAATCTGTCGCAGTCACGGATCCAATAAGGAAAATAAATGAAGAAATAGAACTATCAACTACGCATAGGGTTTTGATTTCTCCTACGGACGCAGAGACAGAGCTTCTGTCTTTTGCTCCACCAAAACAAAAACAAAAAAAAAATCATGTGTTAGGGAGAACATGAATCCACAGATAAGGAACACCCAATAGAAACCCTATCTGAAAACCGCATGCCAATTAAAGAAAAGACGCATGAAGAAAACATGATTGCGAGGGTACCGATCGAGATAAGGAGACTCTAATTGAACCCTCCAAATCAAAACTGGATGTAACAAACGGAAATGGTTCGAAGGCGCCTCGATCTATTTTGCCCCAAATGATCCAAAAACCAGATACTACGAAAGCACGAGGGGAAATTATCTAGCGAACGACTAATTCCAAGTCGAAAACCTTTCTCATACCTCGAATCTGCCGACAGTCTCCAATCGAAAGTGACTTGGGAACGCCGATAAAATCGAGACTGATGCAGGGATCGAGGAATTTGGGGACGAATCGGGTTAAGCCAACACGAGAGAAAGGAAATAACGGTGAGACGCAGAGACGATGGGAACGGGCACTTAAATAGACGTGGACGCAAATCTCGCGTACGGTTGGGCCGGGAGAAAAATTTGGAAGGCCCATAAATGCCTGATGGTTAAATTTGAAATTTTGAAACTTTATTGTCTAATCAACTAATTAAATTAAGCTCAATTAATTAATTTAACCAGATTAACCTTCATTATTTTATTTCTTTTTTTAACCACGTACAGATTATAAATACGTATAAAGATAGTTTATCATTTTTTTAAAAATGCCCCTAAAGTTCAAAAGGAATAATTTTATTATTATATTTTACATTTTTATTTAGTTCATATACTTTCACTTTCTTAAATTCAAATAAATAAACTGGATTTTCCTTTTTCAAATTTATTCATTATTTTTTTTTGGATGATTTTGAAACTTTAATTCCTTTTTTCACTTTTCTATTTTTTTAGGCCATGTTTGGTTGCTTGTAATTCACCTTATAATGTAATCCAGATTACATTACAAGTTGGATTCATTTATTTGTTTATAGTTTTAACATTGTAATGTAATGTAATCTAGATTATAAAACATAAGCAAACCTTTGTAATCTGGATTACGGACCAAAACTCACGTAATCCAGATTACATTACAAGGTAAACAAGTCAACGCCACAAGCCTGCCACTGCCACCGACCGCCGCTGGCCTTCGGCCGTCGGCCGCGCCCGACC
>JBAMHZ010000017.1:3536972-3555297 GCA_037177395.1 Alpinia galanga | reverse complement strand
CTTGTCATAACTACAGTAAATGTCAAACAAGGTGAAGTAACTCGACTATCTGAAAACAAACGTCAGATTGAAACTGACAGAGGTAAAATGAATCCTGTTGTGCTACTTTTCTTTGATCTGGGTCGTTGAATCTTTAAAGAACACTTAATTAGAATTTAAACTCTCTTGAGTTGGAAAGAATAAGCACCGATTCTGTGAAATAAATTGCAGTTGTGTAAATTTATTGATAAATATATTTAAAAGGGGAAAACTGGAAGATAATTTAGTTAACTAATCCCCTATTTTGCTTCATTCTTTTCCCTAGGCTGGTAGAGTATGATCACTTATTTGACTCGTAGACCGAGACCCCAACCAACAAAGCAAACAAGCGCCTTCTCCGCTTGCCCGACGACGGCTTTTGGCGCAGATCCGAGTCGAATAGGATGGTGAGGACCGGGGGAATGACCAGTGCCGTGAACGTAGGGATCGCCGTCCAGGCCGACTGGGAGAATCGGGAATTCATCGCCAACATCTCCCTCAACGTTCGCCGACTCTTCGGTTTCCTCCTGCAATTCGGTACGTATTCTTCTCGGTTTAATCCAAACTAATCGGGGAGACTAGGGATCTGAATAGGCTGGGGATGTAGTCAAGTGGTTTGGGGCTTTTCATTGTCAAACTGCCTGTAGGTAAAGTCTATCTCCCCTCTAAAAGCGCCAGGTTCCTGCTGGGACGATGATTTCTCAGATCTTGTTGTGCCTTCTTCGATTCATGTAGGGCATGGTCAATCGTGTCCTTTCCTAGAATGTTCAGTACCGCCTGACAACTAATGCTTCGTAGGGGATGTAGATTTTGAGGATCTTACTCGAAGTCTTCAGTTGTTGTTTAAGAGTTTGAATGCAAAAAATCCAAGCGGTTAGACCTTGTTGAAGGTCAAATAAGACGAAAGTCGCCCATTATCAAGAATTGTTGTGGTCGAATAGCACTACCGCGTGTGCATCTGAGAATTTTTATGCATATTTTAGTCTATTTTCACTGCTGCAATTATGATCGAGTGTGCTATTAACCATCGGCGGCTCCAGTTCGATGTGCGTATCCAAGGATTCATACTGAGCTAGAATCTGAAGTCAAACTTAGGATTCTTCCAACTCAGACTATAGTAGATTCATGTTATGACTAGAAGTTGCTATGCACAATCTATTTCCTACCATGATATAAGTGTACACACTGCACAAGATGTCCTAACATGAGAATTGTGTTGTTATTGTTGCTCCTTTCGTTGTGATAGACTATGTGTGTTTCAGCACTCAAATTCTCCTTTGGTGCTTCCAGAGGCTACAACGAAGAGTAAATTGGCTGCTTTGAACGAGAAGCTTGATATCTTAGAGCGCAGGTTGGAAGTTCTTGAGGTCCAAGTGAGCAGTGCAACAACAAATCCCTCTGTTTTCACCTGAAAATTCAACTTCTTCGGGCTCATTGTAACTGGATCACTGGATCTCCTGAAAACTCAACAAGGTTCGTAGAAGTTAAAAATTCTGTCAAAGCCAAATTACAAGTTGTTTTGAGATCCAATCACAGAAAGATATGCGTTAATATTTTTGGAAGAAGATGATTGACATATAAGCAAAATATTGTAGTTATACTGAATCAAACTTTGTGGTCAGAATATATGATGAATTTTGAGGAGTGTTATTGTTTCAAAGACTTATTGGGAAGTTCACCTATCTTACAATTAATAGGCAATTTTTAACTCAACTAGCATTTAGTGAAACAGTATGATCACTTATTTCTTTACATTGAAGGGAGTAGAGAATAGGACTTGTGTTCCAATGTAATCCAATATGATTACTATGTATCACGATGGCGGTCGATGAATTCTCGGTAGGTCTTGGAGCAGGACTGGCAGGGAGGAAGGCTACCTGGAGGGGGAGGCAGCAGCACCATTAGTGTATAGGTTTTCCGAGATAGGTGGCTGAGGAGGTGGAGCAGCATCTCACTTGTGGTCTGTGGATTTGGCAGCGGCGGCGAGAGCACGAACACAGGCAAGGGAGCAGCATTCGTTGCCTCGATAGTGTGAAGGATAAGATTTGATCACAATATAAGCCACCGATTGCAATTATAACGATGATCTTAATGAAAATTTATAGTTCAAACTCAATACAAGTCATCAGGAACATGTCTATTGTTAAAATCAAACAGCTGAAAAATCTTTAGCACAAAGGCAAAACTAACTGTCAAGCTATCAATGGCAAAGTAGTTGCACAATATATAGTTCTATGCTACAGTGAAGATCCAGTTGCCATTAATTGCCAAACAAAAAGGAAAAAGAAAATGTAAGGAAAAAAGAACGCAAAATAAAGCTCATATATAAGCAAGATTATGGTCATGGTTAAAGTGTAGTTTAGAGCAGCAGTGGCTCTTTACCAAAAAAGAACTTGCTGGTTCTTTCACCACACTCAATTGGACTTTCTCTGATACCAGATTTATTGGTCATTAACAGACTTCTCGTCTCACCAGAAGGGTAACGATACTATGGCAGCATGAAATAGGACACGTTCCAAAGTGTTTGTAGTTGGTGAGTTCCATTAGTGAGTGGCGAAGAATTTGAAGTCATGGTGTTCAACCTCAAGTTGCGTCAACCAGTAATATGCTTCATTGTAAAGGGCGTTCAGGGTTTCATTGTCTGAAGATTTTGGGTCTCTCCATAAGTCTTCCTGCATTTTGTAGGTAGAGAGACCAAATGGTGAAAGAGCAATGGCATTTCTCCCGTTCATTTTCACTGGCTTGTTGATCCTCAAATTTACAGGATAGAGATCTTTTTCATCATCAGACTCCATGCTATCTGCAATGGCACAAAATTGCAAGGACTTGAAGATTGATGACACTATGAAATTGCCGCATCAGATTAGTGCAAGCAAAAAAGCAATAGTAAGTTTTCTCATCAATGAATTCATGCAGTTTTTTTTCTCGATAAGAGAGAAAAAAATGACATAAATTGTGGTATCTTACTTCCATTCTGTTCTAATTATACTGGGACAAAACTGAAAGAAAATGCAAGATGGTGGCTCCATAGAGCTTGGCTGGTCTTCCTTGTAGTTAGTTTCTTTGCATAACCTTTAATTTCTTAGCCATTTGCTGGCTGTTTTTGTTGCAGCTAACAAAGTTTTTCTTGCAGGAAAGCTATGTTAATCTTGTTTCTTATTCTTAATACCTTATTGGAAAGTTCAAAATATATCACCAATTAAAATGCCAAAAACATATTTCTTTCCTTTATTTCATGTTTTGAACTACCTGACTGGGACTTCCAAAATGTCAAAAACTATTGTCTAGATTAAAATTAAACAACCTAACTATATCAGTTGACATTCCAACAACCAACTGAACTTCATACATTACGGGTACTTTACCAAATCATCAACCAAAGCAGGTTAAATGCAGCAAGACAATGCGATGATGAAATCTCGAAGTGGTTCTGTTGGCATTACTGAACTAATCTTGGAAACATTTTGCAAATGATCGATGATTAATTGGATTATGAGAGATACAAGTAATGTCAATGCATGGCTTTCAAATTCTGAAACAGTGTCATAAACAGACTAAACCATCATTCCTAACAATAGAGAAGTTAACCTTCAGATCCTAGCACATATTGACTGCAAACAGTGTAGAAAACCATAACTTTGCTAAAGAACTAGATTCGCAAAAGAATAAACATTCTTTTTTTTTTTAATGCTGCTTCAGACTTAAAACATTCAAATAGCATTTTTCCCAGAATCATCAAGCCAATCAAATAAGCAGTGTAGAGACATTAGGTATCTCAAAGGCCCAAAATTACATAACTTTGCTAAAGAGCTAGATTCACAAAAATATAAAGGAATCAAGATAGGCTGATCATTCGCAACAAATTATCTTTCAGATAAATCTAACAAGGAATACAGTAATTTATACCTTCAGACAGTGTGGATATGGTATGATAAGTAAGAAAGCAAGCCGACAAATCCTCAACATTTGCACATGCTGGAATGTGATAGATAGGGTACCTGATTTTGCATAGTTGCAATGCAGAACAAGAATAAAATCATAATCTTTTGTGGTGAAAGTAACAAAGAAAAGATAGAAGATACAGTAGCATTCAAGTTCAAAGTTCTATCATAATTTTTAGCTGGCTGTAAGTTCTTAGTAGCCACTTAGTGACTAAAACATGGCAACGCTCTATTGTTTATATTCTATCCAAATAATTCATGTATAGCAAGATATTTTTAAACATATATACTGTATCCAACTATCAAGAAAGAAGTAGACCAAGAAATGAACCAATACCAGGCAACAGAAAACCAGCTAGCAGGTGACAATTCTATGCTCTTCAACGACAACAAACCAGGAAATCGCCGAGCCAACTCCTTTACCTATTTAGAAACAACCAAGGTAAAATGTATAAAATCATACACAAAAATTGGATAAAACATGTTGTAGAATTACGAATCCTACTTGTGAGAATGGATACATCAATATGATGCACAAGTATCAGCAGCATAATTGTCTATACCTTGTCCACAAGGGGTGGCCTTCTATAGGGAGAACCATACTCCATATACTGGGCATACATCTGCCCAAAGGTGTCTTTTCTTGGAAATAAATTCTCATGGGTAATAACTGAACCATCTGAGGAAGCATCTGATGACTTGGACATTGTGTCACTCTCATTGTCATCACTAGAACATTCACACTGGCAGTCTTGTGGAAAAATCCTGCAAAATTGTATCAAATGCAGCTCATAATATAGTTCACTAGAGCTGGCTAGATGAAGAAAACCACTGCTCTATATATGAGGTTTATTTCTGACCTCGAAAAAGCAAGTGATTTTCTGGTATACAATTGAATTGCAGATAGGTATGGAACATAGTATTGAACTGTCCTTTCATGGTTGGGAAGGATGATGGGAACACCAACCCCATATACACTCCACTCTTCATACTGGTCCCAGAGGTCTGCTAGTGTGAAATACTCCATCTTCTCCTTCTCAGTTGGTTGGCAAATGCCATTCAGATCCTGTAAGCATGTCCACTTTTTTATATCAGAAATGCTGGTTATAATAAAGTCACTGCGACTTAGCAACTACTGAATACAAATTGGAGAGAAGTAATTAAAATCGAGAAACAATATTGTAAGAGGAATTATAGAACCAAGGATAACACTATACTAACCCTTATCTGGTCCCAAGAATTCAAAAAACGATTAATCTTGTTTTTCGAAATCAAAAGTAAGCATCTCTAGCAATCGCTATAACTTCGATTTAAATGTTAGAGAGTGTAGCAGATCAAACAAGAGGATTGGATCTGTCTGAATCACTGGATTTGCACTATTACAAGGGACACAGCAAGTTTAGAGTCACCTATACCATTCAGATCAAGGACGATTCCATGCAAGAACATAATGAAAGAAAAGGATAACTATTTTTTATTCAAACAGTAAAGTTGCATCTTTTACATGCAGAGGAAGGGACAAAGATCATTCTGCGATCAGAAGAGGACTAATCAAAGAGATGGATGCAAACTGTCGAGAGAAGTTTTCAGAATACGTCGCAGTCAAGAAAAATAAATAAATTAAACCACAGGATGCTTGGACAAATCAAGGAAGCAGATAGGGCGAAAAAAAATTTAGAACCTTTGTAAGAGGGTAAGTAGGCACCGAAGGTGTGATATGAGCAAGGAATGACTGCAGATTGGAGCTCTTTAGCACACCAGAATCCATCCTCGTCCTTCCCTTCCACTAAAATACTTTATCAGGTCTCCGCTTTCTGTCACCTCTCTACTCGTCGCCTCCGCTTATGTTCCACAAGCAAACACCGCAAACATCAAAAACAAACAAACAAACAAATACAAATAAGAAGGATCGCAGAAATCCATGTATGACAAGCAGAATGTACCAAAAGGATAATTTGCCCCTTTGTCTACATATATAATCTTCACATCTTCCGATCTTCCCCTTCTCCGGTGTCCTAATAAGAAAGTGACGAAGCGGTAAAGTCATCATCCATCGCGCCTTCTCAACCTACTTAATCCACAATCCATTCTTTTTACGAAAAAAAAAAAGAGACTCAATTGGAAAGATTTCAAGCGCCATGAATGCCCTCCGATCCCCGAGGTTCATCTCCCATCCCGCGTATCTGTTAGATCACGCCGTTGCCTCCTCGCGATTGAGATGGAAACCGATAGGACCGATTTTAAATCCTCCAACGATCGGATATTGTTTTTATATTCCTTTTTATTTTAGAAATATAACTCCTTTTTATACTTGATGTATGTAGGGAATGGGTTAAAAAGACTTTTTATTTTTATTTTTAAAAAATACGAATTCATTTCAGAAAACTAAATAATTTTCATAAAACGTTAGGTGATAAATTATTATATCTATAAATTTAGAGATAAAATAATTATTTATGTTAAAAATTTAAATGCCATGTATACTTGCCTTTAATTTTTTTTTTATAAAAATAAAGTTGCATATTAATCATTATTTTATTTATTTTTTAAAAAATATTTTATGATAAATCTATTTGCAAATTAAATAATTATCAATATATCTACTCGATCGTAGCGGCTTCTTTCCGAAACGGGCGGGCAGTGATACGGAGGCCGAGTCGAAGTCTCTCGAAAGAAGGGGGCGGTTAGGGAAGACGGAAGAGTAGTACGAAGCCGAGCAGGAAGGAGCACGACTTTCTACTTGATTTGTGATTCTAGGGAAGGAGAAGACGCTGCAGGTGCGGATCGTTGCCAAGAACTTCATGGACATGGTGGCGGCTTTGCCTGCTCTGAAGCTGGACAAGCTCTGCGACAGTGCTTTCATCTGCGAAGCCGATCTCAGGTAAATCTTATCCCCTCTCTCTCTTTCTCTCTTCTTCTCCTGTTGTGGTTTCTCAGTAGGTTTGTCTTTGTGGAAATCGTTAGTCAGATTGTAGGCTTGCTGTAAGTGGAATGGGTATCATCATCTGCGAGATTGATTTGGTGCTTCAGGTGATATAGGCATGGTTAGATCAAGCTGTTCAGTGACTTTTCAAAAATATATGGTGCTTAAAAATTCGAAATGTCTAATGGCTTCTCGCTTGGTTTCCGTGACGATGTCCTTTCAAATTTTTGTTGGATTATCTCTGTGCAACCTGCCACTTCAGCAATCCATCTCCATCTAATTTTGGGATGTACTTCCTGCCTACTGAAGGGGCTATTCTAAAGACTTTCCTCATTCTATTTCTTTGGTTTATGCATTCAATGCTCTTGCTTTGGTTCTCCTATATTTAGGATTGGACATTTTGAGTTCAGTGTCTCTGTACTTAGTGTTGTCAAGTGTTTTGTGTAAATGATACTAGATGAGCTGAGTTGTTATGGATATATGGTTAGTTCATAAGCTTTATAGCATGGTGTATTGTATTTTTATTTATATGGTTATTTTCAGTCTCATTCAGTTCTTTTTATCTTCAGATCACTGTGCCCTATGGCTATGAGGTACATTTTGCAACCGCTGTACGTTGATACTGCAATAACAGCAAGGTCGATGGAAGAATGGTTGCTTCCTGTCCAAGCACAAAGTGGCTAGTGATAGGTTGCTTCAACTGAGGGTTTTCCTTGAAGTTAATGACAGGTATGATGTTCTTTATGCTTCTTTTGTGGATTAATTTTTTTACCGTTTTATTTCCCTAATATAATATGTGATAAGATGATATCAAGTTGAAAATAGTAGCCAAGAATGTACTCGGTAAGTCAAAGGGGCATGTATCACCAAGTAATGAATTTTGGTAGTGGAATGAAAAAGTATATGAGAAAGTGAAAGAAAAAAACAAATGGCTTATAAAATTTATATATTTGTAAGAATGAGGAAAACTTAAAAAAATATATAATAGCCAAGAAAGAGGCTAACAAAGCAGAGAATGAAACTAAGAATGAAATTTTTGAATGGCTATATCGAAATTAGATACAAAAGTAGGGGAAAGGGACATTTATAGAATGACTAAAGTGAGAGAGAGGAAGATAAAATATCTTATCCAAATAAGATATTAAAGATGAATACAATAGTGCACTAGTAAATGATGGAGAAATAAAAGAGCGGTGGAAGATATATATTCATCAAATTTTTAATGAAGGTTTATGTAACCAATTTAACTTAGGTAATTTAAGTAGGTCGAATGAGTATAGAAATTTAGATTTTTACCGTAAAATTTAAATTTCAGAAGTAGAACAAGCTTTAAAAGGGATGTAAAATGGAAAAGTCATTGGAACAGATGATATTCCGATAGAAGTGTGGAAATACCTAGGGAAATAAGGTTTTGAATGACTTACAAAATTATTTAATATGATATTAAAAATAAAAAAAAGTCTAATCAATGAAGGATAAGAACTTTAATTCCCTTATATAAGAATAAGGGGACGTACAAAATTGTGCAAACTATAAGAGTATTAAATTAATGAGTTATACTATGAAACTTTTAGAAAAAGTAATAGAAAAAAATTAAGGAAAGAGACCACGATTATCGAAAATTAATTTGAGTTCATGCCTGGAAGGTCGATAATAGAAGTTATACATCTTCTCAGATAATTAATTAAAAAGTATCGGGAGCAAAAGCAAGATCTACACTTGGTATTCATGGACTTAGAAAAAGTTTATGATAAAGTCCCAAGAGAAATTATATTGAGAATTCTAGAAAAGATAGGTGTTAGTGTAGCATATATTGAACTAATTAAGGATATGTAGGAAGAAGTAACAACTAGAGTGAAGACTTCAGGCAAATTAACTAAAGCATTTCCAATAAAGATAAGGTTACATCAAGGATTAACTCTAAGTCTTTATCTTTTTACACTACTCATGGATGAACTCACTAGACATATTCAAAATATAATACTGTGGTGTATATTGTTTGCAGATGATATTATTTTGGTAGATGAGACACATGGAGTAAATGTTATCTTGGTGGGAAACACTAGAAGTGAAAGATTTTAGGCTTAGTAGAGTAAAGACCAAATATATATAGTTTAAGTTTGGTAATATTATACGTAATGAGACAAGTGTTAAGATAGGAGATGACGAGTTGTCTGAAACTGAGAGCTTTAAGTATTTAGGATTATTTTTGCAAGACGATTGAGGAATTGAGAGAGATGTTTTACATAGAATATAAATAAGATGATTGAAATGGAAGAAAATCGGATGTTTTATGTAATCATAAAGTACTTCTAAAACTTTACAAAATGGCGATTAGATCTGTTATGTTATATGGAGCTGAATGTTGGACTATGACTCGAGCACATGAGTAGAAGATGAGAGTTGCAGATATGAGGATGTTAAAATGGATGTGTGGACATACGAGGATAGACAAAATAAAAATAGGAGTATTAGAGAGAAAGTTGAAGTTACATCTATTGAGGGAAAACTTCAAGAGATACATTTAAGGTGGTACAGATATATACTTAGACGATCAATAAATATTCCAGTTAGGCCATCTGAAATTATGACAAATACATACATCAAATATGGAAGAGGAAAATAAAAAAATACTTGATTAGCAATAATAAAATAAGATAATTTATTTAAGTATAGATGATGATATAATAGGGGATAAAGTCCAATGACATAGAAGGATCTATATAGCCGACCCTACCTGGTAGGATAAGTCTTGGTTGCTGTTGTATCTCCTCAGTTATGCTTTTGATAGCTTAGATCATAAGATGTAGAGCACTTGTTTACATCTGAATTTCTAGGAAGTGCTTAAGTGCATTGTCTGATGATCGTTTATGTAAATTGAGGGATGCAGATGCACATTTTGATGCTTAACCTTATTACTCTCCTATCATTTTGATTTTTGTGGCACATTTTCATTGTAAACAGCTGATGGATACAAATGCACAACTGTGGCACATCATTAGAGAATACATCTCTACTGCAGAGGTACTATTTGGCATACTTTCTATTATGTCTTCACTCTTAATATGTATGGACCAGTAATTTTTTTCTGTATAAAAACTTGTACTGTAAGACTAATTATCTGATGCTTTAAAAATCATGTAGGATTGCGACGTTGATCCCACAGACTTGATATCATTCCTTCTTGAGCTTAGCTTTCATTCTCTTGGATAGGTACAACTATCAAGGTCGCTTGAAAATCTATTATATAATAAATAATTTAGTTCTGTGATGATTATAAATACCAATTGGATGTTAAATGTGTTGATATTTGTTGGTATAAACTATAATCTAAGGTTTTGCATTAAATGTTATCTGAAAGTTATTTTCTACATTTTCTAGTGTTTGGCACTTGGAAAATGGTTAGGAAATCGCTTGAAAATGTCAATTTTTTTTAAGGAAAATGATTTATGTTTTTTTTAAGTGGAAACCATTTTCCACCCGAGGGAACAAGCTACAAAAAAAATGTTTGGAAGGAATATAAGGCAACAAGACAAGTTTTTTCCTATACAAATTTTCCACAGAAAGTATTTTTGCAAAAAATAAGCTATTTTCCAACAAAGAATGAACTCTGAGAGTTGGTCATTAGAGCTTAATGATGACAATATTTGTTTGTTGTTCAATTTTGTTGATGAAATGACGAAGTATATTGTCATTTATAATGTCTTAGTTTGCTGTACATAATGTAAAAACCTCTTTCCTACCAGCGATTGTTTCTAATATATTGTCATTTATTAGATGCAAGAACAATGCTTATGCCTTTGCTTATGTAGATGTGATCTCCTTTTGTTTAGCAAAGTTGTCAAATCAAGTAATGTATAACTCAATAACATACACAGTGTTAGTCCAGCTAATCTGATGGCCCACATGCTGACTCCCTTGATTCAACCTGGAATGTCGTTCAAGTTAATTTGATTTTGAATTACTCTTACGTCATGGCCAACTGAGTTCTACTGTAATAATTTTAATAATTGGATTCTGCAAGTTTTGGTGCAGTTTCATCTCTAGTGGTGGCTTTTGGCCTACGAGCCGATTATTGAAATTTAGTATGTATGCTGTATCTGACGTGCCAATTATCACTTGGTAAGAGCCTTTGTAATTGATGACAAATAATTGGATCAGATACTATTTTTACTTGTAGAGTATATTCTAATGTTAGCTTTGCCTCCAACATATGCTTAAAAAGCTGGATGTGTCAAAATGAATCACTATCTGCCTGAAGTTACTTGAACTGACCAGTCTCCTCAGAAATCATAGGTTTTCTCTAGAAGATCAACTGAAAATTGACTAATGCCATAAGCCTTGCATGCAAGATGATTATTATACCACCCCACTCTCTTGGTGGTTGACCTTGCCTGACTATTATTGCATTGGAAGACAATAATATACACCCTATGCAGTTGGCCTTTTATAGATCTATTATGCCTTGGATGCTTTGTTAATTAGCGACTTTATTTCTTGTCATCTCTTGAAATGGTTTCTTGATGTTTCTCCATGGTACACTTTTGGATGATGCAAAAGAATTTTTCTCTCAGCACATCATTTTGTCATTTGTGCTTCCAGCTTAGGCTAACTGAATCTTGTTTCCTCATGCTATAGGCATACAACTTGAATACTCTAACTGATGTTCAAAGAACTGCTATCAAAGATCTCGTAGACTTGGGGCTAGTCAAACTTCAGCATGTGAGTACATCTCTTTCTTCTTTCCTGTAATTTCTTTTGACATCTTAATTGTTTGTTTGTGATATGACAGGGACGAAAAGAGGGTTGGTTTATACCTACAAAATTGGCTACTAATATTTCAGTGAGCTTCACCGATTCAGCATCAAGCAAAGAGGTCTGCTTCACAATTTATCTCTTCATTTTTAGTATGTTGTGATATCTTTCCATGGAAAATGAAGGAAGAAGACTACATCCTATAAGATTTTATTTCTCTGAATTACATACTAACTCGTCAACTTCTGTACAGAGCGTATAACTTGATCATGTCTTCAATTGTTGCACCAGTATTGCATCTTCATTATCTTGGTCGAGTGATTTATTTATCTTATATATATATGTGCATTGTTATTTGTGAAACTTATTCTGTTTTTGTGACAAGTTGGATATCCATCAATATTTTTGCTCCAACTTATTGTTAGAAATTAATAGTTATACATGGTTTCTAGAATTAACATAAAATCCATCACAACATTTTAAGTCTCATTTTGTAAGACGAAACATTAGTTACTACCATCTGAAACAAGACGATGGCTGAAGTAAAAGTACCATAGGCCACATAAAATAAAAAATAAAAAAAAACTTAAGATTGTCTCTACTCGCATCTAAATTGTAAATGAAGAGTGTTGCTGGTAGAGATGTTGAATTAACAAGCATTATAGGGATATCATATGAAACTGTGAGCCCATAATTAAGTTTGGATTTATCAAACATAAGCTTGTGATGACTACTAGTTAAGGATAAAGTTGTTACAAATTTATAATTCGGAATATTATAATCAACCAACAGAAATGGCTGTTGTGTTCGTGCATCTTAAAAAGTAGATACATACAAGTTTGCCTGATGTTTTCAACTATTGAGTTTTGGCGCTTCATTTTAGCTCACATCTCATGGAAGAGATTGGAAGAGTGTCTACCTGATACTGATTGTGTATTGCAAGACTTGAAGGCTGAGTCTACTGAATATCTTGGTACCATTGCCAGAAGCGCTTAGATTTGGCAAAGTCTGGTAAAAAGACCCAAGTAGGATCTGAATTCTGAAGCTTCTATTAAATAAGGATATTGTTTTTTCATTCAGAGTTATATGGATCCGTGGGCTCTATCTGAATTCATATTATCAACTAGCTTATTGCTGTAACTTTTACTGCTATTTGGATTTGGTATCTATTGTCTTTGGTACTTTTGCATGGGCCACTATTAGATTAAAGCTCTTTGATTATATCAAATAACGAGGCTCTTCCCATGAATCCATAGCCATTCCACAAAATTGTGGAGTAGAATAACCCAAATTTGCTATGTTCGGTAACAGAGAACAAATCAATTCTAGTACGTTTCTTGAAACACTTGTCCAACAGGTAGCAGAAGTATAGTGCTATCAATTTGCAATGCTATGAAAGGAAAGACAATAGTTTGCTTTTTTTTTTAGTACTGGAGACCTGCATTTCTCGAATTATTGTTTTAAGCTGGTCTTACAGGTTTCAACTGTAAACTTATAGGATTTTTTTTTGTTTTGTTTTTTGTTCATGAGAGAGTATGGACATCTCTGCCTGTCAATGTATATGATGAGATTTATCAAATATCACTTGTCTTTATAATCAGCCGTGCTCATTTATATGCTTTTCGTGCGCAGGGTTTGCTATGGTGGAGACAAACTTCAGAATGTATTCATACTCTTCTTCTAAATTATACTCTGAGATTCTACCTCTGTTTCAAGGTAAAGGTTCCTGAATAGCAGTAGTAATTCCTAAACAGTGTCAATTTTTTAACAATCTTGTGTTCCATCATTGAGCTGCTCTGTATAGAGGATTGCCGTTGTAAAATGTATAATGATTTCAAATTCTTAGTATACTTTTGGTTTGTGCATGTTGAATTGGACTTTTGCAGTCAGGTTCCACGCTGAATATTCTGGTTATGTGCACTTTATTATTGCAATTGAAGATATGCAGTCGGGACTTCCATTATCATACACCGAAGCATAGGAGAAAATCAAATATGTATAAGTCTCATGCTTTGGAAGCTAATGCCAACTGCAAATGATTTGGCGTGCAACTCCACGGTAGGCATATTACTTTTCAACTACCTACCCAAGGTTCTCAAACAAATCAATGAGACGAGTAGTTTAATATAATGGTCATAAGTCAAGATATTAATGTGATTCCGTCAAGTCATTCTCCATCAAATCCCACGATACTGCAGTGTTTATTTTGCTTAATTGTTGAACTTTAGGATTGAATATCAACTTTCCAACTTAATTGTTGGAGCTATTACAAAAGTAAGTTTGTACAATGTTTTCGAGAATGGAATCACAGCAGAACAGGCAAGCATTAATTTTATTATTTGCCGTACTATTTGTTTTAGAATATTGCTAATGTTAAGTTCCTCTACGTAATTAGCACTCACCAATAGAAAAAAGAAATATGGTTACTTATTTTATACAGTCTAAATTTTTGAGATTCTTTCACTTAGCTACAACTTTATGATCGTATTTCTAAAATGGTACACATAGCTTCTCATCTCGTTTCCATTATTGTGTTGGCGTGTTAATTTTTCTTGTGGGACTTGACTTTTTTTTTTTTTTACCATTGGCAAGGAATATGGTATTCAACAACTGTGAAATTTAGAATAAGGATACATTTATAGTAGTAGGGCATAAGGGGAGTCAAGGTTAAAGGCAGGTAAGGAAAAAAATGGAGGTTGAAGGTCAAGCTACCCTATTTGGACTCTGTGCTATCTTATATGCAAACAATGATAGGGTAGGCCATAATAGAAACAAGATGAGATTCATGTATAAGATTCAAAAAGAAAATGTTGATGTTTGGTCTATATTTTGAAAAAACTTCCAAGGTTATTCTATAGATAGTATAACTAAAAAAAATATATTGCAGGAAACTATTTATGCTATCATGGTTATCTTATTTTTTAAAATTGTCGTTCCAGATTATTTCTTTTTTTCTTTCCTACAGCAGAATGCACATCCCCGAGTTGCAAATAAGATACCTGCAGTTCCAGAAAACGTTACAGATCAGGGGCTCATTCAGCTAGAGATAGCGAAAGTCTAACTAGATGTACTTCAAGTATTGTGTGTGTTTTTTTTTTAAAAAAAAATCAAACGTGTTTCAACGCAAATGAAAAAGGCCTCAGAATCAATGAGGTACAAAGCTATAGATCGTTTGCATTCTGGAGGATAAATCTGTAAAGGAATGGCCATGGGTCTCTTTTGACACGTTGATATTAGTCATGCTTTTATTTCTGCTATGCTTACAGGAGCAAATGAATTAACGAATTCAAGCCTGTGAAGGGAAATTGCAATTACGTGGATCAACAAATTTTTCAAATGGATGAATTTAAGTTGGTGGATGATATAAAATGCTGTTGATGCTGATGAGCTCAGGATCCAGAAATCTAGAAGACATCAAACTCATCTTCATGACCATTTCAATAATTCTTACCGATGGTTTGCGACAATTCACGATTATTTTACAGATTCAATCATGCCTTGTGCGCACCGCAACAGCCTACATGTTTCAAATAAGTGCCGCACGAAATGTATTTGAAGCTAGAAGTTGGAACTATGAGGACTAAATTGGAGAGCCCCTCTAAGGTTCTTGAGGGCTTTATCATACGATATAAAACCCATGAACCAGAACTCATGATTGTCGATGGTGAGGATTTGGATGTATTTGTCAGAAGGGTCCCTCGTGTTAGCAGAGGGATTGACCGCCCTCAGATGATCCAGAGGCACAATTATCTGCATATACATGTAAAATCAGATTTCAGTGAATTTCACAATTGAAAGTAGCAGTCTTAACAAAATTCCTGATGGGCTATATTCAATCAAACAAAATCTTGATAACCAAAGTACTACTTTTACTTGTGGTAGGTCACATTTGAGCATGGTAAATATTCATGTGACACATAATGGCCAAAAATCTTGACAACCAGCTCATGAATGATTTTCAGATGAAGAAATTTAATTAGATTTATACAATCTGATTACTTTCCAGGAATAATCCTCTTAGTATACTTGCTAGTAGTAATTTTATCAGAGCTAACTAATTTTTACAGACATGAAAGTCTGTTACTTGATGGAATTTGCATGCGGTTACATGTTTCCAATAGATCAGACATGCTCTGCTAGTGCACAGAAACTTCAGCAATCCCATCATTCAAATAATATAATGTGTTTCATCAATATATTACAAAGGAGGTTAAAGTATGAATTTAGATGGGTACCTTATAGTTGGTCGTCTCCTGTTGACCAGAGGTGGTACTGTAGCTTACTGGGTTGTCACTGCAAAATGCAATTCTGGCCGTGGATAAGTACAATGTTCCTATCACAGGACCCGCTGATGTAGAAATGTAACAGGCATAGGATTTCCAAAGCTGTTCTCCAGGATAAGTATTGAAGGTTTGCTGGAAAACCTTGTCGTTCCCACCTTCTGCAAGAACTTTTGTTCCTTGTGTAATCCTAGACAACGCTGCATCTGTGAAACTAGGACTAGTTTTAACTGCCATACAACAGAGAATAACAAAATTAATCCCATGTTAGACCCACTAAAATGTGTAGAACTATTAGTCGCGTAGCATTTCTCTTGTTCAGAATTTTCTCTGTTACCTGCTGATTTTATTTTCTTCTTTCAATTTCAATGCCTTGAATGGAAATGAAGGCCTGTTAAAGTTCTTGAATATTGCAACAAAAATCAAGTGCCATACGAAATTGGCTGTCTGGTAAGGATACAAAAGGAGCAAAACCTTCAAATTTTACGGTTAACAATGAAGATCGTCAAGTCCTGAGCTAAATTTCTACATTGAAATAAATTTCCACATTTAGATGAGTGGCTGTTAGTATATAATTAATCACATCCTCTTGCAAGGTCCAAATCCCATTTAAAAGCTACAGACACCTGTTTGAACCAATCAAAATATCCAGATACGATATGTTTGGCACTTTTGATTCGTTATTCTAGTGCATTTAGAGTGGAGGTGAATTCTAGCTTAATACCGAGATGAAAGATGCATTTCTTATCTCAAAAAATTGTACACCTCCAGAGTAAAATACATTGTGCACTGGATTTTTTTTTTTTTTTTTGATTGACACCAAATAGTCAGTTCTTTGAACCGATTGATTTTGGAGGTGACCGATTCGATTTACCGAATTCATTTCCCACCACACTGGAATTGAACCATATGTTGGTTGACTAATTTATTTGACTGTTACTTTATTAGTTAAGCCAATTCAAAGTCCTAAAGTCAGCCCATTGGATTTCTTTGCTAATGATCAATTCATTGCATCCTCCATACATGACCAAAAACATAATCAACATTTTGATTATAAGGCAATGATAAACTATAAAAAATTATACACACTCCTCATATGTAATTCTTTCCTGCCTAAAAATGATATCTTCGTGTAAAAGAAAAAATAAAATCTAAATCTTCAGATATCAACGTAAAGAGTGTAATGCAAAGATAGACACATTTGTACAAGCAACAACTAGTACCTCTAGTCAATTCCAACAACTAGTACCTCTAATCAATTCCTCTCTATTTATTCTTTTGATAGCAATAGGCTTATATAATTCTATTCCAATGTACCAAAGGTGATAGATCACTAACTAAGAAGACCTCAATGCATCTCTATGTCCAATTTTTGCTCACATAATGGTACATGTCTTCCTATGGCTAGTAATACTGATAATGATGCACACCAAGACAAGGCCTCCTAGTGTTACCTACTAAAGCTTTTCTAACATGATGCATAAACATAATTGGGACTGGGTTGGACTAACTTTCATGAGGCTGATGTTTTTCTATTTGGAATAGCATTGGAGTTGACTCTTGCTTCAGTATATGGCCCAGTGCCGGTGAATCAGACTGGACCGGAATTTTTTTTTAAAAAAAAAAGCAAGATAATCAGCTACAGTATTTTGGAGTCAAGTGTCTCCAATTATCTTATAGAAAAGAAATTGAATAGAATAATAACAATAACCAAGTTTTATCCCGCTAGGTGGGATAATTTTTTTTGCACCATTGAACTCTATAAATTTTATATTGTTTTATCGTTACTAATTAAGTCTCTTTTGATTTTTCTTTTCCTCATTTGGCGTGCATATTTATCATAGTTTCACATCGTATAATTGAAGTATTTATTAGTCGTCTAAGTATATATTTATACCATTTTAAATGTGTCTCCTGATGATTTTCTTTAATCGCTACAACTTTGACTTTCTCTCTAATATTCTCATTTCTTATTATATTCATCCTCGTATATTCGCACATCCATCTTAACATCATCCTCTCTATGACTTTTATTTTATGCTCGTGTGTTCGAGTCATAATCAAGCATTCAATCTCATATAATATGATAGATTTAATCATCATTTTGTAGAATTTTCCATTTTAACTATTCTGTTTCTATTCTATGCAGGACATCACTCTCAAGAAAACAGATTGAATAACAATCAAAATAGAAGGGGGAACACATACTACCTCTCCGGACTCTGTATATTAACAAGATAAAAAATTTAGGACCTATGGTAAGAGTTTCTATAGACATTATGATCTCTAATCCTCACTGGTTCAATCTTGTTTGTGCATATTAGTAAATATTGGAAAGGATCTATGAATTTCTCCACAGATATGTTTAAAAGGGGAACAATTATCGCTTTGCTGATTCCTTTCACAAA
>JBAMHZ010000017.1:3495106-3509140 GCA_037177395.1 Alpinia galanga | reverse complement strand
GACTCTGCTCTGATAGGCTCATTTTTCTGAGGAATTTATTTGAATGCACACAGATATATTTGGCCTCTTGGAGTCTTTCATCCTAGTGATATAAAAGTTAAGAAATGTAGGAGATACTATTTGAGCTTTGTTTTTTTTCCTTTATTGGAAATAGCCTATCCATCAGGCTTAGTTGCAATCCAATAGTATACAATAGTATTTTGAAAAAAATCATTTGGCTTCTTGGAGTCTTTTGCCCTAGCCACATAAAATTTAAAAAATGTAGGAGATACTATTTGAACTTTGTTTTCCCTTTATTGAAAATAGCCTATCCATCATGCTCAGTTGCAAACTTGCAATACAATAGTATTTGAAATAAATCCTATTTCATATGTAGGAATTTTTCAGATGTCTTGCATTATGCCATACCGTTCTCCCAGAAGGTGATGAGTCTCCTGAAAAAATTCTTTATCAAGCTGCATCACCAGATGAGGCTGCTCTTGTAACTGCTGCTAAGCACTTTGGTTTTTTCTTTTACAGGTAACACTGGTGTTTTTATTCCTTTGTTAATTGTGTACTATCTCTTCAATGAAGATGAGATCCTTCTAACCGACCCCAACTACTTGGGACTAAAATATTTGTTGATATAAGTAATATGCTATTTCTTCTCTGATATTTCACATATATCCCAAATACCCTTTTACATGTCTATTGATTGAGGTTCTAACTTTTAAATTTAGATATAATTTCTATAAAATAATTTTTAGTTGATCAGCATTTATAAGCATCTACAGATCGATATTGATAAGATCATCTAGGTTTAGAACTCAGTTTGAGTTGGTCATGGACTGTGGACAATGGAATCAAACTATGCATCATTTATATTGATGGCAGAGATGACCTTAGAAGATGAATAGCAAAGAATCAAAGATTTGATCTTGTTCGAAAGTGTCATCTCTAACTCATGTCAAAAAGTTCAATTGCAATTTATTTTTTATTTATGCAGGCGCACGCCAACTACAGTCATGCTACGCGAATCACATGTTGAAAAGATGGGAAATATACAGGATGTATCCTATGAAATCTTAAATGTCCTAGAGTTTAATAGGTTAGCATATTCTTGTTACAAATGAAGTTTTCTTCAAAGTTGATAGTCTTATGTGACTTTAATTGGCCTGTTTGCTTTATGATAGTACAAGGAAGCGCCAATCGGTAGTGTGCCGCTATCCAAATGGGAGGCTTGTTCTTTATTGCAAGGTAAGATTTTGAATTTTAGCACTGCTAAGTTATTGTATGGTACGCTGAAGTCTAGTGTATCTGGAATCATTTGAACTATCCACAGGGTGCTGATACTGTTATATATGAAAGATTGGCTGATGCCTCTCAAGATATTAAAAGATTAACCAGGGAGCACTTGGAACAGTTTGGTTCATCAGGTCTATGGACACTTTGCCTTGCTTATAGGGAATTGACAATTGATACATATGAAAAATGGAATGAGAAATTTGTCCAAGCGAAATCTTCTCTAAGAGATAGAGAGAAGAAACTTGATGAGGTATCTAGTGATATTACTCTCTTTGTGTATTTGTGCATGTTTTATAAAACCTGGTTGCATTTGTCTTTCTATGGGTTACTTCTGACTTTTATTTAGTGATAACATACATCATCTGATTATTTGATTATCCTAGTTATAAAACTAAATGGGATTTGCTAAATAATCTTGTGTTTCAGGGTAAAAGTGTATGTCTAGAATCAAGGATTAAAATCTTGGAGAAATTTTCTGGTAAAACATATGTTGGGTACATTTTGTCAACTTAAATTAGAGTAATATTTTGTAGATGTTCATGCAAATATCATGACTAGCCTACTTAGAGGATGTTGCAACATCTCTGGTGTTATCTTATATAATTTATTTCAGTTTCTTTGAGATGTCACAATCACAAAACTATTATATTTAATACAAACTCTTCCTCCTCTCCTGCCTTTATTTCGTTTGCATTTCTTTATTTTAAAATTGTTTAAATATGCTATTGGTACACTTTTAATGCATATATCCTTATTTAAAATAAGAGTTGGTGTTTGAATATCTTTTGGTTCATGTAAAACCTGTAAAGGGATTTATAACATACTTCTTTAGTTTAACTTTTCTAACAGACCAATTGGCATTACCATTTAAATTAAATGAGAGTTTGCAATATGTTCTGAAATTCTTGAGCTCAACTACATAGGTCCTCTGATACTATTGAATATCAAGTATATCACATTCAATTTCTCCTAACCCTCAAACTTTCTCTGTTCACTTTTAAACTATAAGCATGTGAAGTAACATCAAATGCTATCGATGGGCTAGTATGAGCTTAATGTCTACATTGGATCACTGCTCTTTCTTGTTTTTTAAGGGAAAGGAAGATGAGTGCAAGAAGAGATGGAAGAAAAACTTAGAGTCCAATAAAACTAAACAGGATCAAGTGGGGGGAGATGAAGAACTTCAATGGAACAGATTAAATTTACTGATTAGGTAATATATATTATTCAACCCTCTTACCGGATGTTTATACTCCCTGAAAAGTTGCCTAGCTCAGTCAATCCGTATTTTATCTTTATAATGATATGAGTTGGTTAGGCAAGGATTAATTTAGATGCAAGTCTCTCTTTTAACTTGAATTTAGATTTCATGCACTCATGTTCAGTTTTTGCAGCCATATTAAAAAAAACATACACAAACCTGCAGAAATAAACCTGAATTCTTAGCTTCAACTGGAGGAAACCATCCATTTTTATGAATCGCATCAGAAGTACATATTCTAGTTGTGGAAAAATGTGCTCATAAAGGCCTAAGATATCCAAGGGTGAATGGGAGAACTTAAAGTTCACATGGTGACTCCAAAGCTTTTATGGATACTTATTATAACTTTTCAATTTGTATCCATATTCTTAAGGATGAGTCAGTAGTTGTTCATAGTCTTCAAATGTTTCCAAGGTTTAGGGACATTTTGTGGTATTTATATTTGATTTATTTCAAGGTTTATAAAATTACTTAGCATTTTTTTTCACATTGTAATTAGCTCTATAAAAGGATGAGTCTTGTACTTACTCTGACATCAATTTAGAATAGAAATTGCTTTTTGCTTAAATTACTTCCTCTCTTTTCTTATTTTTTCTTATCTACTTTCTCTTCTTTCAAACATGATTATGAGTTGATGTAGTTTCACTTAATTCTAAATGACCAATTTCAATAGGCCTCATTACATACCTCCCTCAGTTGAATAGTCAAAAACCTTCGGTGACACACCGATGATGTCAAATTGATTGAGTTTTAATTGAAATTTCTAGGTTAACATGCAGATGTTTATCTTAATTATCTTGTGTTGGTGTCCTATCTTGCCGTACTGGTGAAATTTCTCATTCTATTTACTGACTAGTATGACACAGACACCGGCATCAAGACTTGCTCATGGGAGGCTAGTCTCGTGGCCACGTGAGGCCTCGCAGAGGCCCCATGGCCATGCGAGGGCTCGCGTAGTCCCCGTGGCCATAGGAGGGCTTGCGGAGGCCCCATCGTGAGAGGCCTTGCGGAGGCTCTGCGACCGCATGAGGGATGCACGAGCTCTATTTTTTTTTTAATATTTTCCTTTTATATTGTGAATTTTCTATTTCTCCCTTTATTAATTTCTTTTATTATTTCTTTCTGAAAAAAATTATATTGTGATTTTTTCTTTTTCTCCCTTTATTATTATTTTTTATTTTTCCTTTCTTTTTCTTCCCCTTGATTTTTCTCTTTTTCCCCTTATTGATTTCTTTTATTATTCCTTTCTTCTTTAAACACATGGAAAAAAATTTCTTAAGAATATTAATTTTTTTCTACATTAAATTATCTTTCCTTCACTTTTCACAAGGGCAAACTCAAAAGTTAAAGAAATAACGTCTGAAAGGAAAATTATTTTTTTAATATTAAAAATAGAAGAGACAGATTGATAGAAAAAGATAACAAAAATTAAATATAATATAATTCCTAAATACTACTATAATTTGAATTAAATTTTAATACATATAAATTTAGTTTAATTTTAAACTGATCAAAATAAATTCAATTCAATTCAATTTAAACCTACTCAATACTAATCATCATGCCTAGACTTTAATTAATCCTACATTGACTTTTACTCAATCCTAATTTTTAATATATTAGTTTAACGTAATAGCAAACATCTATATAGCAATCAAATATCAATAATAATATTTTTTAATTAATATATTTTATATTTTAAAAAGTATCAAAACTTTATCGACATGGCAGGATACGATACCAAAACGATATCGTTCCGGTTATAGACCGACACTCCGGCACGGCTCAAAATTTTAAATAATGTTGTTATCATCTAATTTTCTAAACTCATATGCATCTCTTTTCTTGACCATGCTTGGCTTGTATTTGACGTCAAGATTTTACATGTTCATCAATTTTGCACAATTGGAAGTTAATTTCTTTACCATATTTTATGGTGTCTTGCCAAACATTTTCTAAGTTTTGCTCAAGTAATTTTGCAACTTTTTATTTTTCAGCACTTCAACTGATTTATGGTATTGTTCAGCAATGTTTACATCTGAATTTATTTATTGTAGGTGGCAGAGATGATAGAAAAGAATCTTATTCTGATAGGATGCACTGCTATTGAGGACAAGCTTCAAGAAGGTGTTCCAGATTGCATTGAAACTTTGTCCAGAGGTGGAATAAAGATTTGGGTTCTGACAGGGGATAAAATGGAAACTGCAATAAACATAGCATATGGTATAACACACATTTATCTTCCATGCCTGTAGTTGCATGAAATGGAGACCATCCACAATATCATTAATAAATTCCTTGCTGTATTCTCTACTTGAAAGATTAAGTCCTTTCTTTATGGTTTGTAGCATGCAACCTGATCAATAATGGCATGAAACAACTCATTATCACTTCAGAAACTGATGCAATTAGAGAGGTTGAGGAGAAGGTAAGATGATCTGATAACTCTTATTATGCAAATTTGAATAGCATGCTATAATTCTATAAATAAGATTTTTTAAGGTGCTGCTAGTCTGTGCAAGACATGGTTCCTTGGACATGTACAAGTTTACATGATTGCTGGATTCAATGTTTGAGTCAAAGTTTTTTTTATAGTTCAAAGGGTATGTGCTGTCTTAGTACCTTTCAAACAAAATTTGTTTTTCATGAAATTTGAATTTTCAGTTTCTATTTTGAATACTTATTTTAGTGATATGGATAATAATCTTTTATTAGGCTTGTAGCACTTTTGCACATTCCTAAAAAAGAAATTTTGTACTATTACTACAACTTGCTCTATCCACCCCTTGAACAATTTCATTGCCTCCCTTGCTGTTGTGATTGGTTGGCCATTGCAAACATGAACATTGCACTATTGCTATTATGAGCATTATTACCACAACTATATGCTTCCATTTTGAAAATCTCCATGATTATATCACTTCATAATCGCCACCTTCACTACACTACTCTACCATTTTTATAGCCACCAATGCCACTAGCTGTAATTTAGAGCTTAGATCATAAGCAACCATATTGGTGCCGCCAATCATGACTAATGCTACCACCAATATTAGCATTGCTTTTGCATCCACTTCCAGGAAAGCTACCTTTACATGCCCTTTGCATCAGAAGTGTTCCTGCACAGCCCACTAACTAATTTCAAGGGGACATTTTAAAATCAAATTCAAACAAAGATAAATATTGCTTTCTTTCCCTCATCTTTTTTTTTCCATATTAATGATCCGCTGCGTACAATGGATGCTTCTCCGGGACCCCGCATGGCGGGAGCTTCGTGCACCGGGCTGCTCTTATCATTGCTAAGAAATTAGTGTGGACCATGTCTTGGCTCAAGCTTATATTTCTATTGCCAGGGTGATCCTGTGGAGATTTCACAGGTTATTAAAGATTCAGTGAGTCATGATCTCAAACGATGTCTTGAAGAGGCTCAGCAGGGAATTCTCATAGCTGTACAAAAGTTAGCACTGGTAATTGATGGTAAATGTTTAATGTATGCACTGGACCCAAATTTACGTGTCAATCTGCTCAAGCTAAGCTTGAATTGTAGTTCAGTAGTCTGCTGCCGTGTTTCTCCACTTCAAAAGGCACAGGTAACTTTTTAGGTGTTTTACTCTATTGACAGTGAACATTTTTTCCGTAGAGTTGGACGCTTTAACCATTCAGCTGTGGATGCTTAACATAACGCATGACTGATCAATAGAAATACTCCAACACTCCTCCTTTGTCATATATTCCATCTATCACATTAGATAGATATCTGAAAAAGTACAACCTGTAAGTCCAGCATGGGTTGCAGAAGGCTTTGATCCTTTTGTTCCTGGAGGAATTGCCTCTCATTGTATTGGTAACATATTACAAGGTGATTCTTACAGTATTCATGAAATGATTTGTAAAGAATTTCATAGCTAGACTTGTGGTATTCATGAAATGATTTGTATAGAATTTTTTAGCTAGACTTATCTGTATTTGATAGATTTTTAGATTCCTTCACATGTAACTTTGTGAAAAAATGATTACCCATCTGGCCCATGTCTGTGTTTGGTGTCGTCTTTGCAATTTTACTCGAGTAAGTTTTGACATGTATTGAATCTTATCAATTTCTTGGGCCTCTTGGCTTAGTTTCTTCTGGTTTCTATTGAACATGTTCCTTGTCCATTTAATCAAATCTTTCTTGTGATTGCTATATTTGCTTTTTAAAAATATTATATATATAATATATCGTTTATTGTCCAATAAACTCATCCTTCAACATTTGTGCCATTTCCTTGAGTTCCTCGTACATTATTTTGTAGTAGGATTGAATTGTTTCCTTGTTGTTTAATGATTCCATTCCATTAGTTTGATGCTACTTCTGATATCATTGTATTTTTGGAATTCTCTATTTAGTTCAACTGTCACATGATGTTTTTTTTTTTAATTTTAAATACTCTCACTCCTTATTTAAGTTAGTTGAGAAATGTAGTGTTATATTCATCTTGTCAGGTCACTAGCTTGGTCAAGAAAGGAGCTCACAAAATAACTCTTAGTATAGGTGATGGGGCAAATGATGTTAGTATGATTCAGGCTGCTCACGTTGGTGTTGGCATAAGTGGTTTGGAAGGAATGCAAGCTGTAATGGCTAGTGACTTTGCCATTGCTCAGTTTCGCTTCCTTAAAGATCTCCTCCTGGTGCATGGAAGATGGTCGTATACTAGATTATGCAAGGTAACTTTGTTTTGCTTGTTCAACCTATGCTCCTAAGCCTATTTTATCACCGACAAAGCGGTTTACTAAGTTCTAAATGCAGGTTATTACTTACTTTTTCTACAAGAATCTTACATTCACGTTGACTCAATTTTGGTTCACCTTTCATACTGGCTTCTCTGGCCAGAGATTTTATGATGATTGGTTTCAGTCATTATACAATGTCATTTTTACGGCTCTTCCTGTAATCATTCTTGGGCTCTTTGACAAGGTACTTATCTTGGTTTTCTTCTACACATAGAATGTTCTTTCTTATTAGGGTTGCAGTTCTAATTGTGGATACTACTCTGCAGGATGTAAGTGCTTCTCTAGCAAAGAAGTATCCCCAGCTCTACCAGGAAGGAATTAGAAATACATATTTCAAGTGGGGAGTTGTGGCTGTATGGGCTTTTTTTGCTTTCTACCAGTCTCTAATCTTCTATTATTTCACAATTACTGCAAGCGAGGATGCGCATAATTCTTCAGGAAAGATATTTGGTCTTTGGGATGTCAGTACAATGGCCTTCACTTGTGTTGTCATAACTGTCAACTTGCGTCTTCTTATGGCATGCAATTCAGTTACAAGATGGCACCGTTTTAGTATTTTAGGAAGCATTTTGGCCTGGTTTATTTTTATCTTTATATATTCTGGAGTAATGACCCCTAATGATAGACAAGTAAGTATTTTTGCTTTATTTATTTATTTATATTCACTTCCATTCTTATTACTGTACTATTGCTGCAGGAAAATATATATTTTGTAATATATGTGCTGATGAGCACATTCTATTTCTACCTTACTCTTCTCCTTGTCCCCATTGTTGCACTTTTTGGCGACTTCTTATACCTGGGGTAAGTTTTTCATTGAATGCTGGTGAATGGTAATATCAGTTTCTTGTTTACATTGCTAAAATCTGAGTCAATCATATTGATGCGGTCGTCTTCGTGTGGCTTTTCCTAACCGAGCTTTTCGAGAGAAGGTGGATTTTCACGGTCTCAGCAGTATCCTCCCTAGGATTCTATGCCCTTTGTTAGGTAGTTAGGGGATAACCTCTACAGGGAATTTTCATGTAGCACATCATGTGGACCGAGATTTCTGCACTTCCAGGATAGCCCCCTCCTCAACTAGAGGGATTTAGACTTTCTGCACTTCCAAGATAGCCCCCTCCCCGACTAGAGGGAGTTAGGCCTTCTGCACTTTTGGGATAGCTCCCTTCCCGGCTAAAGGGACTTAAGCCTTCTGCACTTCCAAGATAACTCCCTCTCCGATTAGCGGGACTTAGACATTCCGCACTCCCTTACTCTTCTTTGGTTCTCTATGCGACCTCTTGACGCGACTTCTACTTTTGTAAGTCTCCTGGTTTAGATCCACATCACATATCATTCAATATAAAACATTAATATTTTCTAATTAATCTATACTAGTTAATAAAGTTAATCCCTTAATAAAATGGTCCAACTCCATTCGTAGTTTATTTACCGTTTACCTGTTAATGCTTCGTAATGTTTCCAGTTTTTCTTCCCTTTTTGATAGCCTCAACTAATTCAATATTAATCATTTGGAACCTGCATTGGTCTTTTCGCTAATCTTTATGAACATTCCAGGCTAGGTGATTCTTTTCGATCGCCTGAATTCTCTCTTAGAGTTCAAGTTCTGTTATTGTGTTTATGATTTTATAAATTTAATAATATCTCTGTTCTCAGGTTACAAAGATGGTTTTCCCCCTACAACTATCAGATTGTTCAAGAGATTCACAGAGACGAGGTAGAAAGCATCAGCAGGACGGAGTTCCTTGAAATTGGGAACCATCTGACACCAGACGAAGCCCGGAGTTATGCAATCGCCCAGCTACCAAGAGAAAAATCGAAGCACACTGGTTTTGCTTTTGACTCGCCAGGTTACGAGTCATTTTTTGCTTCGCAGGCAGGCGTTTATGTACCACAGAAGGCATGGGATGTAGCCCGTCGAGCCAGTATAAGGTCATCAAAAAGAACATCTCAAAAATAATTATTCTTTAGCACTGTACATTTTATTCCCCATTATTTCACGGTTTGTATTTTTTTTTTTCCTCCTTTCTCTACGTTTTTGTTACCATCATATATTATGTCAGGAATAACATTGCATCCCGTAGATTGATGATTATTGAGGCTGAAGGATGTTTACTGGACACGCACATTCTTCCAGGAGTTTTGCCACCTACATTTTCTCGTCTGAACATTTTAATTGGGCATGCACAATATTGTAACTAGCAAATGGCTATACTTCTAACCAAATTTTTGCTCAAGTTCGATCTTTCTATTGCTGGCGTTGTTATCTAATGGGATCTTGACTGTGATGATTTTAAGCACCCACGAATCACCGCAGTTAAATTTTTTTTCTTCTTAATTTAATGCGATGTTTTCAAGCTGTTAAACATGATTAATGGAAATTCCAAACCATCAACTGGTCGGGTTGACTTAATGACAAGGTCGGTCAGCCGAAGATATGAACATTGTGGTAGTCAAAACGGAGGATGCTTTGGAGTTTTAACGAGTATACTTAGTTTGAGATTTTCTATTAGAAAATAAAATTTGTATTAAATTATCTCTTTTTCTTTTCTCTTTTTTTTTTTGGTCAGGGAGGAAATAAAAATAATCAGCAAGAAGAATAAGGAGTTTATTTTTTTTACTTAAATAAATTGTGTTTTAAGTATCCACTCCTGGTATAAATACATTTGAGTATTCTTTAGTGGGCTAGCACAAGGTGAGGATTTAGAGAATGTCTAGGACGGTGAATTCTTAGGAATCGATCCTCACTTATTACAGATTTATCATATTTATATTGATCAATTAAATTAGTCCTAATACTATTAAATGAGTGCTTAACGAGTCGACTATACATTTTCTCTTAATAAAAAAAATTGAAGAGAGATAGAAAAAAAAAAAAACATTATTTTTAAGGATCGAATATGTAATCGTACTGTACTTTGTAAAAGAGAGATATCAGCGTGCAGCAAGCTCGTTAGTTAATTGATTCGATTAATTAATTGCAGGTTTCATGGAGGAATCTGGAATGTTAATGATTGTGTTTTTAAATTTTTGTTTCAGAAAAACAGTTCCTTTGTTACTTTTCTTTGGAGCAGATTTGATGAGCATCGTGATCGAGTGTGTAACCTTTGCATATTACACACATGCAACAACTGTACGACTAAACCTGCTCCAGATTTACCTTTTCCAAATGGAGGGACATCTCATACTACAAAAGCTTGTCTCACAATGCTCACACTCCAATGGCACAAAGCTGAAGCACACACCGAGCTCTACGATTGGCCGGTTCGTTCGTTCGAACTGATCTAACCATGAATCTTAAAGCGGATCTCTTTGAATTCACTACTTCAAGATACAAAGGTGACAGAGATGGCTAGTGTAGATGATAGATTTATTTTAAAGAGTAAGAGTTAATTTTTCACGGAGACTTTTACCCTTTTACAGTGCTAATGCTTGTTTGAATTTGAAATGACTCTCTATGATTTATTTCTTTTACGTTAATTGTAAGATCGATTGACATAAACAAGTATGACACTTTAAATAACTATTCAATTAGATTAGAGGTTGCAAACATAAGGACCTTAACCTCAATGGAGTTTCGACTTCAAAGAGGTTCACTTTAGACTCTTGCACGAGCCCCTTTGCTTTCCGATTCATGCCACATGATCGATACCGAAGGTAACAAACATGATCTATGACACCTTTTGATTTCTTTTTCGGTCATGCGCTTGCTCGCACACACACACATACACACACACACAAGCTTTTCCTAGCTTGTGTTTGCTTGATGATTAAGCTTGGAATCACAACTTGGCGTGTGCTTCCCCATTTGCTCAAGGTTCTTCAGCAACCCCTCATGACACCACCATCTTTCCTTTTCCCCAGTGGCAAGCAAAAGCACAATCTTCCCCTACAGAATAAAGTAGCCATTTAGTCCACAGCTAAGTCAGACCCTAATCAAATCGACTTCCAACGATATCGCAAACACTGACTAGTGCTAGTGCTAGTACGAAGAGAGCCTTTACGCGAAACCACAAACGGTTTTCTTGTTAAGAACCATCGTGGCTAAATCAAGTCGGATGCCACAACTTGAACTCGAGCTGAGATTCACTTATGTTATCAGGAAGAATACATTTTAGTCGATACTATTGACTTAGCTTAATTAGCATCTAATCACAGTGCCAATTAATAATTAAGAGCACTTGAGTTGACTTAGACTATGTAGTTAGATTTTTAAGCCTTGAGCCACTTAATTACTCATTATATATAAAATGTGAAAGCCCTTACTGAAAGTGGACTCCAAGTCATGGTCTGAAGGGATTCCTCCTCTTCTTCACCTATAAAAGCAACCATGGAAAATATTAACATGTCCTCTTCGTGTCTCTTCTTCTCCTTCTCTGATCAGTCGATCGGCAATTGATCTAACTAGTCGTAGTTGAGGGAAGTGTTGTCTGGTTCGAAGCGATTAGACCGATCGAAGACATCTCGTAGATACAAATCGGTTTCGGACCAGGCTTCATTCCCCCCAACTCATGATCATGTAAATCTCTGTGAAGGAAATGAGTCTAAAGTTTCAAGTGCCCTTAATCCAGAAGCTCTCAACCAAGTAAGTGAATTCAATCTGTTTTTCCAGTTAGCTGCATGTTAGACAAGTCGAAAGTTTCAGCTTATTTGAAGTCGTGAATTCGCATATCGTATTTTCAGTATCATCCTCGATAGCTTTTGGATCAATACATATTAGCAAGGAAACAAATTTAAGTTGGTTAACATGTAAATATGCATCAGCTTTTCTTCTGAAGGATAGAAAGATGGTGCATGGTTGAGAGTTTTCACTTTCTTATCAGACAAGGGAGTTCAAAAATTAGACTCTTGACAGTATCTTCACTTCGAAGGTTCTTTGCACTGCCATTATTGCACTGTCCCCTAACAACTTGAGCTTATTCTTTATCTTTTTTTTGGATATTTTATGATCAGATGAAGAAAATAAATTTAACTTTGTATATAAATAAATTATCTAAAATCCTAGTTAATTAATCTATTCACTGCTTTTATTTGTGAGGCCCTGCTGTTTATATTGGATTCATTTTGGTTCATGTAGATTAATTAGCTTATGGTATCATTTGTTTTAACTGGTGAAGATTAGAAGTCAATGTAGTTGTGATATTGTTGAATATTACTGTGTGTGCTAGGTTTTGTTGAGTGCATTAGGATTATTGAGCCTAATGACTAAAATGTCAAACAATTATTTTTTTTAGGATTTGTTTGGATGATTTTATTTAATGAAGGTTAAGACTGAATTTTGTAGCCCACTAGAGCTTAGAAAATTGAGGTTCATTTGCAAGTTGCAGGTTTATTTGTCAAAAAAGGCATTATACAGGAGACTATAATTAGATCCTATGCTAGGATATATTCAGCAGTAAATTTCAAACAATTATTAATTGTAGAAGTTTACTTTCACAAATAGAGTACGATTTTAATATAGTATTACAAAGATAGTGCAACTGCGATAGCTGAACTGAGCTATTGAATTGTAAGTACTTTCTAATTTACTTTGATGATCAATAAAAATTTTACTTAAAAAAATTATAAATTCCTTGAAAGAAAGAGATCTATAGGGTTGAACCAATCACCTCCATAATTAACTGGGCCGAAGCTTTAAAAACCTAATACTAATATTAAAAAAAAGGGAAAAAAACCTTTTTTTGAGAATTTCTTTAGTGCTCGACAAATTGTAAACGTGGGATTCTCGACGAAGACTGAATTTTGTAGCCAATGCATTCTAGAGCCTACAAAATTGAGGTTCATTTGCAAGTTGCAGATTTATTTGCCTCCTGGGCACGGTACAGTTGTTAGGTGGAAAAATATTATACAAAAGATCACAGTTTAATCTTCTCATGGGAGGTATTCGGCAGTTAATTTTACAAAATTTACATGAACAATTCTAATCCAAGGAATTTATCTTTACAAATAGAGTATGATTTCGACGTTGAACAGTTTTATAAAAACAGCACAATTGTGATGGCTGAGTTGAACTACTGAGTTGTAATCACTTCCAAATTTACCCTAATAACCGGTGAAAATTTTACTTAGAAAAATTGTGAGTTCTTTGAAAAAGGTCCATAGAACTAAACTAATCATCCCTAGAATTAATCGAACCGAATCCTCATATACTTGGTACTAGTAAAAAAAACAGATAAAAAAAACCTTTTAGAGAATTCTTTGTGTTCGACTAATTGAATAGATGGGATTCTTGACTTTTCTACATCAATATTGCAAAAGCTTAGCGAAGATTGAGATTCCACTTACTTCTTCTTCTTGTTTTTTTTATTTATTTATTTTTTTTGTAATTTTACATTATATAGATTTAGATTCTCTCCATAGATATTGATACTATCGTATTTTCATTTCATATTTGGAGAAATTAAAATAGATATAATCAAGCAAAGTCGACAAAGCTTACGAGTTGAAGCCGATTAGCTCGGCAAATAGTCAGACTCCCGAGCGGAGGACGATCGACTTGGTCGACCACCCGACTCCTGAGCTAAAGACGATCGGCTCGGTCGATAGCCTGACTCTCGAGCTGAAAGCGATCAGCTCGGTCGACAGTCATATTCCCGAGCTAGGAACGATCGGCTCGGTCGACAGCCCAACTCTCGAGCTGAGGACGATTAACTCAGTCTACAGCCAGACTCCCGAGCTAAGGACGATCGGCTCGATCGACAGCCCGATTCCCGAGCGGG
>JBAMHZ010000017.1:3474957-3494673 GCA_037177395.1 Alpinia galanga | reverse complement strand
ATCCAAGTAGTTAATAGAAATTCGCTGGGACTCTGATCTCTTCCGACTCAGCTGTTAAAGGGACATTTCCAAAGGACCGTGGGCAAAACTGATCACTCTTCAAAATTAATCAGGCCGAAGGTTGATATACGATGTAAAAATAAAAAAAATACAAAATTAACCAACGCCCGCTTCTATCACTTTTGCAGGTGTCTTAGATTGCAACTCGAAGCATTGCTCACATGCCTCGAATTCTTTAAATGATTTTTTAAAGAGTTACAATAACTCTACAAAGATATTTTTGGATCCGCACGACAGAATCTCATAGCTAGTGCGGCACCAGATTTATATAAGAGAACAAAAGTTAATTCCCAGAGACTATAAATCTTTTCAAGATGGCTACCCTCCTACCGTGTTAGTCATTGGTTAAGCACAAAATACTCCTCGTAATTTATTTTTTCTATATTAGCTGTGAAACTAGTTAGCAGAGGTGCTGAGAGCGAACGAATCATTTTTTTCTTTTCACAAAAGATGAGATTTTTTAGATGAAAAATACGATAGAACCCTTTTTTTTTAAATATATATTCTTTTAAAAGGTACTCTTGCAAGGAAAAGTAAGATACATGTCGCACGCCTCAATGAAACATTACTTTTTAAACTGAATTTTAAAATGCAGAAGAAGGAAAAGAAAATAATAATAATAATAAAATACTCTTTCTCGTATGGTGTGTTTCAGTGTCGAGCTGACTGTCTATAACTACTGAATTAGAATAAATAGTTTTTAATTTATTAATATTCTCCACAATCATGTATAGCTAATATCTCATTTTCATAAGTATTATCGATCAACCCACTGCTAATGCATGAGTTTTCTTTTAGTCAATTGACAACATTATAAAAGTTGTTATGCAAAACCATACTAAGTAATTAATAAATAACACAAGTAATTTAGCTTAATCAGTCAACATTGCCCCCTCATAGTTGTTAGTGGTGGCACCAAAACATTAGTGCTCCACGCAACCCAATATTAACATATTCCACAACGTGATGACTAAGACTCCATTCACCTGTCACATAACACAGCTTACTTCGTCAGATCTCTCTCCCTCTCTCCCTATTTTAATACCAATTAAAGAATAATATAGAATATTACAAACCATATAACTGTAAAATTACTTCATAATCCATTATTAAACCCTCGTAAACGCACCGTAGTTTGTCAATTAAACGCACCTTCTATGGAACTTGAGTGGGTGTGGTACTTAGTGTCATTTTGAATGGACGGTGACTAAAGATCGAGAAGTAGATCTCCGCCGTCCAGTGGTAGCTCCCAAAGCGGGAGGCCGTCGGAGCCGATGAAGTCGTCGCCGAGCTCGCCAACCAGGAATGGTGCCTCGCCGTCTAGCCCGACGAGGTCCTCCCCGGCGAAGAGTTCTGCGATAGACTTCTCCTCGTCGTCGGCCTTCGGCGTCCACCACTTCGTGGCCGGCGGGAGGACCGAGGAAGGGGATAGGACGCAGACGGATGAGGAAGCGGAGTCCTCCGCAGCGGCGGGGCCGGGCTTGGACCGTCGGAGGCGGCGCTTCTCCTCCTCGAGACGGGCCGCGGCGGCTCGGTAAGCGGCGGTGGCCTCCTCCGAGGTGGAGAAGGTGCCGAGCCAGAGGCGCGCGCGGCGGATCGGGTCGCGGATCTCAGCCGCCCACTTCCCCCACCGACGCTGGCGGACGCCCTTGTGCTTGCAGGAGGGAGCGGCAGGCGAGCCCGCCGCCGCCTCTTGCTTCTCCCTCTTCCCATCCTGATCCGGTAGAGTTTTTAGGGGTTTAGCGATCGGTTGCACAGCGATCTCGCGGACCACCTGCTTGTTCTTCCTCGTCAAATCAGAACCATCATCGTCGCTGTCCGTGGCGTCGGGATCCACGAAGAAAACCCGTACCTTCTTCACCGGACTCGATCTGACCGCCGCCAAATCATCCATCTTCCGTCCAATCTTCTTCTTCGCCGCCACGATCGACGGTTTCATCGGACCTAAGCTGTCTAATTTCTTCATCTTCCTCCTCCTTCGCATCCTGTACCGGCTCCAGAGCTGCTGAATCCGAGCGCCGACCATCCTCACCACAACTCCAACTCCACAAATTCCGGAAACAAACCGCAAAAATTCCCCCCAAAAATAACCAAAAAAGGGCAGCACAGCAACCGTCAAGTTAAGGTTCCTCCTCGAAACAAGAGCAAGAAGAAGAAACACCGAAGAAAGCCGAAAGACTTCAATCCAAAACCAGATCTGAAACCCCAAACCGATCTCCCAATCAATCAACAGATGATGCAAGATTTTTTTTTAAACAAAACAAAAAAAAAACTAACCGCATCGAATCTGCGCTGGATACCATGAATCCGGGGGCTGATCGAGAGGAGGAAGAGAAGCAGACCTCGAGCGGATGAAGCCGACGGTGCGACGAGGCAAAAGCAACAGCAGCAGACATAAATCGAAAAGGCTTCCGGGGATCTGTTTGGCGTTTGGGGGAGTGCGAAATAGTGTGGGTTTATAGGAGTGGGAATCTGAACAGTGGCCGCAGTGGAGAAAGAAAAGCAAGAGAGAGTGGGGATGGGACGAGATCACCAGTCTACGGCTGTGATTCTTCCTCGTGTTCCTTTGGATCTTTCTGCTGTCGTGGCGAGCTTAGGACAAACAATATCTGTGTTTGTCGTTGTCGAATTTTATATTTTTGGTGCAATGGAAGATCAATTCGGGTGTTTCTCAGAGGGCTTTGTATAACTAATAGGATCATTAAGAAATTCAAAGTAAAGATTTCAAACTTTGAAGAAGGGTCAAAAGTAACATTAACTCTTCTATATTTATGATTATTAGACACTCTGGTGTGATTCATTAAATTCACAAGTCATCCAATGGAAGAACCTCTTTAAACATATAAATAAATAAATATGGTTTTACAAGATGCTAATATTTAACTTTTAATTGGACCATCTAATTATTAGCTACACCTTAGAAGATTGCACTAGCTTGAACATTAGTTGAATTGAATTAAGATTATCCTATTTAATACAAACATTAACATGCGACCATAGGAGGCCTTAAGAACTTTCGATAACACAATTCCTACAAATTTGCAACGTCTATAATCTTTAAATTAGAAATTATGGCTTATAATTGAGATTAAGGAGGCTCGAGTAACACATTAACATTCTGATCCGTATTAACGAATAATTAAGGAAGTAATTTACTCGATTCACACATGAAATAACGGCCGGTACTTTTTATAGAAAAGATAACGGAGGTAGGATATTTTGTAACGCTTTTGTCGTTTCGAACCGTTTTCTATCGCCAGAGTTTTTCAGAATATACAAAATATTAAAAAAAAAGAGGAAAAGAAAAAGAAACATCAGACGGCCCAGACGTCATCTCGCTCGTAATCAAACGGCGCAAAGTGATCGAAATCCACTCCCTCCCCGTCCCCGTAACCGACGAAGCCGAACCCTAAGCCGTCGTCGTGGTAACCGTATCCAAATCCGCCCATCTCGTCGTCGCCGAACCACATCGCCGCCACCGCGGCGGCGGCCTCCGCCTCTTCACTCAGCGGTTCCTCCTCCGAAGCCGCCGGCGGAATCCCGAGCTCGTCGTCGGAGGCCTCGAGTAGGTACCCCAGATCCGCCGACGCCGGCGACGTCAGTGGCGCGGAAGTCGAGGCCGCGAGTGCAATCTCCTGCTCGAGGCTCCTCATCACGGTGGCGAGGTCGTCGCCGCGCCCGCCAGCATCCGCTCCGCTGTCGTCGTCGAGGATGCCAAGGAGCACATCGGCGGCGTGGAAGCGCTTGGCCGCCGGCGAATTGACCTCCTCCTCCTCCTCCTCCTCCTCCCCTCGTGTCCGCTTGAGATCCATCAATTACCGAAGCAAAAGACGCGAGTGAAATTTTGGTCTGGGCCCTTTGGGCACAAGGAGGAGGGGTATTTATAGGGCCAGGTCTGAATTTTAAACTGAGCGGTGGGTGGGTCGGCGAGTCGAGGCTTCCCACCGGCGACCGCATCGCTCGGTCACCGCCACTCCCGAGTCTCGTCACGAGTCAAACGCGTGCGAGTCCGACAGCGAGTTATTATCGTGCGTATGCGGACGCCCCGATGGTTCGGCCGCCTACGTCGCGAGCAAGTAAACGACTCCGCTCCCGCGTTGTCACGCGAGGCGTGCCGGCCAGCCACTTTAGCGGCGCCATTTGAGACGCGACTCGCGCCGAGAAAAAAAAAACACCAAATTTAAATAAATTCAAAGATTTTTGGTGCGACTTTGATGCGTTTTTATCTAGAACGAGTTGAATTGAATCGAAAATAAATAAATAAATAAATTTCATAAATTATTGCTTCCACGAATACATTGGATATGATTTAAATCGAGAAGGGATCCCTAGGCGTAATTTTTTGACTTATTGAAAAAGGATCAAAATCTTTCACATAAGGGGTAGAGTCAAGATGGACCTTTCCTCCAAATCCAGAGAATAACACAAACACCTAGAAACAAGGAACAAGAGCTGCGCACTAAATAGTAGATTATTATTTGTTTAATTAATAAATTATTTTTTAAAATTTAGAAAAATGCTTTCGCAAAAATAAATTTTATTTTATTATATATATAAAACATAAATTATGAAGAAAAAAAATATTTAGTTTGGGCCATCGTATTACATTCAATGTTCATATTAAACACTAGCTCACGATTTACGGGGAGTTGGGTGTTGACCTTTCTTTATTTGGTTGGTCCAGAAGAATCCAGAAAAATCCAGCGACACGGGTCTACGTTCCCATCGGGACGATTCTTTTAGGTGGCCGGCCACCCTCCCTCGGCGTTGACCCGTGCTACATCGTTGACTTTTCTTTCATCTTCCCGAAAGAGCGTTTGGGCTGTGCCAGTACAATCAGATGCTGGAATGTTCAATCAGAAAAGGAATTAAATAAATTATTATCAAGAACAAAAATATATTTAAAAAAAAAAACAAATTGAATTTGAATACATACAGCTCTGAGTATTTGAAAAACAACACTTTGTTGACTTTGAGATGGATACTTAGAATTTCCATGGACGTTTCTAAGCCACGACATTCTACAATCCTTCAACTGGAAACTTCTTTATATCAGATAAATTTTGAATTAGTTTAATAAATAATTATATAGCAGATCAAACCCACACTTTTATTTCATATTAAAATATACTGACTTATTTTATATTGGAATAAAGATTTGATTGTTGTGGATAAAACAAGAAAAAGTGAAGAATATTTTGGCCATAACTTACAACATATACACATTGAGAGAACTTGGTATATTTCAATAAACTCAAAATAATCAATAATGGAACTGGCTATGAAAACAACTCCAGGGTACATGTATACCTTGTATCAGGCAACAAATACAATCAATTGAGAGAATGCTTGGAAAGCCTGGAAGGAGATGCTCTTGTTTTATTCCTTGTTCTACTACTCGAGCTAACATATCGACTCTTTGTGATCTATTGAAGAGGGCAATTTGCACATGGAAAGAACTAGACAACTCACATGAAGTCGTAATCATCCACATCGTCGTAACCACCGGCCGTGCTGTAGTCATCATCAACCTTGTCTACGTGAAGCTGTTTCTTCTTTGCACCTGTTAGATCATACTTGTTAAAACAGCAGAAGAAACAACACACTTAAGGGCCATTATAGACTTACCTTGTTTCTTCTTTCCTGCGTTGACTTCTTTTTCTGCCTTAAGCTTCTCATTTGCAATTGCTGAAGCTGAAGCGGCTATTTCTTTGGCGTCTGCAGCTTTTAGTGAAGTCATGGAAAGCCTCAAGACTGCTTTAAGAAGGCCAATGTAATGAAAGCTTTTCTGAAGGGAAATGCAGATGAAAGTCAGTACCATAAGTGAATATAGATCAACAAAAAATATACATATATTTAAGTTTTACCTCATATGGGTGAATTTTATAAGAGAGCAGCTCAGCGTACTCCAGAAAATCATTTTCCGATTTAGGAATAAAGTTGTCTAGGGTCTTCTGATCGCCTTTCTTAGCAAACAACTCTGCAGTTGATCTGTAGTCAGCTTCTTCGACAAGTCTGCTATGAGTGGCTACATGTTAGTCCATGTTACATCCAAAGGTTCATATGATGACTGCCAGGAAAGAAATTTTCACAAACCCAATCAACTAACTGCTTATGACGAAGATAATGTAAACTTAACCTTTGTAGGTGAAGTTTCTCAGCAACAGAATCTGCAAGAACTTCAACAGCTACATCAGCTGTCTTAGCTTCGGCTAGTTTGTCTTTCTTCCCAGCAATTTTGACATCTGTCTTTGAAATAGTAGCATTTGCTGCTAGTTCTGGCTTTGGTGCCTGCACAAATCCAAAATGGCATTTTGAAACCATATTTAAATTAGTAACCTAAAAAAGAGAACCTTGGCGCAATAGTTAGTAAAGTTGTTGCCATGTGCCCTAGATGCCATGAATTCAAGTCATGAAAATATTCTCTTGCAAAGCAGAATAAGACTACATAGACCCTTCTCTGAAACATCTCATTGGTGAGAGTTTCGTACACTGAGCTACCCTTTTATTTAGAGAAGGGCCTCTAACCAATGCGAGTTTGCATTTCCAAGTAGTTTAATACAAACAAATGGCAATATTCAGCACTTTTGTTGGAAAGATGCATTGATCATTCAGTAATTTTTACCTCCATAGTATCTTCCTCATCTTCCCAGGATTCTTTTATATTCTCATCTTCCATATCTTCATCGTCCCACTGGTACTTTGGCTGAATGGTAACTAAAGCTGGAGCTGCTGGTTCAAATTCTTCTTCATCTGAGAAAAGCAAACGAAAAACAAAATACGCAAACCAATATTAGCGGACACAACAACGAGATATTTAAAGAGAAAGATTTAATTTTGTTTCACTGGAACTATAAGAAACAATTCATGGATAATGCGTGCTCACTACTGATTATGTTAAATTAAATACCGATTTAACAAGAATTTCATAAACATTTAACAAGAAATCCCTTGAAATCTGTTTCATCCTTCTTAACAAAAAGGTAAGATTAGGTTCCATTTTTATGTCCTGGTTGATCGAGACAAGAAACTTCCACTTCCACATGCGTTTGATAGAAGCAACTGGCAAATATGTACGAGTTTCAATGACAAAAAAAATGATACAATGGACAAGGAAAATAATATAACACTGAAATGCAAATATTTTCTCTACACTGATAGTTTTACCTCAAGCCAGATAAGTTTTTAAGTTGAATGGAAGACGCCAAAGAAGTGTTAGAATCAATAGTTAGCATGAAAATAGCAAAATTTTGATTGCTCACGGACATTCCAATTCTCAGGAAATATATTTAGTGGAACACAGTAACCATCCAACATGAGCAATGTGTTTTCAAATCTATAAGTTACACAAAGACACAATATATCTGTAATGAGTATTGCACATGTAAGATTAGTTACCTGAAGGGGAAGGAAAAAGAGTCCTCATATGGATAGGAATAAGATATGCTAATAGCTTGATCATGGTACATAGATACTCACCTTCTAATGGGTAGAAGGCTTTTAGCAAATAATAAATCTCATACACCTCGGCAAGACTTTAATATTCCCTTTGCAAACCAAAGTGCAAAATACAAAAAATTACCTATCTATAATCAGTGGACACCAACTTGATCCAATTTAGTACAGCACTGGATGATTGATGATTCAGAAGGAAATTTGAACGTGCACAGGTGGTAGTTTTGTTGCTGTACATAATTGTAATATGTTCTCAAGGAATAAGGTGACTTGCTACACCTAGGTAATATACCATTCTCACGTAACCTTGATCATACAAAAAGTGAGACATAAAGCATAAAAAAATAATATTAATCTTTTATTATTTTTTTTTTCTTTCAGAAAGAATCTGGACCTGATCTAATTCTGATGTATATATATAGCACAACATGGTGCAATCAATCCATAACTTGACTTCAAACATTATGGAACATATAAAATGGCTTCTTTTTTTTTATTAAACTCACCACAGATAAGGATGAGACCCAAGAGCAACACAGCATTGGAAATTTAGTATCGAGGAAAGAGGCAACTTCAGTGTTCATCAGTCAAGAGATGGGCTTGACAACCAATCCCAATGAAAACTGAACTGATATCCTAGCTTTGCCAAGTAGCTAATGACTCACAAGAGTAAAGCAATAACAATAGTGATACTTCAAGCATAAAGAATTCAAAACTCTTCTAAACTTTACCAACGACAATGAAGATAGATAACTATTAGTCATTTATAACTTATTAATACAATGTCCCAATACATAAGTTGATATTAAGAAAACCATTTTTCAACCTTTCATTCACCTCTGAGCTCAGCTTTAAGTTACTTTGAAGACAAAGAAATCAGAAATTTTCAGCAGTGTTGAAAAAGGCAATATCACCAATCAGAGAACTCTTTGAACAACTTAAACTGATGCAGTGAAACATGGCTGACGTCATACACATCATACATTGTTTTTTCCTTCACCAAAGCCATTTTTGCATAACTTCATTACAGTGTAAAACAACTTGCTATGCTCGACAAGATCATCACTAGTTCTGGATATCAAAGTGCACATTCTAAATCCACTCAACTCATAAATTTAATGCAATTCTAGACATTTTTTGAGACACAACTTCAATAGTTCTAGCATGGGTCTATATTTAAATATAATTACACACAATATACTCACTCCTAAAACATGTAGGCAATATGTGATATCCCAACTCAACGGATATGCTGACATATATATGGTTCATGTTAGAGCAAAAGGGTAATTCGGTATACGAAGTTCCCACCAATGCAGGATCCTAGGGAAGCATCAGATCACATTGGATCTATTGTACATAGTCTTATCTTGCATTGTCAAAAATTATTTTTATAACTCGAACCCGTGACCTAAAATCACATAGCAATAATTTTACCGTTGTTTTACTGTTGTGCTAGAGTTCCCCTTCTAATTCATGTTAAAGTAATTAAAAATAATTAATACTAGTACAAATGTTTAGCATAAGTCTATAAAAAGTATAATAATCAATCTATGGTATAATAAAACATAAAAGAATACATGTAACTGTATAATACAAAACATAGTATATAGTAATCCAAATTAATCAATAATAGAGTATACCATAACGTGAATGAAAAGAAATATCTGAAAATTCTCATTGTTTGAGTAGAGATCAATGCAAGTAGTAACAAGATTTTTATTTGACTTGATTCCACCAAAACTCTTTTGCATAAACCACATTTGTGATATTTTGGGTCTCTGCATATACAAGTTGCACATGACACATGTGGACAACAAAAACTCTAGTATATTGAAGTTAATCAAATACGAGAGACAACATATAATGTTGTGCCATATGGTCCCTTGCCTAAAATGCATAATAAGATAATATCTAAACTGCTTTCAAAAGGCTCAAAAGAAGGATCCAGAGAGTAAAACCAACTGGTAACGTCAAGACAAATAGTATATGGAATTATGCTTGAAGAAAAGGAGTCAAGAAACTAAAATCATTTTGTAACATCAAGAGAAGTTATATGCGAAATTATGCCAGGAGATCAAAGAAAAAATGTTAAGAAACATCTTCTTTTAAGCAAAAACAAAACTTCTAAATAAAAACGAAACACCAATTGTTTGTCACCAGTTCAATGCATGCTGGTAAATTTGATTCAACGTATCAGCTAGTTAAGATAAACGCGACTTATTAACTATTGGGGTAATAAATATTCGATGTTCTGTAGGGTCAGTTGATAAAGCGGAAACTGATGAGACCAATGAGTTGCAATATTCACAAATAAAAAAAAAACGCAAAAAGTATACTTTCCTGGAAGTTAAAGAAAAACTTAGCAATGGGAGAAAAAAATGACTAACAACAGAGAAGCAATTACGATAACAGATCTCGGGAAAAGATAAAATAGAAGATAGTAAATTCGCATCTAATCAGTTATGTAGTCCAAGATAACCTCTGCAAACATTGTTCGAAATTCATTCAGTGAAATAAACAAAGAAAGAATAATCCTTTTCTCGACCACCAACGACTTAAATCAATCGACTGAAACTAGTTCACGTCAATTCAACAGGTGGAAGACGACTAACCCCAATCAGCCATGAGTCCTCTGTTTCAACCCGCACTCTGTAGCCGCAGCTAGTAAATTTCCTACTCACGAACGAAAGTACACCATCAGAATAACCGAAATCGAGCAGCGAACAAGCCACGAAAAATTTTGCACAGCTCCGGTATCATCCGTAGGAAGGAAAACGAAATGATCATACCTCGAAGAAGTAAAACGGCCAAAGATTCCCCCAAACGAGCAGCCGTCGGAGAAGGCCGGATCGGTTCTCAAATGGTTTGGAGCAGAGGAAGGAGCAAGTTGGCGCCTCGGCACTCGACAAACTAAGTCGAGCAAGGAAGGGAAAAGGCCGCGAGATCCCGATGGCTATGCGACGGCGATGACTGAGAATTGAGGAGAAGCAGAGGAAGGAATAAATAGGGGAAGATATGCGGGGCGAAGCGAAGCGAAGCAAAGCAAAGGGCAGCGAAACGGAATGTTCGAACCGGGTCAAAGCTGGATCAACTACAGCTGTCCCTCACGTGCTTTGCACGCACTTGTTCCATTGCCAATTTTCAATTGGCTCCGAATTTTTCGATTGATGAAAATAATCGAATAAGCTGTATAGATAAAAATAATAATAATAATAATTAATTCTATGAAAAATAATAATATTATTTTTATTAACAGTGTAAAATATCAATTGATCCATCGTAAATAGAATTATAATTTTGTTGGATTTAAAATTGATTCCGTTCTGCCCTAAGGCACGGTGCAACAGTAAAAATATAGAAAGTATTCACTAAATAATATAGTTTGATCATATGCTAGGATATGATTTGACGATAAATTTCTAAAAAATCTATAAAAGTGGTCCTTTGTGCAGGAGTTTACCTGGCAGATATAGTACAGTTTTAACATTGGACAGTTTTTTAGGGATAATACGACTGCGAAGACCAAGCTGATACGCTGAAACTGTGAATACTTTCTTAATTTATCTTAATAGTTGATAGAAATTTATCAAGACTTTAATTTCTTTTAGTTTCGCTATTAAAAAGACATTTCTGAAGATCTGCAGGACAGGATTGATTATTCGGAGTACCCCAGTGCCAATATAAAAAAAATAAAATTGATTCCGTCGTCGATGCGCCAGTCCGTTGGAGTCTGTAATTGGAAATTTGGTGGGCCCTCCACCTGGAGAAAATCTAACCCTGCACCCCCAATCTCGGCACTCTTAGATGCCACAAAATCTATTGTAGATTTGATCCTTCGCTTCCCTTTCAGTGGTGGGCTTTGCTTGAGTGCACCGTTGTGATCCTTTCCGGATTATACTCTGCAGTGTCTTCGTCTTCCTCAGTGCCTTCGCACGAATCCGCTTCCTAGAAACTGTCACTCGCCGCAGCCTCGTAGTAACCCGAGTCACCTTCCATTGGCCGATATCGACTCGGCGACGCCGCGAGATCGATCTCTCACTTCGCATTCCACTTTCTTCGTGCTCCTCGCTAGACCGTCGGCTCCTCCGCTTCGTCGCCGTTCGCGTTGACGGAGCTTTCGTTCACCGAGAGGCACTGTGGTAAATAAAATTCACGGGGCGTATTTAGAAAAAAGGAGATAAACCGGGGGGAAAATGGAATTTCTATTGCAAGGCATGATCCGGTAGTAGTCCACTGGGCACGTGTCGAGTTCACAAAGGATCAAAGTGCGTGTATGATATATTTCTTCCGACAGCGGATCCAAGGTGCCCCGTCCCCTCCAAAAGAAACCCTAATTTTGTACCTGTAGCCAACGACTATGTTCTCCCACCACCTTCAATCTTCGATGGCAAGGCCGTAATAAGTGGCCACAGCCAGTGGCCTTTTCCTATATCCGCGTCCATATCGCCAGTACGTCAAGCGAACGCCACATCTTGCTTTCTCCTCTCTCTCTCTCTCCCTCTCCAACCCCACGCCAACACGTAGCTCACCTTCCAACGAAACCCTAACCCTAACCCTAACCCACCATCCTCCGATTCAGACCGCGGATGGCACGGCGGAAGTGATCCCATCTCCTTCCACTTGACGCCGAAGCGCCCGGCCGCAGAGCGATGTCGCTGGGCGGCGCCGTCGATCGGAGGGATGGGTCCCCGTCGAGCAATGGGAACGGGAACGGACCGGCGAAGGTCCAGCCGGCGCCGTCCAGGCCGACCTACGGGGACCGGCGTCTGAGGCTCAACCCCAACACGGAGCATAAGCCGGAGCGGTACGACGACGTTCAGTCGGAGTTCGACCCGGCGATCTTCAGCTCCTTGGAGCGGCACCTCCCGCCCAGCATGCTCGAGGTACCGCGGGATGCCAAGGTGCAGTTCATGAAGGAAATCCTCGCGCGATACTTGCCTGAGGGGGAGCGCATTAGGGTGAACTACTCTTCTTTGTTCCCGTTTATCCTCCTCCTTCGAGCTGAAGTAGAGCTTCCATCGAATTGAGGATCTATGGTTGTTTCTTTAGAATAAATTATTACCGAAATAACGGAAATGCCCTTCCCTTGTCTCCCTGCAAGACGGAATTGTAAAATAGTAAACTCGTCGGCAGCGATTTGTTTTGGTTGGTACACAAACAATCGCTGTTGGCTCACCTTCTCTCGACGAGATTTTGCCCTCTGAGGCGTTTGGCACGTCGTGTATCTGCTTCGATTTCCGCGATTATAGTTTCCTCTAACCTCGGTGCTGCATCGATTGGCTATCTCGTTTGATCGCCCGAGTGAAACCTCTTTTAGAATGATTTTTTTTTTAACTTCAAATATTGTCATCATTAGAAAATCACTTTCTTTTGGATATTTATCTCCTGTTGTTTGGCACATTCTACTGAACTGAAATAAATTTTCCTGATTTTTTATTCCTGTCACTGCTGCCAGAGCTGAGAAATTAATGATAATTTGCAAAAAAGCTGGTCTAGGAAAAGAATGTGATGAACATGCATATACAGGAAACTCTATCCCAGCTCATTTATTTATTACTAGTTTACTTGGTAGCAATCTTGTTTCTACTTTACTAGGTAGCATCTTTGTTTATACTTTACTAGGTTGCAAATCTCTATTGATGTTTTCATATGGGAACACAAGAAACTAAAATAACCTATTTTTTAATATTTGAGAAAATAAGAATCTTGATACCAGTAAATTGAATTAAGAAAAGTTTCATGCTATCAAATGTTTAAGATCATGAAGACATTATTTTTTTTAGAATGTCAAAGGGACTATTTAATGCTGGATGAGCTTTGGCTCTTGTGAAAAATTTTACTTGATCTAAAGAACCCAGAAATAATGGATGGTTTATTCAACATTTCTTGTTTTTTATTCTAGTCTTATCTTATCTCATTTATTTCTATTAATCTAGAGCAATTACTTGATTTATCAGGTTCAGAGACACAAAGAGTACAGACAGAAATTGATGTCAGCTTACCAGGTTTGTTATTTCAATATGTTGAACTCTTTACTCCTCAGTTTCTGTTATTTATGCATATGATTTTGAAAATTTGTGTTTCTCATTTGTTTAGTTCTTTGACTATGCTTCTGATTATTTTGCTGGAGTAACTTCTTTAGGCTTATTAGCCTCAGCACGATGTTCTGGAGGAACAAATGTTAAGCAATATATGATTTGTTTTTCAGATTGGTTTGACTGTTTGTATGTATTTAATGTTACTTCTCTGAAGTAGTGCAGTGCATCCTGCTCGTAGAGTTTAGAGTGTTTGTGCACTAACACAGCACAAATTTAGCTTTAGCAAGCAACATTTTCTGTGTAATACAATCTCCCAATGCTTTGAGGGTTGGTGTTCTTCATTTGTAGATATCAAAATTCCTTTCTATAACTAATTTTATGTTATAAAAAATCTTCAACTTTAAACACTATCTGCAGCTGATAATCTGCTTCTCTCTCTCTTTATTTGGGAGGAGTACTCAAATTGCCTGACCTCTTCATGTCTTTTTTCCTACTTGTTGCAATGATGCATGGGTGGGAGTAGGCACATGGAGATTGATTCTTGTTTATTCAAATATGAGAAGTTCCATATACTTCTGTCTGTGTTTAGTAAACCTGTTTATGTTTTAAAAAAATATACTGTCAAGTTTATTTACTAGTATTTTCCCCCTATTTTATATGTTATAACATGTATATCTGCAACTATGATTAGGTGTAATGCTTCATTGAGTGATTTGATTGATGCCCTTTGGATGAAGATTCTTCTAGTTTCTTGTTTATTCTTAAAATATTTACACGAATCTTACTTGTATTAATGAATTGCTTCTTTTCATATGTGCTCTAGCTTCTAATAAATTATGATATCATGCGTGCAACTTTTAACTCTCTTCCTGTTGCTTAAGCAGCCTTTGCATAAAGAACTATACAATCTGCATCCGTCAGCCTTTTTTATGCCATCCTTTGTTAAAGCTATCAATGATAACACAGAGGAGAGCTTCAGAAATATACTTTCTGAACCATCACCGGGAATATATGCATTTTCTATGCTACAGCCAAGTTTCTGTGACATGTTATTAGATGAGGTACTACTCAAACCTGCAATCATTTCGCAGCACACAACTATTGGTCGCATAACCTAATTTGGTGATTTTTTAGGTGGACAATTTTGAAAAATGGGTTAACACTATCAAGTTCAAAATAATGCGACCGAATACAATGAATAAGTATGGTGCTGTGCTTGATGACTTTGGCCTGGAAGCCATGCTTAACAAGCTTATGGAAGAATTCATATCTCCAATGGCTAGAGGTGATAAACATGTCATCTTTGCAGGACAGGATACTATAACTTTGTTATGCTCCATTACTTTGTTTCATCGATGTCTTTTGGAACCTATTTTCTACAATTGCAGTATTCTTTCCTGAGGTCGGTGGATCAACTCTGGATTCGCATCATGGCTTTGTGGTTGAGTATGGAAAGGACAAGGATGTTGAACTAGGTAGCACTTGAATATTGTACAAGATTTTCTGCAATAGTCTAACTATGCTTTGTTACATTTTTTCCTATGATTTGACATGCAGAAGATGGAATACCTAGTATGTTTACTTAATTAGAAAATCACATCTAGAGGTTGATCAATACCCTGATGTTGTTTTTATTGACTTAATAGTTTTCTTTTGTGCTTGAGTACCTGTTGGGATTGGTCCAAATTTAGGGTCTATTAGCTCAACAAAACAGCTACCTATTTGAGTCAAAACAAAATGGTATTCTACTTCAAAATTTTAATTAGTTTGGGTAGTTTGTGCATATATAAGCCCACATCCATGCCATATTGTGTTTTTAAAACCATAGGAGGGGATGTTAAGAAACATTTTTTTATGATGATAATGTTTTAAATAATTCATTAAAGACAAGTCAATAATTGCATGGTGAAAATATATCAGAAATCTATTAAAATTCTCATAAATGGATTATTTTCAAAACAATAAAAAAATGAATATAACACTGATCATAAATATGAGTTATTTCAAGTAATATTTTGATCTTGAGTTTGATTAGTTACAAGCTGCTTCCAAAAGGATTCATTCAATCTCTCCTCATGTGCTTGTTTCTTTAACACTCCCCTCACATGTGGGTAGGCAAATTGGATTAAACTATTATGGTATTTGAGGAAAATAGTGCTAAAATTATCTCAGTATTATGGTATTTTAGGATGATTTAGTACTGGAGCAATTTTCTGCAGCTGTACGGTATGAATCCTTATGTACTATCTCCTCACTGTAACTACTATACTTTTGGGTGATCGGAGGCTGATGTTTTTCTGTTTCTTCCAGACCTGCCTTCTATAATCATTTTTTTGGGTACTTTTACTGATTGGATAGTAAACAAATTACGTGGAGACCCTCTTGTAGCAAATTTTCTTTTTTTGTCCGCTTGTAAGCATTATTGCTTGACTTTGATTTTAGGCCATGAACTTACAGAGTGGATATTTCTATCAACATCATAATTTATAAATATCATATATTGCATGACTGTTTCCTTGCAGCCTCACAGAAAATGTGGAAATACCTTTTACCCTCTTATCATACTGTGGAGTAATCTTAGATCTTATGGATTGGTTGTTTCTCACTTTGATCTTTATTCTAGCATGTGTAAATTGAATAAATTCATTTATTTTTCCTTTAAGTCATTGTAGTTTTTGTGATCCAGGTTTCCATGTGGATGATTCAGAAGTCACTCTAAATGTGTGTTTAGGCAAAGATTTTTCTGGTGGTGAATTGTTTTTCCGGGGAGTTCGATGTGACAAACATGTGAACACAGAGACACAAACAGAGGTCTGTCATCACATGGGTGGTATTTTTGCACATATATGTTTGTAGAAGTGTATGTATTCTAGAGCATTTCATCATTCTATGTTGACCTGGAATTTGAAACATATGTAAAGTCTTTGGTAGTTATAACTTAAGGAAGTATATCTTGATTTTTTGTTTCTTTGTTCATTATTATTTTGCCAATAAATTATTGCAGAAACTAGTCAACAACTCTCAATATATTTGCTATTTTTCATGCATTTATAATTCGGTTCTTTCTCTGAAAAAAATGGAGATTTGCCTGCTCAGTCATGACTGTCACGACTAAAAACGGTGGAACTTGCAAAAGGAATCAGAATGCAATGATTGAATTAATGAATGTAATTCAATAGAACCCTGCGAAATTATTGTCCATAAGGCTGCATGAAGTGGTTTTAAATTGATTGCAATAGTATATCCTCACTCTCATAGCCATGTGTTGGTTTGTGATGTTTATGGTATCTAACAAGCCATTTACAAATATGGGAAAATTCGTTTGGATTCCTATACACACACATTGCTTTACTGATATGTTTATACATCACTGTTGGTATCCATATAGGACCAATGTTTTGATCCTTCAGGATAAAATTTATAGCTTGTTGTAGCTTGACAACAAGTAAACTCCTTTTTGATAAAAGAATATGGGAAAGTTAGTTGGTTGAAATCAACAATAACAATAACAACCAAGCTTTATCCCACTAGGTGGGGTCGGCTATATGGATCATTCTACGCTATTGGACTCTATCTCCTACTATATCATTTTTTATATTTAAATAAATTTTATCTTGTTTTATTGTTGCTAACCAAGTCTTTTTTGGTCTCTCTTTAACGTTTAATATGTGTATTTATCATACTTTCACATCGCCTAACTAGAGCATTTATTGATCGTATAAGTACATGTCCATATCACCTCAAACGTATTTCTCAGAGTTTTCTCTCAGTAGATGTATCTCCAACTCTCTCTAATGCTCTCATTTCTTATTATGTCCATCATCGTATATCCACATATCCATCTTAACATTCTTATCTCTACAACTCTCATTTTCTACTCATGTGCTTGAATCGTAGTCCAACATTTAGCTTCATATAACATAGCAGATCTAATCGTCATTTTGTAAAAGTTCCCTTTAAGTTTTAGAGGCACTTTATGATTGTATAAAATACCCGATACTCTCCTCCATTTCAACTATCCTAAAATCCTTAGTGTTTTATTGTGCTTTATTTTGATAATGATTTTATTTGTAGTTGGTTTAAGTAGTTGAGTTGACGTTATCTTTAAAACTTGATATTCTGCCCAAAATCTCCTTGCTTTTATTGTAGGAATTCTTTGACTACTCTCATGTCCCTGGTCAAGCTGTACTTCATCGTGGACGGCACCGACACGGGGCTCTTCCCACGACTTCTGGACATAGAATCAACATGCTTTTGTGGTGTAGAAGGTACATTTATCTTTTTATTCTCCAGATGCATGATGATTTGATGGTATATTGCATATGAATAGCTCTATTATTCACTGTTTGTAAATTGAGGCATTGAAACTATACTGAATATTATGAATGAACTGTTAAAAGCTTTTCTGGTAATCCATCTCAAATTTTTTATTCTTTTTTTGGTATAAAATTGACATAAGGTGACTCTGTTCCCACATTTATGACGAGTTATTTCTATTGTTTCACTGCTGAACAAGAGATTGGAGAATGATGAAGAATTGATGGAATACTTCCTAACCTCTTATGGATGCACTAATACCACGGTGAAGGATGAATCTATTGGATTAGAGTAGTTCTATTTTCTATCATTGTACCTTTGGGTTGTCATTTTCTTCTTATCACATCGTCCAACCATTGATTCAGATTACAGGGAAAGAAGTGTGTGTAAGTGTATCCTCAAGAGCTAACAATTTGGAACAAATACTTGCTTTATAAAATGTTAAGAGACAATTTGTTGGAATCCACTTAAGGATATTAAACTTCAACCAAACAAATCTGCAGGTAAGAGAGCTAACACATTATTGCTGCGTTTGTAGTGTCAATATACTTCCATTTTTTCAACTGCATAATCCATCTCTGTGTAAGGTATAATCACGACAAGCAATTACTGATAGTAACAACCAAGTTATCTATGCCTGTTTTCTGCAATTTCGCTCGTTCTAGTCAAAATGCAAATTGTGCAAAACATTGACCCTCTATGATCCACTCTACAGTTCAGTCTTCAGAGAGATGAGGAAATTCCAAAAGGATTTCTCTAGCTGGTGCGGTGAGTGTCAGTCCGAGAAGAAAGAACGGCAGCACCAGTCAGTAGTCGCAGCCAAGATGGTATGTATGCATCACATTTCAGAAAACTTGATATCATTGCTTGGTCTTTTGCATTAACTACTATGTTTGTTCATTGACAGACATTTCTCAAGGGCTATGGTGGAGCCAACATTTGAGGTGCTTTGGTTATGTATTCTAGTAAGGGTGGTTGTAAAGTAGCGTGGTTGTTGCCTAAATCGACCTTGGATTGTCTAAGAAAGTTAACGTTGTTCTTGAGCTTGTTTGTATTTAGAGGTTATTTGTATATACCACCAGTATTTATCTATAACAATCTCTATACACGTTTGGTTCTATCTCAACTCAATAGCAATTTCCAACAGCCTTTTAAATTTCATTTTATGCAGGGATGAAAAAACTTCTTTTTCTTTTTTTTGAGAAATTTCATTTATGCTGATGGAACAGTTCTCTCTGTGGAGTTGGAAGCTTGAACAAGGTTGTCGAGCAAGTGTAGGGATCATTGGCACAGAGCACATGGAATTAACATCAAAAGTTTTCAAGCAATACAACCAAATGTAGTTCGGTTAAATGGCAACGACTGAGACTGCAGTCAGCAACCAGGATTCGACAGCAACCGGAGTGCAGTTGAGGAGAAGAGCACTGTGATTGTCACAACCCAAAGGATGGCAATCCATCCCATGAAGATACTGGTTGAACGGTCCCGGCACGAAGAAACTCTTGCGTGCTGGGGTCACCCGAAAGAAGATAGGCAATGTAGAGTCCTATGGTGGCAATCGACACCATCGCTTGGAATGCCACTGAGCTGAAAATTCAGAGACTGCAAATGAGATAAGGATCTAAAATAAGCAGTTGAGAGGCTTTTTAAATCCACCATGCATGAATGAGGTTAAATTTCATGCATTGAACTTAAAGTTAGCATTACCGATGTATCTACACTTGCGAAAATATATCCCTCAATCCATGAATGTTTTTTTTTTTTTTATTATTCTATGAGAGATCTGTTTAACATTAGACCTCGAAGGGATTAATGTGGTCACAAGCTGAGAGAAGAAGATAAG
>JBAMHZ010000017.1:3457821-3474857 GCA_037177395.1 Alpinia galanga | reverse complement strand
AAAAAAAAAAAAAAAAAAAAAGGGAAGGAGGCATCAAGTGAACATAATATCCATGAAAAAGCATTCCATAAATCTCTAAATAAGAATTCAATTATGTTTATTTGGAACAAATAATAATAATAACAGATAAAGAAGCTTGAAAATTCTCGAGAACATGGCCATAATGGGTAACTATATGAGACATCAATCATATGAATAAGTGTGCATTGTTGTTCCATCAGTTAACACCTGATCTAGAACAAATTCTACAGAGTACAAACAACCAGTCATTTTCCTTTACCTTATTTTTTTCCTATAAATAAAATTAGCAATGGTACATTAAATAATGCTATCAAATAACGTAAAGTCTTAAAATCAAGAACCAGAACGAAAAGTTAACAACTGAGAGAATTTCTTGAAAATGCATTAAATAATGAAGAACACAATGCTCAAGTCCACAAACAACTATATGATAAGCTAAATTAAACAACTATATCTAGTTTTCTTATAGTTATGACAAAAATCAAACCATTTGAGATGTGATTAGTTAAGATGGATGAAAATCTTATTCAAAGAAGGGGCTGTTGATGAAGATAAAATTAATAAGAAGAGTGGATGAGATTTTGGAGTCTTGTGTGTTGTCATGTACACCTTAGGCTAAGAGGAAGTAAGATAAGATTGTGGGGTAAAAAAAAAAAAGAAATGGAATGGAATATATCAGGAATCAGTGGACCAATACAAGATGGTAGATCTAGAGAATGCTCAAGGCGGTAAACTTTTAGGAATCAATTCCTGCTCACTATAAATTTATCACATTTATGCTAACCAACCAGATTAGCCTTGAGGGCTATAATTGTGGGGTACAATTTGTCATGCTTCATGGATGTTAGACGGTTAAAAAAACAATTCAAAAAATATATATAAATATAGCAAAGTGCTAAGATGTATGTATAGAATTATCATAGAGGATAACATAAATGCTAACTCAGAAGTCAGAACAATTAAGTTTAGATCCAACATATATGACAAAAATGAGAAAAAATAAATTAAGATAGTAAGGTCATGTTTAAAGACGCTTAATAGAATATATAATACGACAAATTTTATAAAATATAGTTGAAGTGGGGAGTATAAAAAATTAATAGAAATTATAATTAATGGCTACATTACTAGAAATATAGGTTTTGCCTATAAGGGTTCAATAGAGGAGTAAGATCTATGAAGTTAATATAAAATAGTTGAACCCTTGGATTCAACATGCATGGCTTGATCATGATAAAAGTGTTTGAATTCAATGAACAAACTAAAAGACGTATAATATTCAAGAATATAACACAAGCTAATCAAAAGTATAAATGAAACCTCATAGTCAGATGAACGAGGATTTGCTATGATAATAACTTTATCCCCATTATCCTTTTGCCTTAGCATATTCTCTTCGTGTGAGCACAAAACCCATGTTAAGACTTCCATATAATCTGCCTTTGATGTTGATCTTATAAGATTCACATATCACTACAATAGTATGATATTATCCACTTTATGTCTAAATTCTTATGATTTTATTTTTGACTTATACATAAAAGACCTCATTCCAATTGAGATATTTTTTTTATTTTATAAATATATAATCTTTTCTATATCTTATAAATATAAAAACTTTGATTATATTCTTAATACTCCAAAGACTTGAAATCTACAGAAGATGAAAATGGTATGAAATACTAAATGTATGAAAGTAAAGCAAAACCTAGTCAACAATTTCAATGCAATTCAATGTCAAACAAGTAAAACTAGTCAACATTGAATAAAGGAAGGGAATAGTTACTAGCACAGGAATTTAAAAAAAAAACAATGATTAAATGAAGTAGATCGTATGAAAGACCATTTGAGCACTATTGACTCTAACAACAACAGGATAGTGACAGAGAAAACAGATGTATTTAGTCAGTTAAGGGCAAAATACAGAGACTCACAATATTCGAATTGTATATCTTCAGTTGTATTACAGAAGAAAAGCTCCGTCACAAAAACCTCATCCTAGTTAAGGACCATCTAATTTATTTTCCACAGATCTTCACAGTAAAACCCTGAACACAAAACAACCATATGCGACCTTTCTACCTCAGCTCTGACTTTATCAGAAAAGGGGTTCAAAGGTTGTCTCCCTCCCGTAGTCATGCATGCATTTAGGCTTTGATTTTGGGATGCTGTTGTATCCATATGCAATAGCTACATCCTTTAAGAACAAGGAACCAAAAATTGTGAATTCAAAGTAAAAGATTAATCAGATATATTTTGCCCACAAACTACTTAGTGGATGATAAAGTACTAAGAGATTGGTTATAAACCCCACTTCCATCACATCACGAGCATGTAGAATGTCACTTCAAGTGGGAGGCACAGAAACAAGAATATTAAACTCTCCAGTGGCCAATGATGAATGCGCTGCTTCCAGTTGCATTTTGTTTAATAAGGTTACAAGCTGTCTGATGTGGGGGTAGCTCTGTCTGGAGAGTTCAGGTGAACAGGAAGTGACGCCATCAAGGTCCACTTGTAGTAAAGGTCAAAGTCATCCGATTTGAGTTAAAGTAATTTGGAGAGAATAACACGTTTACTCAGAAAGAGTAATAGATTTAAGTCATTCAAGTAGAGAGTAGAGCTTAAGAAGACTAGCAAATCTAAGTCATTTGAATTAGAAACAGAGCAAGTTAGAAAAGACAAAAGACCTAAATTATTCCAGTCAGGGGCGGAGCGATTCTAGAAGAATAGCAAAGCTAAGTTACTTGAGTTAGGAGCAAAGTAACTTAGGAAATGTGAAAAGGTCAAGTCACTTAAATCGAGAGCAAAGTGATTCTAAAGGAAAAGGTCTAAAAAGTTTAATGCTTAGGATCATAAAGAAAGCCCCTCTACATATATCTGATTCCCTAATGACTTTTTTAGATAATAATTCCTATCCACGTGGAGATTCCTTATAAAAATTGTTCTCTAACTGACACATGGTGAAGGAGAAAAAAACCTCAAAAATATTATAAGAAGACAAGTTGAGGAAAAACAAAGGACTAACAATTTATACTACTAAATACTCTTCTTCCTCAAATTTACTCTCTATTTTTTCTTATTAATATATTTGATATAAACATCAGAGGATCATTAATCGAAACACATGTGACCGTCTAATAAATGTTACCTTTAGCAGATCACTGGTGAAGATATGACCGTGAGAACCCACTTCTTCCAGTAATTTCAGCGGAAAGAACCCTAAAAAACGACAGCATCACCGTCGTATTTAAACAATTTCACTTGTGCATCTTTAGAAAGATCTCGAGTACAAGAACATGCAACAGAAGATTAACAAGTCTAACTACTAGGAAACTTCACGTCTTTGTGTCTAATTTAAAAAATATTCTCACAGAAGGAGTTCATTTACAGCAGATAATAGTAGGAACAGAAGAAGGATTAAGGCAACTAATCTAAGTGCAGAAAGGGGACAGATAAAAAGACTACACGACTAAAATAAAGTCAATGAACACTATGAAAGAGTTAAAAAAAAAAAAAAAATCAAATCTTCGATAACCCACAGCATCATCAAGCTCAATGCCGAATTTGAAGCATAGTTCTTCGAACAACTCCTGCGCTGCGATCGTCACGAACAAAAAATAATCAGCAACACAGACGACGAGAAAACAGGAGAGAGGGAGAGTTTCGCCGAGGGCGACGGCGGCGGCGGCGGCAATTCTTCATCCTCATTTTTTATTTATTATATTTATTTTCATTTTTATCATCTTCATTTTCACACTCAAATCGGATATCCATATCATATTTAAATATTTTATTATTATCTAAAATTAAATTAAAATTTTAAATTATCATTTAATCAGACACTCGATCCTCAGATTCGGAAGAAATTTTCGAAGTTCCTTTCGGTGTAAAAACTAACGACTCAATTGAACTTTGATCGGAATCAATAATTGAAACCATGCGCCGGAACAACTGCCAGTCAACCTTCCTCTGCGCACCAAACAAATTAGAGGACGGCCATAAACTTTCCTTTCGAGTTAACTCGACAGGCTCACACGCCTTATTCTCGAGCTTATCTGAGAAGTTTTTATCTATTTCCTCCTCTGTATTTGTTGTCCTTCGGCTACGTATAAGGAGATGTTGCAGCTGTTTTTGGCGGCCGCGTTTGCTGCGGTGCCGCTGACGCTGTACCTGCCGCCGGTGAGGAACCTTAGCTCCTTTATGGAGGTCGCCGAGCTGCTCGTCCAGGAGGCCGCCGGGTTGTCGCTGCAGTGGTACCTAGCTTTCCGGCGCGCGGCGCGGAGGATTGTACTGCTCGTCACTTATGCCTTGAGGTAGTTCTGCTCGGCATTTTAACAGGCAAATGGTGGTCGTCTCGTAGATTGAGCATCTCTATGTTGGGCGAAGAAAAATTGGAGTTTTGTGGGTGATTAAGATTGAAATTTACGGTGTGTGTTTGTTTTTTTTTTTTATAGTGAATGATCGTATCGTTTGCTTGAAAGAATCTGGATGTTTGTTTGTCTAGACTGAAGATTTAGGCAGAAAAACAAAAACCAAAAAACTCACTCCTAATTATTAAAATAATATGAGACTCAAAAATGCATTTTATGCCTATCCATTTTAGAGAACAACTTAATCAAAATCATTCCAAAGTAAAAAATTATTTTAATAATTTTTAGAGAGAGTATCCTTTTGATAATATGAAATCTTCTTTTAATTTTTTTTCTCATGAAATCTAATTTTCTTTTGCAATTGATTTATAAATTTAAAAAATATAGGGATAAAATACTAATATTTCATAATTGAAAAGGTAATATATGATTTTGATATGGTGAGCATCTTCATTATTCATTATTTGATTCTTCAGGGGTTTAAAGATTGAGCTATAATGCTTACTCATTTGGACGGTAGATAATGAAAATACTCACAGATGTTTACGGATGAATACACAGTAACGACGTGCATTCTGGTTGCGATTCAATAAGAGGGATTGCGATGGTAATCTTGACGGATTTAAGAGTGCACACCTGTGCGCGATACCATGCGACATTGCGATTGACAATCGTTCAACGGCCAATTTCTTCAACGATGACACTATATTGCAACCCTTGAACTTGATAAGACATCGACATTATCAAATTGCGATTAGAAAATTCGATTGAATTGTGATCAAAATCTAATTGAATTGTGGCCGCTAATAATTAGCGCACTGACAGCTATGATTCAATCGGATTCCGATCAATCTTAATCAATGCCAACGGATTTCTAATGAAATTATTGTTTATCCGTATAATTAAGAGAGAGAAAGAGAGATAAACTAGAATTTAATAATAGACAAGATTCATACAGCGACCCGAAATAATTGAGATAAAGATGACTTGGCACATTGATGACGACCAAAGCTGCTCGAATAATTTGACTGAATCCTAACAATAATATTCAATAATACACTTGAATTTCAATTTGCAAGGATTCAATATTAATTTAAAATAAAAGGCTTAAGCATTCCATTTTAAAACGAGTTACTATTAACACTTCAATTAGTTAAGTTATGGGCAATAATTAATAGTTCCGGAGTTTAAACACATATTTATCTTTAAATTCAAAAAAGACAAATAAAAAACAACAAACACTTTGACCAGTGATGATACATTAACAGTTATCAAAGAACAAATCAAAAACAAACTAAAAAAACGACAAAATGATACTTCAATGGAGGACAAGGAAGTCAAACCATATGGACAATTCCACCGTGTTTTCCTTTTGTTGTCACGCAGTCACGCAATCTGCAGGCGAACGGTATTGGCGGCGACCGCCGACGAGCGCGGCCGAGGCTGAGGCTGAGGCTGAGGAACAGGTGGTCGAAGCATGGCATGCAGTAGCGTCACAGTCGCCACCGTCATTGTCGAGGCCGAGGAAGAACGGATCGGCAAGGAGCTCAGAGGCAGAAGGGCGAGCCGGAGGTTTAGCGAGGCACCGCTCGATGAAAGCCCTAAATTCGGGATCTTTGACATTGTTCAGGGATTGTGGCCGCATGCCGGCCGTCACCTTCCGGAAGATTTTGGCGACGCTGTCGCACTCGCTGTAGGGGATCTCGCGCGTCACCATCTCCAGAACGCACATCCCGAAGGAGTAGATGTCCACCAGCTCGGTGTAGTCCTCCTCGTACAGCTCAGGCGCCATGAACTCCGGCGTGCCCAGGATCGAGTGCGCGGTGTGGCTCTTCCCAACGATCGCCGCGAGGCCGAGATCGCCTATCTTCACCTGTGAGCGAACGGAGATAAGCGTTATTGTGGAACAAATTAAGTGGTTTTTCTAATTGTTACAAACAGAAACACCAGGAACATCGATCAGAATTCTGAGGATTAAAAGTGGACAATTTGAGATCGCTTGGAACATATGAAATATGTAAATGGGCAATTTGGGTCAGAGGATCGAACCTGGCCAGTGTTGCCATTGATGAACACGTTGGAGCAGTTGAGGTCTCGGTGGATAATGCATGGCTCGTGGTTGTGGAGGTACTCGAGGCCCTTCAGTATCTGGCGCGACCACTTCTTGAGGGCTTTGATCGAGACATGGCGGTGCAGCTTCCTATAATCGCGGAGGTTGCCGGAGGTGCATAACTCGGTGATGAAATTGAGCGTGTTGCTCTCGTCGTCCGTCCACGCTTTGTACAAAGTGATGATGTTCTCGTGCCGCATCGATCGCAGGAGCCGCACCTCGGCGAAAAGCCGGTTCAACATCGGCAGATCCTCCGTGAATCTCCTCAGACACACCTGATTCCAAGCCACTTCGATTCCCTCCTCTTGATCGAAGCCACGGTACACCCGCTTCACGGAGCCGGAGCCAAGCAAATTGTCGTATCGCCCGAATCGCCCGGTGGGATCGATCTCCACGAACGGCTCTGCATCCTTGTCCGCCGGATCAGCTCGAACCAACGGCATCCTCGAACAAAAAATTGCACTGAAACGCGAAAAAAATCACTCCTAAATCTCCGGAAAAACTCTAAATCCAACAACGCCCTAAACCCTAGCACAAATCGGCACCTGAAAGGCTGAAAATAACGGGATCGCGATAAAAAAAAACTCGGGGATCAGATGAAGACAAAAACGAAGCAGATCACGAGGAAGTAGGAGGTTCTCGATTCCTTGAGATACAGATTCGTCGAGGCCATAGAAATCACCATCAGCAGCCTGCAAAAACGCCTAAAAACCAATTAGCAAAATCAAGCCTACTTCTTCAGGATTTAAACCCTAGAGCGCGATCCTCGCGCTGAATTTAACCGGCGAGAAATGAAGGAGATTCTCGTGCGTACCTATCAGAACAGAAGCCAGCGCGTAGCGGCGGAGGAATGATCGGAGAGGCGGTGGAGAGGTCGAAGCGGGGAGGCGAGCACAGACACGTAGATGAAGAGCAACGCAGCAAGGCCGATGGCGCAAGGAGGAGAAAAGGCCAAACCATGGCGGAGGCCTATTTATAGGGCACGGCGCAAGGTTTGAACAACACGGTCAAGGCGGCAATTTTTCCGAAATATTCTAAACGGTTTTAAAATTATTTTATTTCGCGCATAATTTGCTAATTCAATTTTTTTTTAAATTTCTTATTGATAATTCTAAATAATTTGCAGATTTTAATCAATATTCTTTATTTAAAAAAGCATTTATCATTTGTATATTTATTATTATTTTTTATATTTCCAAATTTAAGTTGGGTTTGCTATCGGATTCCCTAGTTGGATCCGAATATTTGATCCGACAGGAGGTCGTTTTCTCGTTGTCGTTCGGCGTCTCACTCACTGTTGTCGCCATTTCCGTTGTCAGCTCGCTAGGGTTTTGACGTCGCCTGAGCTTGTTGTTGTTTAGTGCTTCAGCGAGATGGCGTCTTCCGCCTCCATGCAGAGTGCAGGTGTTTGTCAGCTCATTCTTCGGAAGAAACTGGTAACAATTTCATCTCCCTGCGTCTTGAAATGGCATCGCGATACTTTGTTATATACTCTGCGGCTATTCCTGGCTTTGGATCTTTATTTGACTTGTTGCCTGGTTCACAAATAGATTGTTCCTCAGCCTTACTGGTTGTATTCTCAATGACTGAAGAGTCGGTTGAATATCATGTCCACTGTCAGTTTTTTGTTGCTAGTAATGGGGTACCATTCGCTCCTCTTTAGCTCTGTAATCTTGAGCAATTCTCGGCTCCACGCTTGTGTTTTATGGTACAAATATTGTGACCGTTAATAATTATTATTTTGTTGATCTGGACCAACATGTATCTGCAAATTTGTAGATTTTGAATATACATATATACAGATGATGATTGTTAAAAGCATTTAATATAGCCAATTAGTGTCAATGTCATTCCGAATCCGAAGGAGAGAAAAGGAAAGAAACAAAGGCCAATGGATCCATTCAATTTGAATGGATAAAAGTTCCATACAAAATACATACAACAACAACCAAGCCTTATCCCACTATCCATACAAAATACATGACAGGAAAAATATGTACCGACTTTAAATATCTCATTAAGTTGAGCTTTCTAAACAAGGAAATCAAATCCTTACCGCCAGACAAATTGAGAAGAGGAATTTATAGAATTCAACTGACCCCAATTTATTTTCTCAACCTTATTAATCACATTTCGTTCATCCTAAAAGATTAGTTAGAAATTTACAAAGGAACAGATAGTTGGTCTGGCTTGTTCTTGTAAACTGGCCTCTCTTGAAGAGGTTCGTGGATATATTTTGTCTTGGCAACCTAGATTATTACACTACTTACACCAATTCTTGCTTAACAAAACCAAGATTTGTAGTTGGTGGTAAATATGCAACCTGGTCATCTATTTCTTCCAAACTTCCACTGTTTTATCTCCTATTTTGTTATTTATTCATGCATAATGCCTCCACCATACAATCACTGCAGCAGGAGTCTGCTGGCCTTCAATATTACAAAGTCTATACTCCTTGGGAATGATCTTAACCATCACCCCTTCCTTCCCTTGTCCAATCCGTAAAAACTTTGCCAATGTTGGCATTGATAGGATTTCATCAAAGTAACTGGCTATAAGTATGGTATGCATTTTTATCCTTCAAGTTTTCAGTTCTAATAGGTATCAATTTTCAATTTTTGGCATGTCATTCCTGTTACAAGATTGTAATAAGATAGTTATTTTCAATACTCTGTAGTCTTATGTTAGACCTAACTACACTAAATTTAGAAGACATTGGATCATATTTCTTTGATAATATTTTTGCAGATTTTGTTTAATATTTTTCTGGTTTCTTGATGGTTAATGTGGAATTCTCAAACTCTTCTTTTGTATTTCTAATTCACTTCTCTATCTTCAAACATGTATCTAATTAGATATATGAGTTAATTTTTTGTAAAATTTATTACTTCTGTTAAACTTTGTTGGGTATGCCATTAAACTCATTGCTTCTGCATATACATGCTGTATATACACATACAGGAGTGGTAATCCTCCTTAATAGTCTATTTTCTATACTAAGATAAGACACACGATTGCTTGTAGAACATTCAGATAATGATTATTTATACATTCAGCAAACTGAAACATAAACATTTTTATGAAGCTTACAAGACGAAAGTAACAAGAAATTCAAATATGGCTAAACTTCAAGCAGGTTATCTGTTCCCAGAGGTTAGTTTCCCTTTTTAATGTCTTTTTAAAGAGCTGTTCTTTCTCTCAAACACTCATTGTCCTTATTTTTAATGATCTAGCATGGAATTTCAACCACTACAAATCTTTCCACATAGTTTTCCAATTTAGTTCACCATGATTTTACTGTCAGGAGTTGGTCTGTTTGCATTGCCATTGACTTTTATGCAAGGTCAATTATCGATATGCCTACAACTTCTTACCACTCAACTCAATCAGAATTGGCTTACATTTGTAAAAATCTAAGCATAGGATAAATGTGTTTTTTATTTTCTTTCTATGTTAAAATTTATCATGCGGAGTCAAAATTGTGGGAACACCAAAGCATAGCCAGAAAGTCAAAGTCATGGAAATACTAAGTTTCTATCCGTGTCAAGATTGTAGTGCTTTTGAGGATCTTGAAAGTATATTTGATTTTCATATGTTGTTTCTAGATTCAGCCAAAATGCTTGATAGAATATCTATAACCTATCACATCTTTGGGCCTAGCCGTCTATTTTGTCTTCTTGATGGCAATGTGACATGTGACAACTTTGTTTGATAGTCTGGTTGAACAAATGGTGCTAAAATTTGGTTAGGTGCATAAAATTGTCACATTTCTAACCTTTAATCACGTATGGAAAATCCACTTGGTGACTGTGGTTGTAGCTTGCACTGCTATAATACTTATTTGGATACTGGTACTTGTCTTGTAGAATGTTAGTCCAATTTCTGATTTGCTTCACATTTATAGTGGTGGAATGCTAACTGTGAACTTAACAACTTTCTTATTTACCTCCTTGACTTGGTTATATGATATCTATATTCAAACTAAATGCTATAAGTTTCTAGAGATTTATTTGTCAGATGCATTTTTCCTTCATTTAAGTTGGTTTTGAATTTATATTGAGAAACCTGAAGCATCATATGTGCTTGAATTTAGATTGCTAGAAGGAGGTCAGCTCATGTGTTAAAGTACCCGGATTCAAAAGTTATTATCCTTGGCATTGGTGATACTACAGAACCCATTCCGGAAGTTATAACTTCTGCCATGGCCATGGTATTCAATTAGTACACCTCATAACATTTTTCTAAGCCTAAAAAATTCTTTGAATAACATGGTGATATATTATCCTCTTTTACTGATTTGATTTTTGATCATATATGTCTTTGTTATGGCGGTAACAACCAGAATCAAATAGCTTGGAAGTGGTTGTTTTTTATCCTAACATGTGTTTGTTTGCTGAAGTGTTCTAAATTCTGTCAATTGAAATCTCATAGATATTGTTTGTACAAAGATTGTGCTTAGTAAAACTGATGAATAGGTTTGTATCTGTCCGTCATGATTTTTTGGGCTGTCAAATATTAAGCTACTGAAAATTGATTCAGCTTGTACATTGCATATGGATGTACTGAATGGTTGAGTTTGATGCTTATGAAATTTGGTTTAGTTTTGCCTACTGTTACAGAAGTTTAGTGGAGTTAGCTGATATTTTTATTATTATTATTAATCACTTTTGTTTAGTAATGCTTTGGAACATGGATCGTCACATTTCCTGCATGGAAGATTTCTAAACTTGGACTATGGCATGCAGAGGACGCATTCTCTTGCAACTTTTGAAGGTTATAGTGGTTATGGCACTGAACAAGGGGATACGGTAACAATTGTTTTTGTAATGTCATGTTTGTTGTTGATTCATTCATACTCATTGCTTAGTTTCCTTCAAGAGTTTCATGCAAAACCTTTCTGATCATTATAAAAAAAAATGATAAAGTGCAAGATGTAGTATTCTTCTTGCATTTAGAGTGGATAAAGTGCAAACAAAACTCTGCTTTTGTTTGTCCATTCTACATGTTATCTTAGAATAGATGCAAAAATGGGATAGGTATAAACTGGGATCGTGTTAGTAATATAGAAAGGAAGTGACAGTATATCGAAGCTTGGAAAGATAATATGTGATAAGGCTTTTAAACAATCCATGTGCAACATGCCAAAGCTTGAAAAAAATAACGATGATTTGATAATGGAAGTGAAACAACCCTATGTTTGAAAATGCTAGATATTTTAACTATCCCAAACTACATGTATGATAATAGATAGTATAAGTATCATTCTCAAACTAGCTGTTCATGTCCTCATGCACAATTAAGTAATTGATTAGCATTGTTCATTATTTGTTATCTATATATTGTGTTAGCTAGAATAGTTTATTGAGAAGGTACACTAAGAATTTATGAATGGCATTCATGTCACATGTCTCATTAGTGATAATACTGACAACATACAAGTCCTGTTTAATGTCGTAGGTACATTTAGTTATAACATCATAATTGTTCTTTAAGATTGCAACACGAAGTATCCCCATATCTCCTCTAATCATCAAGTATGAGATGATTACAAGTTGCTACAAATTAATATTCCATTATGCTTTTGGAACAAGTGCTTGTTAAGTTTCTTTCAACACGTCAAGTATTGCTTGTTTGATTTCATCCTGAATGCATAGTTTTAGTTTTACAATATCTGACCCTTTCTACTTATTCTCAATAGCTTGCATATTCATAACTGCTGAAATCTTTTTCCTCCAGTAAATGGTAAGCCATCACTGTAAATGAACAAAGTGGCATTTCCATCAGTCTAGCTAATGTAGATGTGAGATGTCAAAACATTTAAATTTTTGAAATCCGTGCGGTTTTTATATTTCTTAGAATTTGTCCTCCATCTTCTGTGAGAATGTATCGCATGAATTCTTAGAAGAGGAAAAGTAACACATTTGATTGTGATTTCTGTTGCTATCTTCATCCCGTTTAATTTTTACCTGGATTTTTTGCCGTCGTGTTTTCTTAGAAGCTCTAACCTTGGATACACTTGATGCAACATATCTGTTTTTATTAATTTAATCATATTATTTTTTGTTAGTTTGTATTTTTCAGATCAATAGGAAATGTGCAGTATTTTTAGGTTCATATTATTTTTTTTTTGTTGGCTTACCAGCTACTCATGACATTTGCCAGTTGAACTCTTTTGCAGAAGCTAAGAGCTGCTACAGCCTCAACATACTACAAAGACCTTGTTATTGAAGAAACTGACATATTTGTATCAGATGGGGCAAAGTGCGATATCTCTCGGCTTCAGGTTTTATTCTAGATTTTGTGGTCTCCTTCAATCTTGATCTACTAATTTTCAGCTATGAGATATTTGCTTATACTGTCAAATTTTTTCTACTTATCAGTTGTTTCTTGCTATAATTTTGCCCTATATGCTTCTTCATTAGAATTTGGAGATTAAAACAGTTTGCGTTCTTATGCCTATGATCTTCTTAAACGACTAAACAACAAAGATGTTTTACCTGCTTAAGTGCAACGAGGGCTAAAAGAGTCAAGCATGCAAACTTTGTATGTCTTTTAACTAAAGCAATGTACCTAAATCAGTGTCTCACTGTTTGGATCTAAAAGGCCAGCTCGGTGAGTCCTGTGGAAGGGTCAGATCACATGAGGTTTATTCTGCACAACCTTACATTGTATTGTAAGAGGCTGGTTCCACAGCTCAAACTCATGACCACTAGGTCTATTGTCTCATGTTTGGATCTGCTTTTAACCAACTCTGATGTAATCTTGCTGGCCCAAAACTCAGCCTGTTCATAGGATCACCAGCAGTTCTCGATCATAGTACCAATTATGATTTAGGACCGTAGGAGAGACATCCACCTCACATGGAGTACTCTACTTGATAGGGATGCCACATATGACTCTATCCTAGTACTCCCCTCCTAAGACTTTGCGATTATTGACTTAAATGTTGTTTTTCCCTCCCTTAACCTGTGTCTGCAATGACATCTAAGCTGTAATGAACAGCACCTGCCTCAAACAATATCAACATCAAAATTCACAGCCTGTATCCAACTAACTGATGACTAATGTTCTTCCTGGGTCAAAATTCTACAAATCTCTGATAGTTCTGCTAAAAGTTGTTCCTGAATGCTTACTTCCTGGGTCTAAATTCTACAAATTGAAGATTCTCTGATAGTTCTGCTAAAAGTTGTTCTTATCATTATTGATTTTTTTTTTCTGGAAAAGATCTCAACCTGAGTGCTTACTTCCTGGACCAGTATCAAGACTTAGAAAATGGAATGAAATATTAAGGAAACTACTGAGACATACATTATTTTTGTTCATCCATTTGCAATAGCTACTGCTTCTTATAATTATCATCAGATGCTTGGAATGATATAACAATTCATGTTTAGTAGGTAGCAATTGAAATATCATCATTTTCCAAATATGCTGGTTTCACTGGTGTTCGCCTCGGCTGGACAGTGATCCCAAAGGAACTGCTTTTCTCTGATGGTTTTCCTGTTGCTAAGGATTTCAATCGAATTGTATGCTCATGCTTCAATGGTGCATCAAACAGTGCACAAGCTGGAGGTCTAGCCTGTCTCTCTCCCGTGGGTTTGAAGGTCAGCTTTTATGCAATGTTTAACCGCATGTCATAAACATTGCAGACTCTGATTTTTTCGTGTTTGGTTCAGGCCATGCGAGACGCTATTAACTTCTACAAAGAGAATACTAAGATAATTTTGGACACATTTAATTCACTCGGCTTCAATGTTTACGGCTGGAAGAATGCTCCCTATGTGCTGAGATTCTTGAGAAGGCACACGTCGTTACTACACCCGGAAGTGGATTCGGACCCGGAGGGGAGAGCATTATCAGGGTCAGTGCTTTTGGTCACAGAGTGAACATTTTGGAAGCTGCCAAAAGGATCGAGCAACTTTACATTTTCAAATGTCAGTGTTTTTGATAGCTGGTCGCTATTCATCTCCATTTTAAGATGATGCCTGGAAGGACTCCCGCAGAACAAATAATGCAGTGAGATGAACCTTGTGCTGCCATCCTTTTGATGACCCTCTAAATGAAATATAGAAGAGTTTATCAGGTTTGAAATAAGGAACATAAGAGATCGAAACATGCCTTTATTTGCCGAAGTGCGATTTACAATGTTATAATCACGTATTCAGTTATTCCCAGGATTACATTCATTAACTTTATAGAAATTTAATTTAGCTGCCAATTACAAGTTTTTTTTTTCTTTATCAGTGAAAATGTACTTCAGTGCACATCCTAATGCATTAGACCCACTAGAGAATGATTCAGGATATTGCTGAAAGGCACTAAATTTATTTCATTTTTCTATTTTCTCAATTTATATATTGAAAATTCCTTTTTTTTAAATGCAGAGCTAAAGCATCCAGCTGCTAATTTGGGGTTCAATCTGTTATTTTCACAAACCCTATTCACTAATGTTGCAACTTAATGAGTGAGCAATGTCTTTAAAGACTGCATTTAATTGGCCATTTGTCAAGAAGAAAGCTTTTTTTCTTCAAAAGTTGGCAACAGATATTTAAATTATTAATTTGATTACGATCGGTGCATCAAATTAAAGAAGAGAGAAGTCTTTATCGTGATAATGCTTACTTTAATTGTTTTTTATGATTGATTTTTCATTTAATGAAAAATAATAAAATTATAAAAGAATTTTATTGTGATATAATAATCCTTTTATATGGAGAAAGTTAAAATTTTAATAAAATATTAAAAATTAATCATAAAATTCCATGCACAAACACCTACGTAAGTGCATAAGAGTGAAAAGTCCTTATCGAATCGTAGGAAGAATAATGGCAAAGATTTTTCAATGCCCCATGAAGATTTGTTCCATCCCTCTGACTCAGCTACAGACTCCGTACACGTGTGTGAAAGTCTTCGGAGCATCTGAAACTCTCCTTCTTCTCTGTGCCAACGACGGAGGAAATGGGTGACCTCCTCCTCTTGCCACCCCAACTGTCCCTTCTTAAGTGGGACATTCAATTCTCCTTCCTTCCTTAATTGCATCATCCGATCCTCCTTAACCTTAAATGCCTTTCCAGTTTAATAAATCAATCAATATTAATAAAATTTTATATGCATTGTGAAAAAAAAATTAAGGCCAAAAATTAAAAGCACGCTTAAGTTATCAAAGAGATATTTTTTAAAACCAAATTTAAAAGGCATCTCTCTTTCTTTTTTTTTTTACACTATCTTTATTCTAATATTTAAAAATAATTAATTTAATTTGATAAAAATTTATATATGGTGGTTTTATGATAAATGCGATCATGTTAAAGTCATTTTGATAAATTTAAATAATTTTAATAAGTTGATTTTATTTATTTTTATATTCGATATGAAAAATATAATAAAGTGTTTTTTTTTTAAACCAGTGCTTTCCTCTTTTTTTTTTCTTCTCTTTTTTTTTCCCGTAAGGTCCATGTCTCTGTGATGCTGTGCCGGCAGCTCTGCTACAGACGTTCCATGCAGAGAGACTGCGAATTTTCGTTCTGGCTTTTGGGCTACAAAAACGGAAGGTAGGCCGCTGCTCTTCTTCGGGCACCTCCTTGTTCCTTCTCTTTTCTCGAGGGTTTTAGAGCGAGAGGAGACCATGCTGCCTGTGGGCGGAGTGAGTCCTGGGACTGTGGCCGTATACTACGCTGGTGGCGAGCTGGGGGCCGCCGAGAGGAGGTTGAAGGTGGCCGAGCTCGTCCTGAGGTGTGCGATTACTCTATTTGGGGTGCTCACTGCTGCCCTGATAGGTTCCAACACCCAGACCAGGGAGTTCTTCTCGATGGAGAAGAAGGCCAAGTTCACTGACATGAAAGCTCTGGTGTAAGCCGAGCCTCTTTCTCTGCGTCCTCCTCCTTCCTATTCATCTCGATGTAGAAGGGCCCTAGCTAAACCTCTCCCTGTCTGTCGGATGGATTTTGCAGGTTCTTGGTGGTGACGAGCGGAGCAATTGCAGGCTACAGCCTCATCCATGGAGTCAGGTGCGTGTTGAGCATGGTCAAGGGGAGTGTACTCTCGAACAAGCCCCTGGCTTGGGCTATCTTCTCTTTCGATCAGGTGACTATGCTGTTGACGTTCACCTTAACTTTTGCAGTTTTTCTTCATGTTCGTTGCGCGATAAGCATCAGTTTCTAATAAACTACTTGTAGCTCTGGAAACACAGATTGAAATGCATACAATTTTTCAGTGAATATAAGAAAGAGTTTAATGTATATTCAAAGCAGTTTGTATCACCTTGATTTAGGAAGAAGGGGGGTGTAGGTTCTTCATATTTATGCTTGAGCCTCTAACTGATTGAGGCGTGGACTATGAATTCTGCCTATACAGGCAACAAACACCATCAGGGGCGGTTTGGTTGAAGGTTATCATTGATAATCTTGGTTATGCATGTAAGGTTATTAGCAAAAGACCTGTTTGATTTAGGATATGGATAATTACCAAGTTATCATGCAATCCTGACACGTCATGCCACATTAGCAATTTGGTTATGCATGGAGGAATAACAAAAC
>JBAMHZ010000017.1:3447316-3457721 GCA_037177395.1 Alpinia galanga | reverse complement strand
CGCTAGCAGACTATTGCGACCGGCGGAAGACACAGTCGAATGAGCGAAGTCACGATCGTCATGCTGACAGTCGTTGCCGGAAACCATGCATGAAGTACACGAAGGACGGGAAGACGAATAAGGGTTATCGTACGAGAGATTGAGAAATAATTAATAGATCCACACAATTATTCTTTTTCTTTTTTTTTTTAATCGTTATAAGAGAACCTCCTGTGCAACTCCCATCGTATAAACGAAACCACAGATTCAGGCGTTCGTTGAGAAAGAACGTCGCATTGAAATCAAAGAATATTAGAGCTTCAAAAAAATGGTGCTTTAGAAATTAATGGCCACACGTACGTGTAGTATTTGAAAGCTCAGTGAATTTAACTAATTAAATTTAATGGAGGCAAGTCAAATTTTGATTGGCTAGCTATTAGACTAATGTAAACAAAGAAATTGGAGTCGATGATATATAGAAGTGCATTTACATTGAGGAGATAATTAAAAAACGAAAAAAAAATAGGGTTAGGCAGTAATTATTAAGCTAGCTAGCAAAGGGTTGACTAAACTATAATAACCCTTCTAAATCACAACATCGATTAACCTATTAATTATTTACACGTAAGATCAAGCGACTACTATAACCTTCTTCTTTTTCCTTGTCTGCCTTAATAATGAAGTTTACTTACGAAACCTAAGATTATGTTTTCTTAACTCAATAAATACGATGCATGGAATATTAACTTTAGTCATTGACAGTGCAATATATACTTATTAAATATATACATTATGAACTCATTGACACGCATGTATTAAATTTACGTCCACTTGCTCCCATAATCAAGTTTCAAGTCCTCATCCAACTCTCTCTCGCCCCCTTCAAAAGTCTAATCTTGCATGGTACATGAAATTTGGCAGAAAAAGTGGAATTTTCTATAGAATTTTGTAGTGTTTGTTACAAAACCTACAAGCTCTGTCAATGGTCAGTCACGGGAAGTTACATATCTTACAAGATTTCCGTCACTACATGCGAACCCAGCTTCAGCTACGTCGCAGGAAGCTTCATTTAAATTATTAATGCTGTAGTTTTGAGACTGAGTTCGATCGGCCTGTGGCGACAAGATACCAGTCTTCTAACCCCCAGATGATCTATCTATCTATCTATCTATCTATCTATCTATATATATATATATATGCTAATTATTCACAAGGTTGACGTTGCTGCTGACCTTATTTACAAGGTTGACTTTTGCTTCTGACTAGCCTTCAAAGCAGAAAATTGAACCATCAAAACGAAGAACACTGTTGACCTTCCAGGCAAAAAAGAAAAAAAAAGGGGTTTGTTTTCCGAATCACAACTGAGCCGCTGGATTAAGCTAGCTAAATAAACACTGCGATTCAGGTACTTACATATATCAAATTTAATGTGGCATCACTCAGTTTTCTATATTTTCTTAAAGTCTGAACCTTTGCAATTTCCAGAATATCTTTTCTATTTATTTCAATCTTAAATTTAAATAGAAACAAAATAATTTAATTTTCTTATTTAAATCGAATCAAACTGAATCAAATAGAATCGAATCGTGAAATAAAAATAAAAATTCAATTATTTCATAAATGGATTTCTTACAAAAAATTAATCGTTGATGACTTTAAAAAATTTACATCATTAAATTTGGATGATATCTTAAGTTTATTCATATTTATATTTTTAATTTTAGAGCTTTAATAAAAATTTAAAAAAATCTGACATAAATTTTAGATTTTTAAATTTGTCAATTTTTTTTATATTAAATAACAACAACAATAATCCAATTTTATTTAACATGTGAGGTCGGCTATATAAATCATTTTAAGTCATTAGACTTTATCTCCTACTATATTATCATTTATACTTAAATAAATTTTATCTTATTTTATTATTACTAACTAAGTCTTTTTTGATCTTTCTCTTCCTCATTCAATATACATATTTATCATATTTTCACATAGCCTAACTGAAACATTTGTTGGTTTTCTAAGTATATATTTATACAACTTTAAATGTGTCTTTTAAAATTTTCTCTCAATAAATGTAACTATGATTTTCTATCTAATGCTTTCATTTTTTATTTTGTTCATTTTTGTGTATTTATGCATTCATCTTAACATTTTATGCTCTTGCAACTCATACTTTATTTTTATATTAAAGTATTGAATAAAAATAATTAAATTAAAATTTATTTTTTTTCTTTGTTTTATTAATTTCAGGTGATTTTTCTTTATTTTCTTGTAATTATATATTAAATAAAAAATATTTTAAAAGTTTTGTAATTTTTTTATAAATTTATTTTTTGTATTTTTACAAGTTTTTAACTTTTTATTAAAGTTTCAAATTTTGAAAAAATAAGAATAAATTTAAGGTGGCATAAATTTCTTTTTTTTAAAAAAAAATTGAGTCTTTTAGAATGGTTAACGATCTTTTACGAAACTCATTGATATTTAATATTGAAATAAATGAGAAGAATATTTTGGAAATCAAGTGCATTTTTTTGGATAAAAATTAAAGTACGATACACCTTTAAAAAATCTGTAAAGGTTGAGTGCTTCCTTTACAAAAATGCCCAATTTACTGCACAATCAATGCACTAATTCGTTGATAAAATAACTAAGAAGTGTAGTGAGTTAATAACTAAAATAAAGAAGAATAAATTAAGACGGCGTCGATAGAATTAAATGCTTTTGACTGCATTAAGTGTTTAATTTACGTATGCATTTTCTCCACTTCCCCAGTAAATGCTTGCATAAATGCTATAATTTATAAGTTCATATTGACAAGCTTTTTCCATTGATGACTAATTAAGAGTGTGCAGGGGCGTACTATGTGAAGCATAATGATATCTTAACAAAGGGAATATATTATATTAAAATATATATTTATAGTTTTTTTTATTTTATTAATTTTTTAAAAAGTTACATAAGTTATATTAGAGAAATATTATTCTACATAATTTATTAGTGAGTATTTATAAATATCTCTATTATCTATCATCCGATCACTTGTACACTATAGTATAATCCTTGAATTCAAAGGGATTAGACAATAAATAATAAAGGTGCTTACGATTGAGTTGTATAGGATAACATTTATATACACCTCTGTTATTCACCGCCTAATTACTTATGCACTATAGATTAATCCTTGAATTCAAGGAGATTAGATAGTACATAATGAAGATGCTCATGAATGAATTGTATATGATAATATATATATGTCATGCATACTCATGTGTGACGTCGTGTGACTTTGGCTATTGGTAATCGATCAATGACTAATTTCTTTAGTATTGACAGTGATATAATTAGAGCTGAACCCTTGAACCTAGGGGATGTCTTGCCTTTACTTTTATTGACTTTTAAGAATTTTAAAAATATATATATACCGGCCGAGATTAGCCAGCCAGATGATCACGAGTTAAGAAAACTAGGCAAAATCAAATCCGTTAATTCATTTCTTTTGCAAATTAATATTGATTTTTCCACAAAGGAATTAAACAACAACTGAAAAAAGAATATGACATCACCCCTTCTATCTAATTTATTTTTTAAAAAAGAAGCCATTAATATAATTTAAATTTAGATATTTTTGTCAACTTAAATTATGTATTAAATTTATTCCAACAAAACTCCTCTTTAAACTGATTAATTTTTTTTTATTTTTTTTAATGGATCGAACAAATTAATTATGGCCTATAGAGATCATGGAACACATATACTAATTATGCTTGTGTCAGATTAGAAAATCATATTGTTTATAAGATATCTATTTTAAAATTATATTTCTCATTTAACAAATGTTCTATTATAGCTACCGAGATGCTGACCACCATTGTTCTATTTAGTATATCCTTCGTTTGTCTCCTTTCCTTTGGAAGGTCAAAAACTTGCAAGATTTTGATTGGATATCGTCGCTTTTGACTACATTAGAAGATGTTTCCCCTCCCCTTCCTTTCGTCCTAATAAACACAATAATTCCTTGGCATGGAAAGTTAACCAAACATCAATTCTTTTCGGTTTTTTCATCTTTCTTTTTCATCCGTCGTCGCCGGCCGGTCGCTCATCCCTCTCTTCTTCGGGAGTCATGGCCACCATCGCACATAGAATCATGGCTCTCCTCCTCCTCGTCATCCCTTGCTCCGGCAATGTGCCAAGGTTTGAGCATCCGATCAAGCCCGATGGCTCACTTAGCCTTTTGGTCATTGGAGATTGGGGGAGAAAAGGGGAGTTCAATCAATCCCTAGTTGCAACTCAGGTCAATCCCTGCCTGCTTCTTAAATCCTTCAAGAGTTTGTCTGCTTAATTCTCATTTTCAAATGTGTATAAATGCAGATGGGAAGAATTGGAGAGGAGCTGGATATTGATTTTGTCATCTCTACAGGCGATAATTTCTACGACAATGGCCTCACCGGCGTCGATGATAAGAACTTCGAGGAGTCATTCACCAACATTTACACGGCAAAGAGCCTGCAAAAGCAATGGTACAGTGGTAAGTTAATCCAACTTTACCCCCTCAAAACAAGGCCATGCTCATTGCTAATATAATCATTTATTGTTGCGTTTCTAGTTCTAGGCAACCATGACTACAGGGGCGATGCTTTAGCACAGTTGAGTCCAGTTCTCCGATCAATCGACAGTCGATGGCTTTGCTTGAGATCCTTCATCCTCAATGCAGGTAAAATTAGTATCACTTAACAACTAGTTTCTCTTGAGCCTGTTGACTGATTCGTTTCTTACAGAGATTGTGGAGTTCTTCCTGATAGACACATCTCCTTTTGTGAAATCTTATTGGACTGATCCCGAGGGTCATCACTATGATTGGAGAGGAGTTGCACCTCGTGAACTGTACACCTCAAGCCTCTTGAAGGTATGTTCGAATATTGATCTTGAGGTTCACCACCATGTTCTCTAGTGATACTTAACCAACTCAAATTGTTGTAATCAGGATTTGGATGCAGCACTGAGAGAATCTACAGCAGCATGGAAGATTGTTGTTGGTCACCATACTTTGAGAAGTGTCAGTGAGCACAGGGATACAGTGGATCTTCTAAATCCACTGCTTCCAATTCTTAAGGTAGGCAAAAAATTTCTCATCAAATCCAACTCTTTGCTGACCTATCTCTCAGTTCTGATCCTGCTAAACTGTCAGGCCAATGGTGTTGATTTATATGTCAACGGGCATGATCATTGCCTGGAGCACATCAGCAGCCTTGACAGGTTTAAGTCTCCAATAGCTACTCCATCAATACAAACACAGATTGATTTGGTCTAATTAGTGCTAATATCCCTTGATTGGCAGTCCAATTCAGTATTTGACAAGTGGAGGCGGCTCAAAGGCATGGAGAGGTGTCTTATTTCCAACCTCCGACAAGCTTAAGTTCTTCCATGATGGACAAGGGTTCATGTCACTGGAGATAAGGAGGACAGCTATTGATATAAAATTCTATGATGCGGTTGGTCAAGTTCTTCACAAATGGAGTGTGAGCAAAGAGCTGCACCCTGCAGCATAAACATTGGAGAAAGACTAAGCTTGGCAGAGAAACTTGTATGTATGGTAGTGGAAAAGTTAGCAAAATTTATTATTGATCTTTTCCCAGTATAAATTAGCTAAAGCATGTGTGTTAACATGTGTTTGAAGTGAAGAAACACATTCTATCCATCCATTTTTCAACTAAGAGTCTGACATAAGTAGTTTGCTATAACAAAAAAAATAAAAATAAAAATAAAAATGACATTTATGCATGAGAAGAAGGGTGGGCAATTGAGATACTCCCAATTCACCCAACCTAAAAGGTTTTTTCAGGTTGTTCCATTTCATGTTTTGGTATAAAAACCTAACAAAATCCTGATAAGATTCAAGTCTTACCCTTGCCATGATGCCAAGCTGGTACTTGCCCACTTTGTTGCATAACCAAAAAATGAAACAATCTTTTCCCCTTGATGATCAGCAGTGGCCACCACTGAGGCAGCAGCCATCAATTCCTAGCCAGCACAAATACACATTGATTCTCATAAAAATGGATGATACGTAAAAGACTTGAAGATGTAGGCCTTACTTAAGATGGTACATCTATTCTTACAGAATTTATATAAACACTACAACACAAAATATAAATAAAAAAATAATCAAGGACAATTTCTATTTATCAAAGTTTGCAAACATAAATAAACCTATAGCTACATGTGCTACCTCTTCGAGACCTTGTCAATGTATTTTGAATCATCTCTCAGTAGGCAGTGGTTGTGGTGAAGATCATATTTCATCAGAAGATAACCATATCTGAAAACTTGTCAGGTCCATTTTTCTTGTAGATCTTCATGACTGTCATTTACTCACTGAGCATGTTGGTAAACAGAATATTTGTTTCCAATCAAACTAAAGTTCAACAGTGCTTCGGTAAACATGTTGGCTTCTATCAGCAATCATGAATCTGTTGGAGAACCAATATCGATGGAATGTGAGCATACCAGTGACTTCATCAATTCCCAGCTAAATTGGAGAAAGTGCATTGTGTATTTGTAAGAACTGGCGAGCTTATTAAATTTGGTTTCCATGCTCCTCTTAGTCACCAAGGAAAATGAAGACTGAACTTATTGATCCCCTCACTCACAATTTAAAATGATAAATAAATCAAGTTACCAATTGATCCTTCCAGTCACCAATAAGAACGATAAATGACTCAATTACCAATAATCTCTGCAGGAACACATCCCTTCCTTGAAGTGATGGAACCTACTTGAGTCCCTTACTATGATTATTCTTTCACTGATCCGAGAGATAAATTTGATAGCTGTATGGCAATCTCCACAAATTCGTAGATTCTTAAAAACTTTGATAGGTGTACCCTGTGGCGTAGCCATGATTCCAAATACAACTGCGAGCCTTTCGCTATGGTATGCTAAGTTCTCTTCCTTCTGCTCATCTTCCACATCATGCAGAACATAATCTGTGTCTGGGACATATCCTTCTTCTTTCATTTTCTTATTGAACTTCTCCAATTGTATATAAATATCCTCTGTCCTTGGGTGTGACTTATCTCCCACTAAGAACACATGAAATTTTCTCTTAACCTCAATCCAACTTGATCCAGGCTTCTTGATCACTCCTAACTGGTCCATTTTCTTTCTGACTTTCTCCACTTCATCCCACAAGCCAGCAGCTGCATAAATGTTAGCTAAAGTTACATAACTCGCTGCATTCTCAGGTTCTAAGTCAAACAATGCTTCAGCAGCCCGTTTTCCCAATCTAAGATTCTTATGAAGCCTACACCCACCGAGCAAAGAGGCCCAGAGGAATTTATCAGGCTTCATTGGCATCTTCTCTACAATCTCCTCAGCTTCCTCAAATCGACCAGCCCGACTGAGAAGATCAACAACACAAGCATAATGATCTGAAGTGTGCTCCAGTGAGTACTCATCTTTTATGGAATGAAATATTCTTAGACCTTTATCGATAAATCCTGCATGAGCACAAGCTGAAAGCACTCCAATGAATACTATTTGGTCAGGTTTGGTACCTGATTGTAACAATAAATCAAAGAATATAATTGCCTCCTCTGAATAGCCATTTTGAGCACAGCCACAAATTATGGAAGTCCATGAGACCAAGTCTGGCCGATACATCCCTTTGAAGACAATGCTGGCCTTTTCGATATTTCCACATTTTGAGTACATGTGCACAAGGGCACTCACCGAGAATGACAATGGATCATATCCAATCCTTGTCATGTACCCATGGACCTGCCTTCCTAAGCCTTCCATAGCTAAATGCGAGCAAGCATCCAAAACTCCTGCAAAAGTGAACTCATTTGGCTGGACGCCTGATCTTAACATCTGCGAAAACAGATAAAACCCCTCCATCCTCTGTCCGCTATCGAAGTACCTCCCAATCATAGCTGTCCAAGAAACAACATCCTTGTCAGTAATCCGATCGAACACATGTCGTGCATCATTAATACATCCACATTTGGCGTACATATCCGAAAGCGCACTCCAGACAATTGCGTCCGATTCAAAGCCCATTCGAACTATGTGGCAATGTATCTCCTTTCCATGCCGGAGGCAAGGGACAGCAGTGGCAGCAGCAAGGGCGCTGGAAGCTGTGAATCTGTTACTAAAGATTGTGCCTTTTCCGTTACTTTCCCTCTGCATACTGCGGTAGAAGTCGAGTGCCTCTCCCGGGAGGCCACGCCTAGAGTGCGCGGAAATAATGGTGCTCCAAGAAAAGTGATCCCTATCGGACATGTGCTCAAAAAGCCTCCTTGCCTCATCGAGGTCCCCGGCGAAGGAATACCCGGCAATAAGAGTGTTCCAGGAGCAGACGTCCTTATGGGGCAACAAGTCGAACAAGAGGCGTGCATCGAGCAGGGCGCCAGACTTGGCGAGCAGGTCGAGAAGGCGGTTGGCGAGGACAGGGGGGAGGGAGACGCCGGAGGAAATAGCGGCGGAGGCGATGCGTCGGGAGGAGGAGGCGAGGTCGAGGGAGCTAGTGGCGCCGGGGGGTAGGCGGCGCTGGCAAGAGAGGAGATCGATTGCTTCGGAGAAGCGGCCTCGTTCGCAGAGGAGAGTGATAGGATCCTGCGTGGCAGAGAGGAAGAAAGAGGGCGGACGTCGGGAGGGGGAAGGTAAAGCGACGGCGGCGGTGGAGGAGGAGGAGACGGTTTTGGAGAGGGAGAAGAGGCGGAGGAGAGGAGGCGGCTTCATGGAGGGGGCGGGGCGGTGGACGAGGGACGCCAGAAGGGTGGTGAAAAGCAAATTGCAGGGAGAGCCCTCGGATCAAGTTAAGAGATGATCTTGACCGTTAATGTTGCCCTTCGTCTTTCAACAGCCTTTTTTTCCTTAAAATTCTCTTTACCTTGCAAATAATGGAACATTTAAAAAATAAAAAAAATCATTTAAACTAATTTTTGTTTTTTTAATTTACTATTTTTAATATATATATATATATATATATATCTCAAATAGTATATATATCTCAAATAATATAATATATAAAAAATCATTTTAATTAATAAAAAATCATTTCAAATAGTATATCTCTATCGTCCACTTGGCTTGAACTAAATTATTTAATATACTTGCTAGATGTTAAATTATGGGAATGCAACTAAACTCGTCTCCTTACTATGGACTTTGTTTTGTCTCATTGCTCTGTGCAAAATTAATGTCACTAAACCGAGATAATCTAAAAGAAATTAGCAAAATCTATCTAATTTGTCGAATCTAAACATATTTGTTCTTCATAATTCGACCCAAATAATTATTAATTCAATCCGAAAATACGTTTCTTTTTTGTCCTATTTTTGGGGCTCCACCGTTAATTTGGGAGCGCTTTCGCCACCCACCGTGTAGGAATTCTATGTGCCATCACCTTCGGCGTCCCTGGGGACCACGAAATCCGACGGCTCTCGTAGCCTCGGACCACCGCTTCCACTTGGCAGCCCACCGAATCGCAAAGCCGCAGCGCCGGGACGATGAAGATCTTCTTCCGAAGCGTACGAAATCCGTACGCCATCGGTATATCGAATCACCATGCAGGTAAACTGTGGGTACCGAAGATAACTCAAGCTCGTACCAGGTGCGAGGGGAAAGTGCGCTCACCGGCAGCTTGCCGTTGGAGACGATGGCGCACGACACGTCAGCTCGGTCTGCCGGTGAACTGCACTTGGCAGCACCCATCAGCTATTGACTAACCAGATAGTGACGCGTGTTCCACCACTGTTCGCGTTCGAGATGGTCTATAAATATATGCAATAAAGCCCTTTGTAAATCGAATAACCAATTCTGATGCCATTAGCGTTATCTGCCGGGAGCGAGGCACCGTATCGTCGTCTTCCCTCTCTTCTTCTTCTTCGTCGTCGATTGGTCGTCCCCATTGTGCATCGGGTTCTCCGCGCGGGGCTTGGACGGTGAGATTACCGAGATGAGGATCACTTCTCGAGAGAGAAGCTTCGCTGCTTGTACTTCTTCTTTTACCTTTTTTCCGTGAATAGGTTTGCAGCTGTTGCTTGATACAGTGCGGACAGATTAGGAGTAGGGTTTGTGGAGATGGAGGAGAGATTGAGCGTTTGAGAGAGAGAGGGAGAGAGGAGATGAGCTGTGTGACCGCCAGAGGGGCGGCGGCGGAGGAGGAGAGGGCGTCGGCGACGGCATCGGGAGAGATCCACTTACCGGCGGAGGTGGACTGGGAGATGCTCGACAAGTGGCGGTTCTTCGTCCTTGGAACTGGACTTTTCTCTGGCGTGTCTGCGGCTCTGTACCCGGCGGTGGTGGTCAAGACGCGGGTCCAGGTCGCGCAGCCGCCGTCGCCATGCCTCCGCGCGGTAGCCTCCATTCTCCGCCACGAGGGGCCCCGTGGGTTCTACCGTGGCTTTGCCACCTCCCTCGC
>JBAMHZ010000017.1:3423016-3441456 GCA_037177395.1 Alpinia galanga | reverse complement strand
ATATAAAGAAAGATAGTATGAGACACACAAGGAACTATAAATTTTAGTTAGGTGAACTCTATGCTGAATTTTTAGTTGGGCATTAGAGCCAAGAGCTCCACAATTGAGGGGGAAATTAAAAACTCTAATATCATCCTACATGCGGTATCAAAGTGAGGATACTTTGATTCAAAGACTAATTAATCGAGTTTAAAGCAAAGACTAACACACACTTCATCCTATCAAAGTTCGAGAGAGATTTCAATGTTTTGACATAAGAAAATGGAGAATTATTTTTGATATAGCGATGGTAATGGGTGAAAGTTATGAATATTCACAAGATTAAGATAGAGAATTAATCAAATTAGTAAGATGGATTAAGAAACAAAGCAAGGAGTACTCATTGATGCAAGAGCTAGCACCATTGGCCTTGATGCCCTAGCTACCAACATGAGAAACCAACAAAGTCAGAAAATATACTACGTACCCACTAAAACATATAAAAACCACCAAATTAACTGCCTCACACAGTTCCTCCTAATCTGTGGAGGAGGGTATATTAGATCCTTAATTGGCAAGCACATAGGTGGAGGGCATGCACTTGAGAGCCTAGACAATGAACTCTTCGAGAATCGACCACTGCTCACTACAGACAATCACATTTGTACTTACTAATTGGGTTAACCCTGGGGGTTAAATATACTACCACTAAAGAACTATAGAGAAGTTGATCATTTTGCACCAGGGACAAATTCAAAACTCAATATATACCTTCAAAATAAGAGATGTAGAATTAAATAATTAGCTAATTAACAAGTATCATAGAGGGAATTATTAATCTAACAATGTTCTAAAATTTCTCGAATGAATTTTTCAAGGATGGTTTCACAATGAGATTCTATAGTGGATGGTTTCACAATGTCAAGGAATCTGGGCATTTTGACTCTAGAAGAGTTTTTTCTTCTTCTTTTTTTCACTATGAAAATATTACATGAGGCAAACTATGAAGAGATATATTGAAACAACAATAAAATCCAAGATGAAGGTAGTAGCATTTTTAGCACATCGAGAAGAAAGGAGGACTAGTTTCTTTACATCCTTCTCCTTCTCACCCAATAACGATAAAGAAACACACTAGCATATGTGGTGATGAAGGAATCTTTGAGGGAGAAAAAGAATTTCAGCAAAAGAAAATTCAGAAAGATACTTAGCGAGGAAAGAACGAAGAACAAGAAGGAATTGAAAAAGAAGAATGGTAAGCTATTTTTATTGCAACAAAGAGGGACACATGAAAAGTAAGAGAAAAGAAGAAATACATTGCCCTAAAAACTACTTGGGATGACATATATTTCTATGTTTGAAGATTAAAAGGAACAAAGTTCATATCAATGCATTATAACAAATATTTTAAACCAAAAGATTATCCAAACATTTCACTAGCTAGCCTTAATTAATATGCATATCGAGTTTTGAATGGTTATCCTAAGTGTACTAGATAGGCTACATAAACATAGTTTTAAATGGTCATGGTTGAAAATTTACTCATATTAGATAATAACATTAATTTTGCTTAAAAATGTTTTCAAAATTATGATTTTTGGCACCATGAATTAAAATACTATAATTTTTTTTAACATAGTCTATTTTTACCTTAAATACATTCGATCCATTAATATAGATATATTATGAAAATAATAAGTATATATAGACAATTTATACATATGAGTCAATATGGTGCACTAAGTAATTAAACATTTTAACCATTTTGAAATTTGTGTCACAATAAAAAGATTTATTATTTTATGAGAAGATTCACATATTGGTTTAACCATCTAGAATGGCTAGTTTAGTCTACCAATTAAATAGCAATAGAAATCTAGAATTTAATTCTTATGTCCTTTTCAAAAAATTTAAACTTTCTATTTAAATTTTAATAATTTAATACCACTTGTTATAATTCCACGAGATGCTTAAACTATTTTTTATTTTTAGGTGAAGACTGAAGTGGACTCTATGACGAGGAGCATAATGAGGTTAATGACCTAAAGGGCAAGAGTCTTTGAACAAAATCATTGAGGGATGATGAGGTTGAAGACTTAAAAGTTTGTGAGCTAGCAATAAGAGATTATGATTGAGTGAATGTACGTAGTCTTGGAGTTTACACTTTTGGATAATATCAATAGGAGATGAAATGTAAATTAAACTAGGTAGGGACATGACCTAGTGGCTCGTAGCTAGAGAGCCTTCGACTAAATTAAGAATAATAGTTTTCAAATTTTAGCTAGTGGTTAAACATAATTTCAAATTTTAAGTAAGCTTAAAAACTAGGGTTTTATCTAATTGACTAGGTGGGGGCTCGATCGCTTTGGGGATTGTTTGAGTAGGTACATTTTCATGGTGAAATTCGTGTGATGAAGTGCTTAAGCTAACCATTTCTAAGATCTTACAATTCTAAAATAATTATTTAGTGTTATACTCAACAACATGTATGATTTTAATTTATATAAAATAGAGAAAAACAACATGATGTTCTTGTTTGCTTATACAAAGAATATAATTAATTCCTCATGTTCTCTTTCACTATTCCTTATACCCCCAACTAATCTCAAACCCTACCCCATTTAACAAATACATCTCTAGCTATTTTTGCTTAAAGTTGATCGATTATTGATCGGTTTAGGGTTCGTCGAGTGCTGGTGCCAATTCAATACCCCAAAATTCAAGTTATTTTGCTCCTTCAATGGATGGCTAGCCTATTCGAACAATGCACACTTGCTACTAAACTAGCCAAAACATACAGAGACCCTGCACAATCTGATGAGCTGCGTGTGGCCAGTCGTGGAAAAGTAAAATATTCATGCATGCACAATTCAACACGCTCGATCGTAAATGTCAATTAATTGGACAAAGAAAACAAATTGTTAGATAGATGCTCTCATCTCTTCCTCTCTCTCTCTCTCTTATCATGGAGTCCTTGCAGATGGGAGCAGCTGTAGGAGTTGTCCCACTTCATTAGACTGGCCATGCATGGTGAACAGTGTTTGTCACGTTAGAAGATTTAATAAACATAAACTGAACCAGCTGGTTCCCATGCATGCCACAGGGGACAAACATTACAAAGCCTTAGCTGCACCATTAGCATGAATCCATGCCATTTATACCACTTAAGTATTATCACTTGGGGAAGAACAACATTGAATTAGGGACCCAGGGTTGGCTCCACATTTATAATTTATATATATATATTTGCCAGAGCCAACTCACATGCCACTGGCTGAGGAGGTCGTCAGGTGCCACTGTTCTCCCGTGCTGCCAACCTAAGCTATAGCCTCCGAGGCAAAGAAACATGCATGCAGGCATGCACAGATCGTTCCTTCTTTATATATTTAGAATAATCTACATGCAACGTGACAAAACCCTAGGGAATGGAATCCTTCAAAGGCTAGCTAGCTAGCTAACCGCATTGGCACTCGCAGTGGGTTAGGTTTTTTTCGTACAGTGCAGTGAGCTAGGTGAAGTGAATGTGGTCGTCCCTGCAGGCCACAGTTAACACAAGTAACAATTGAGCAGGAAGCAGAAGGATGCATGTTTCCATGCATGCTCTGCGTTGAAAAAGCTGCATTCTTTAATTTGTTCTGGGGAAGTGCGTTCGTTCGTTCGTTCATTAGGGTTTACACGAACAGAGAGGTAATGAGGCCATCGCTGATGATATAACATCGCTTTCAGTGATTTGCTCGGCGAAAAGATCAATGTTCCATCGATGATGTTGACTGAGCAGTGCACTGATTAGCACTGAAGTGGTCACTGTCACTTAGCGGATGATGAACAGCAGATAGCAGGTGATGAATTATGAGTTTTCTCATGTAGCTTGAATCTCGATCGATTTGTAAGCTATAGGATCATGGACGTGGTGATGCATGCGTAGGTTGAAGGAAAATAGCTTACTTACAGATAGCATGCAGTACCTACGTGCTTTGGTCTTCTTCGTGCATTATATTGACAAATTGGATCCACACAGTGAACACTTTAAGTTTTGAGAAAAGAAAAAGAAGAAGAGACCAGGTAGAACTGCATGGACGCACGCACGCACAGTGAGATTTAAGTGATTTGAAATGCTTGGAATGAGAGGCAAATTTAAAACATAAACACGAATTTAAGGGTTGCTATATATTGTTTGAGGCCTAAGGCACGGGCATTTGGCCTAAGATTAAGCCCTACATTAATTTTATTTGACAACAATGCTAATTAATGGAGTTGGTTCAGTCACATATAACTCTGATCGTCCAAATTGGGTGGGAAAACTAGCCTCATTCAATTGGATGCCAACCCAACTAAATTAAATTTTTTCCCCTTTCCATTGATCTAGCTTGAATTATTATTTAACATTTGAATTAATAGTCATGTGGATTATACTCATATTATACGCTTGTTGATGCGGCTTGAGATTTCTGGATCCTAGGAAATGGCGACACCAGGATGACTTCTCTCCAAACCGCAGCAGTAAAAGATGGTCTTCTCCGGATTTTTTCCTGCCAAAGTTAACAGTAGGTCAGACAGTCATCGGTTTCTCAGCTAATGGCCCTCCGATGCCTAAATTAGAGCTTGTAAGTGATAGGAAGAAGAAGAAGAAGACTATCAAGGAAAAAATGAAGAACAGTAGTAATATAGTTTTCTAACAAAAGAACTTAACCAACCTCTGTATACATGTCTTTCTTCCCCTCGCTACAAGAAAATTGTCATATACCCACGGTAAAAAATCGTAGGTAAAAGCATGAAAACTGTGGGTATAGACCTCAAAAACTTATACCCACGGATATCTATTTCCGTCATATTTACCATGCCTTTACTTACGGTTTTTTTTTCCATGGGTGTAACATATAGTGACAATACCTACTACCGTCAGAAAATACCTCAACTTATACCTACAGATTTCACTGCGTTACTATAGGTTTTAGTGACAGAACTAAAAATCATAACAAATAATCACTAAATAATTACCCACAGTCTTTTTTCTGTGGGTATAGCTTATAGCCACATGATTTTTCCGTGGGTATAGATTATAACCACACTTTTGTTACAAAAAATTAAAATTTAGAATTCAATTTATATATTTAAATTTACATAAGAATAACAATCATCTTAAAAAAGACTCCAATTATATTAAAAGTAAATCATGTCCTAAAGTAATAGATAGCAATATTACAAACAAATGAAATCATGAAATTCTAAAAAAGTACATACTATGCTCCCATAAAGTACATATATATGGTGCATACAAAATACAATTCCAAAAAATGATAGACATGAATCACTAACAATCAAAGATTACAAAAGAATAAATATTAAATAAAAATATATAATCACTCTTCTAATCAAAGATTACATTATAAATCTTAATCAAATATAATAATATAATATTAATTTTATTATATTACATTATATATTTTTCGCTGCACATTCAATTTGATTAAGATTACATATTCAATTAGATTAAGGCTTATAAAACTCAGCTTATATTGTTAAAGTCAACGTTTCAATTGGGAAGAGGAGACAATGAAGATCCTTGCAACGAGATTAAGTATACCTTAGCGTGTCCTTTAGGAACGCAATCCTAATAACTATAGGGTGGTAGTACATCTAATAACCATGCACGTGATATTGACCTTGGTCCGTCGTTTATACGTCGTTATTGACTAAGTCAGAACTGGGATACGTACACGGCTAATTTATCTCCGCATAAGTCAAAATTGAATGGCTAAGGCCGAGAGCAGCATGGGGATTCACATGCCAAAGAGAGAGACAGCCATATAATCGATGAGCTTTCCACATTTCATTTCCTCGTGCCACTGCCAGTGCCGCCACATTCAATCCACTTTTATTCCATGCAAAGTTTATTTTTATTTTTTAAATAAAAAAAGAAAAGAAAAGTGCATGCACAGCTACGTGGAGCGCAGGCCAATTTTATAATTTATTTAATCCATTATTATACTGCTTTACTTGCCTTTGCACGCGGCAGCGTTCGGAAGCATCCCCCACGGATGCCAGCCACGTGCACACCCGTGTTTCAGGACGTCATCAGTGACGTCAGATTCACTTTCCGGTAATAATTAAAAAAAATTTTTTTGATTTTTTTTATTAGTCTCGGGTTGTTTAAATCTTCGCCCCATTAATCCATAAACTTGCCTCATTCCACTATGAGCTGAGTCGAAAAAAATTAAAATTTTAGTAGATTTTCATTAACCATATAATTTTTTTAATAGATCAATTTGAATTTTGCAGCTGTGTCATTTAAAAAAGATTATCTAATATTAAAATTGTACTCTATTCTCTTTAAAAAAAAAAAAAATTCTTATGCTGCAACTTATGCAGAGACATGGGCACCCGCTGAGATCTAAAACTATCCAATAAGAAGAAGGTATAGTATTGAGTAGATCGGCTTCGCGAAACAAGCTATTACGTCAGAGAAGGAGGAGGAGTACGCCACACGTGAATGAATGCATGCGTACCGCAAACGGAATATATGGGGCGTTCTGTGGGCCCAACGCCGCCTCACCCAATGCAACAACGAGATAGATGATGTCGCCACCCGATCGATTACCAGGGACTCACAGCGCCAGGCTCACATTTGGCTCGCTGGTAGCCGTCCGGGTGAGACGGTACTGCTGCGGACACGCGGTGGCCTTGCAGCAGTAAGTATTACGTAAGTCTATCGCTCTCGCACTGCAGAAGACGGCAAGAGTCTCTATGTATGTTAGCTTGCGGAGAAGCTTCGTTATCCTGCTCCACTAGCCTTTAAAATAATCATATTGATTATTTTTTTTATAAAAAAAAAATCAAACGAAATGGTATTTTAAAAGCTTAATTAATTTTAGATTCGAATTAATTAGTTTATTAAATAAATATGAAAAGTGTAAAATTTAATTTGATTTGGTTTATTTAGAGCTCTAGAAATATTTGTTTGTACTAAAGAAGCTTAACCTGCTCCAGCGCAACACACAGCGGGGCAGCGCAGGTTAGCAAACATTTATTGCAGTTCCTTTCCTTATACGTATCATGCTTCTTCCGCGAGCTCCACTTCAAACCGAAAAGAGCACTTGCCGAGTTGACGTTTACTGAGCTGGATAGATCGCTGCGTTCGGCGAACTCCCAGGCAGTATAGCCTCTCGGCTCTCTCTCGCTCCCTCGCTTCCCCTCTAGCCTTCTCCTCTCCGTCCCTTTCTCTGCCAGCGTAAGAGAGGGGAGACGTGAGAAAACGTTGTTGTTTGGTGCCGCTCCGAGTATGCCTGATTCTTGATTTATTCTCTCAGTCGGGATGGAAAAGTACGAGGTGCTGAGAGACATTGGTTCGGGAAATTTTGGCGTCGCCAAGCTGGTTCGGGATGTGCAGACCATGGAGCTCTTTGCCGTCAAGCTCATCGAGAGAGGGCAAAAGGTCACACCTTTCTTGTTTTGCTTAAAATTTCAATTTTGATTTCCCTATGCTGTTTATCTTGGTTGGACAAACATTCTCCTCCCTCTCGCGCGGATAAAGGCTTGTTCTTTGTCGCATTTGGATGACCTCGATCACTCGTGTGTGATGGCTTCTGCTTACCATCTCCAGTTCCCTTTTAGAGTGTGTTCTGAATATAGAATATTGATCGTCTTTTTTTTTCTTTTAGCAGATTGACGAGCATGTTCAGAGGGAAATCATGAACCACAGATCGTTGAAGCACCCGAATATAGTCAGATTTAAAGAGGTAGCTTATGTTTCATTTGTTATCCTCAGTACATGGATATATTCCGCTGTTTTTCTAGTCATTTTTCTTTGTTTGCTAAAGGGGCAATACCTGGTTCAGTTCATAGTTGTCATTTGTGCTGCATACAAATTCAATCTGCTTGTTAATTAGGCAGATCATTGAGACCATCAACTCCCCTAATGTTTATGATCACAGTATTTGTTTCAGTGATATATGATCTCTTTGTGATATTAAACTAGAATTTAACTTCAGGTCTTGTTAACTCCAACACATCTAGTCATAGTCATGGAATATGCTGCTGGGGGAGAGCTTTTTGAGAGGATATGCAATGCTGGAAGATTTAGCGAAGACGAGGTATAAGTTAATGTTATCTTCATTTAAAGCGCATGCTTTACTGATTCAGGTCAGGATCTAATCATTCAGTTCCCTCATCTCATCACAAACAGGCAAGATTCTTCTTTCAGCAATTAATATCAGGGGTCAGCTATTGCCACTGCATGGTATAATAACTTTGTAAATGTCCTTTTTTTTTAGTGTTTTTCTTATAATTTGAAAGTGCTCCTGCCTATTTCTTTCTCACTACAGCAAATTTGCCATAGAGATCTCAAGCTAGAAAACACACTCTTGGATGGTAGCATTGCACCGCGGCTTAAAATATGCGATTTTGGTTATTCCAAGGTAATTGACATCAGTTTCATCTGTAGCGAGGATAAGCAATTAATATCTGCATTATCTTCTATTGTCAGTCTTCAGTCTTACATTCTCAACCAAAGTCAACAGTAGGAACACCAGCTTACATAGCACCTGAGGTTTTGTCTAGAAAGGAATATGATGGGAAGGTGAGTTCAGTTTCCCGTTTGATTTATTGTTTTTTTGTTTTGGCTTATCAATCTATTACTGAGTTGTCTGGTTGCATAACCATTAGATTGCAGATGTTTGGTCGTGTGGAGTAACATTGTATGTCATGCTGGTTGGAGCTTATCCCTTTGAGGACCCAGAGGATCCAAAGAACTTTAGAAAGACACTTGCAGTGAGTAACTTATAATTTGGTCACAAACAGCATTGTTCAGCTCGAATCTTCATAGTTATCTGACTACCATTATAACCTGGGATTCAGATTGAACACTGATGTTGTTTTGACTCGTTACTGCTGTTTGTTTTAGAGTTTGACAGAATTGAGTGATATAGTTTTAGCATATCGTGAAAGGAGACTAAAATGTTGGAACTTTAACTAAGCTCTGCACTAGCAGCTGAAAATTTATAAAGCTACTCGAGTTGCATTTACTATCAGGTTAAAATTATGATTGATAATGGTTTTTCTTTGCAACAATTAGGAATTTAAGATGAATAGTAAGTGTGTACATAAGCAAGCCTAACATCTTCTGTTTGTTGCTCAATTGATGAATTCCGTGTAGTGTTTTAATGAAGAGAAAACATTAATGTTGGCAGCGGATACTTAGTGTGCAATACTCGATACCAGATTATGTTCGAATATCAATGGAATGTCGACATCTTTTGTCCCAGATATTTGTAGCCAATCCTGTACAGGTACCATTCCAAAGTCCCCATGACTCTGAAAATGGAAAACAATACCTTTTAACCAAGCATATGTGGTTGCTATTACCTGCAACACATTGAATTTAACCAAACACTTATCCCGGTCACACATTTCTTTCCTGCAGAGGATCACTGTTCCAGAGATCAAAACTCACCCCTGGTTTCTGAAGAATCTGCCAATCGAGCTCTCAGACGGGTATCAAAACAGCCCTGTGAGCATTGATGCAATCACAGATGCAACCCAAAGCATTGAAGAAGTCATGGCTATAGTTCAAGAAGCCAGAAAGCCCGGTGAGGCTACTAAACCTAGCCATGGGCACTTCATCATCGGAGACGACAGTTTGGATCTTGATGACATTGAGGGAGACATGGACATTGATGATATCGAAACAAGTGGTGATTTTGTTTGTGCTCTATGAGAGGGAGTGTGATTCAAAACAACTGGTTTACCTTTAATTTTTCTTTTTCCTCTTCTTTTCAGAGTATCTACGGCTTGTGGTGAGTTAAGTAGTGCTTGGTGTTTGTTGCTATTGATGTTTTGCATGGATCATAAAGGATGACTTCCTTTTCCCTGTATATGAACTTTTTTTAATAGCTTGCAGACTTCATGGATGAAGTTGTTGATATCCTTCTGTTGATGGAACATATTTTCCAGAGAAGATTCTAATTAAATTGATATTTTAGCTATCAAGATTCATGGTTTAGTAAGCTGCAGAAAAAAATCTTTAATGGATAGTGAATTTGGAAGATTCTTGTTAGTATATTGCAAAAGTGTAAATTTTTACTGGAAGAATATATTGATCTCCATAAATTTTAAAAAGAGTGATGGACTAGCATTTAATTAATTTATAAAACTGATGTGAAAGTGAAGAATAGGGCAAAAGATGAAGAGTAAGCATATATAAGATATCTTAAAATACAATAACATCTAACAACAAAAATTAATAGGGTGCCATTTTATTAAAAAATAAAAATAAAAATAAAATGAAGTTAAAACAACCAAAGAATTGTTTTAATTTGTCAAGCGTACGCTTCAAACATATTCTGCACTCCTTGCCGGTGCGAAGCGCAGTACTATTTCCCTATTGATTGCCAAATTGACCTTTTAACTGTTCAATTTCAGCCACAATTTAATTAAAATTTAGCTAAATTACAATCGCCAGCAGCTGTGTTCGGCCAAATTCTGACCAATCGTGGCTGGCTCTGGCTAAATTGTAGTTATTAGCGATTATGATTTGGTCAGATTTCAGTTGTAATTGGACAATACTGATATCCCCTATGGTTCAGGGGTTGCCTATAGTGTTGTCATCGTCGACGCTGAAGAAATCAACCGTTGAATGACCATCGACAATTGCAAACAGCCGATGTCGCATAAGTGTGTGTCATGTAGGAGAACACAACTATATAGGTCAACCTCTGAACCCTAGAGGATATCAGTATTATCCGATTACAGTCGAAATCTGACTAAATCATGGCCGCTAGTAGCTGTAATTTGGCCAGAGCCAGCCGCTGTCGGGCCGGAGTTCGACATCGACCCGACCACAATCAGATCCCGGCTGAATTATAGGGTATCATTCTTGTGTGTGTGTGTGTATATATATATATATATGTCCTACATAACTTATCCATGAGCATCCGTGAGCATGCACCTCACTGTCTGATCTCCTAGGGTTCAAGAATTAAACTATAGTGCTCATCCAATCTGACAGTAGATAATCGAAATGCTCACTAATGCTCGTGAATGAATTGTGTAGGAGATCATTTCTTTCTTTCTCTCTCTATATATAAATGTTATCTTATATAACTCATCTGTGAGCACCTATAAGTACATTTATTATTCATCGTTTAATCCCTTAGGGTTCAAGGATTGGACTATAGATGGTGAATAATGGAGATGCTCACAAATGAGTTGTATATGATACAATTCCTCTCTATATATATCTATATAAATGTTACTTTATATAGCTCATCCGTGAACACCCATGAGAGCACCTTTGTTATCTCTGATCCCCTTGGATTTAAGGAGCCATAGTACGGAAGCGATCAGACGGTGGATAACGAAGATGCTCACGGATTATATATATATGAATGTTATTCTGCATAACTCATCAATGAGCACTTTCATTATCCACCGTCTGATTATTTATGAACAATAGTTCCTTAAACTCAAGGGGATTGGACGGTAGATAGCAAAGATACTTATGAATGAGTTATATAGGGTAATATTTCTTTGTTGTGCACCCATGCGCAATGCATAATAACTCCTCACCAGACTTAGCTTGTCACTATCGTCGTCATTCAATCGGATTATAGTTGGAATCCCATCAAATTGCAATTGTCAGGTCCATAGCCATAATGTGCCCAGATTCCAACTGCATTCGGGCCAAAATTTGACTGCAATCTAGTCAGACTTCGACTCTGACTAAAATTCAATCGGAATCCAACCGCAATTCGATCGTAATCTGATTGCAGTATGGTCGGAGGAATGCCGATGGTGATCCCAATGAATTCATGGATTTAGCTATATATCTCATTGCTCTGATGACACGTGCAGATGAGACATTGTGTATTCTTTATTACTATGCAATCCGGCCTGATCGGATGGCTAAAAAGCCATCACGCACGAGTCGCGTAGGATCAATTACGCAGTATATCATTTATTTATATAAATACGAAATTGATATCCTATGTGCCTTTTCGCTGTGCACCCATGCGCGATGCATAATAATAAAAAATGCATAGTAACTCCTCATCAGATTTTCGCTTGTCACTGTCACCATCATTCGGTCGAATTCTGGCCATTGTTCAGTTGGATTCTGATTGCGATCCGGTCAGACTTTGTCTTTGACTGAACCATGGTCGAATTCCGATCCAATTATAACCGCTAGTTGTCGCAGTGCTGGCGATTGTAATTCAGTCGAATTTCTACTAGAGGAATGTCGATAGTGATCTCAATAAATTTATATATTGAGCTATAATGCTCATTACTCCAACACGATATCATGCAAATAAGATACTATATATTTTTTATTACTGTATAATCTCATAAATCAAACAGCTGAAAAGTCACGATGCACGAGTCATACGGGATCAATTGCGCACCATATTGTTATATAATCATATTACTTCGGGTACGACACAACGGCAAAAAGATGGGACGCGTGCTGATGCAACGATGCTTCAATTATCATGCAAGGCATTTTCCGTGGTACTCAGACACATTCATAATACTGACTTCACTTGTTCATTTGAATTTGTTTACATTTAAATAGCCGATAAAACACTTTTACAGGATTGAATTGATCGATTAGTCAGATACTAATACTAACTTTTAAAAATTTATCGTGATCAAAATCAAAGTTAAATATAGTAATCATCGATTCTTTATAATATTATATGGTATTAGTCATTTAATAGTTATTATAATAATTTTATTATAATTTTGACCAATTTAATTTTTTTTTTTTGACAAATTGATAAATTTTTTATATAAAAAAAGTCTATCTATAATATTTTTAATTAAATTGAATTGATTTAGGAGCATAGGATGCTCTTTTGGAGAAAATAATAATTAGGGTGTTCTGTTTTTTTTTTCACCTGAGCACTATTTTTTTTATATTAAATTCACTTATCTATTTTTTTCACTAGTGTTGAATATTTAAATTTTCGATCTGATTAATCTTAAGGATGACTAATTTTGTCCCACGTATTCTTTGGAGTCATAAAAATCCTTGTAGATCTTTACTGACCACTAAAGTACAATAGAAAGTGCTCACTAGACAGTATCAATAGCTGCAACATCTATAATTTATCATTTCAATTGGAGATTTTATAAATAGTAACTAAGGTTAGATTTTTAATAATCCAATTGGATGTTTCATTGCTGGACTGTAGTCTTAGACTTTGATTTTTCTTATTATTAGCATCTACCCTATAGTTCTTCGAAGACGTCCCTTTAACAGCTGAGTCGGAAGAAATAGAAGCCCCAGTAAATCTCTATCAATCACCTGAGTAAATCAAAAAAGTATTTGTAGCTTTTTGAGTGGGTCAGTCTGGCATTTACAGTCGCATTATTTCTGAAAGACTATCCAATGTTGTAGGATTGAAAACGACAATAAAAAAAAACAGAAGATCAATGAAAATAGTGACTTTTGTAGGGTTGAAAACCTAAAGGGGGGGGGGGGGGCTCTAGATTGGTGCCTACTGAACCTCCTTTTCCTTCTCGCTGTATACTGGGCATCCTAAAGAAACCCTAATCGGCGGTTAACTCGCGCTCCTCGATCCGCACTCACCGTCGCGAAAGAGTTCTTCGATTTAGGATGAAGGTAATTCGACCTTGTATTCCGGTACCAGCAAATTGATTGCTCTCCTGTTTTCGTCCTTCTGTTGTTTTTGACACCGTTCGAAGTTGCAATTTCTCGAAATGATCATCTTCTTGATATGTAGAATATGCTGATAATTTGGTTTTTCTACTTTCTGTTTCTTTGTATTTGCTGCAGTTCAATATCGCGAATCCCACTACTGGGTGCCAGAAGAAGCTCGAGATCGATGACGACCAGAAACTGTAAGTTCTTTTCTGAATCCTGCGAACATTGGTTCTAGATTCTCAATGCTGTTCTCTGAGTCAAATTGTTTAGAATTCTATTTGATGAGGATATAGTTGCTAGAGATATTTATTCAAGGGAGTGAGTATTGGGTTTGCTGGTCGATTCTGGATTGTTTGAATGTTCTATTCCTTGGTGAAGAAACTTCTCTCTCTCTCTCTATTTTTTTTCCCTATTTATGCAATATCACATATTAGTCCCCATTTATATTCTCAATCACTTTTTCTTCATCTTTGTTTATCGTCATTTCATGTCTCAACCTCTATCCCTTGCTTCTCTGGAAGCTTATAACATTTTGAACATGTTCGATTGATTTCAAACTTTTTTTTTCACGCTGGGAAAATAACAGAGGACTTATTGTCTAGAGGGTACAGTTGTCAATTTGGTTCGTTTAGGGGGTTTACCTATTGGATCTTTTACTGTTTGTTGCAACTATAATGAAAGAATCATTTTTTTCTTGGCAATTATTGCATGCATTTCCAATTACAAACTCCTTAAGGATCACTGGGAGCTCTGCATTCAAAGTTAAAGTAGTAACAGATAATAATACTATATTGCATAATTGATGTTTTATTATTATTCACAATAAACTTAAAAACGATTGATAGAAATGACAAACACAAGATCATAAGTTTTTTGATTGTATGTAAGATTCCTAAGTTAAAAAAAGGAAATCTTCAAATCAGTTATTGTTGTCAGTAATAAACTTTCTCAATTGCTTTTATGTAGATCTTCTGAAATGAGATGGCAAGTGTTTTACATTGATATGGTTGGTTATCAAAGATTGAAAACTCGTTCTGAACTGCTTGTTGCTAAATGTGATATATATTATATTTAATATTCTTGTGATTTGTTGTTCCTTATTACAAGTATGGATAGTTCCAGTTTGTTGTGGATATGAGAGCACATATGTTCTTTATAATCATCTATAGCTTTGCTTGACTCATGGCTAACGAGAACCACTTGATCATTTCCAGCCGTGCATTTTTTGATAAGAGAATATCTCAGGAAGTCAGTGGAGATGCTCTTGGTGAGGTATGGTACTAAGATAGGACATTAATGATATTGAATAAGATTTCTGTATTTTGATAGTGTTAAACTTTACTGAATCCATGACATGCATACACAATAGGAGTTTAAGGGCTATGTTTTTAAAATCATGGGAGGGTGTGACAAACAAGGGTTCCCCATGAAGCAGGGAGTCTTGACTCCAGGTCGTGTCCGCTTGCTTTTGCACAGAGGTAAGAGCATCAATATTTTGGCCTGTTTCTTTATACATTTATGCTTTTTATTAATTTTGATTGTAATTGTATATTAAATGGCACTATATATCAATCACTATTTTAAGACCTGCTCTTTAAGATTAATATCAGAGGGGGTGGTTGGATTATTTATTTATTTTTTTGAATATCATACTTTGTCCTTGAAGTTGGCGTGCTTATAGTGTGGGTTTATTATTCTTTTTTCACGAGGTTGACATATGTGCACGATACGAATCTTCTGTTATAGGGACACCTTGCTTCCGGGGCTATGGTAGGCGTAATGGAGAGCGCAGGAGGAAGTCTGTTCGGGGATGCATTGTTAGCCCTGATCTCTCAGTTTTGAACTTGGTCATTGTTAAAAAAGGTGAAAATGATCTTCCTGGGCTGACTGACATTGAGAAGCCTAGAATGAGAGGACCAAAGAGAGCCTCCAAGATTCGGAAACTTTTCAATCTGTCAAAGGAGGATGATGTCCGCAAGTATGTCAACACTTACCGTCGCACCTTTACAACCAAATCGGGCAAGTCATTAAGCATCCACTAAACTTGTTTGTCTTTCCAAGGTTTGTTTTATTTAGTCGTGTTCTTAAAAAGTCTCACCAACTAGCTGCTTCAGTATCCCTTGCGCTTGATATATGACTTAGATACATTGCATGATTTGTATATATAGAATTTGAGGATAAATCTACCCCCTTGTGTGTCAATTTCTTTAAGCTTTCATAAACAGGCCTTTAAGGTTGTTAGTTTGATGCTCACACAGCACAACTTGGTTATGCTTGAATATTGATCTTCCATTTTGTAGGCAAGAAGCGCAGCAAGGCTCCCAAGATTCAGAGGCTGGTCACTCCTCTAACACTGCAAAGAAAGCGATCCAGGATCACAGAGAAGAAGAAGAGAATTGCCAAGGCCAAATCTGAAGCTGCTGAGTACCAAAAACTTCTTGCTTCCAGGCTCAAGGAGCAGCGCGAACGGAGAAGCGAGAGCTTGGCCAAGAGGAGATCCAAGCTTTCTGCTGCTTCCAAGCCATCCATCGCTGCCTAAACATTTACTTGTTCTTGGTTAAGCCTGTTTTGCACTTTGAGATACCCGTTGATTTTGCTCTCTCTTGGGTGACCCTTTCAATGATTGAATTGGAATTAGCTTGCATAATCTGAGCTTGTCCTTAAAATAGATGGAGGTGGGAATTTCCATTCGATTTATTCATTCATGGCTATGGAAATGTATGAATTGCTCAGTTGACAATGATGATTCTAAATTTGCTTAATTTAGCTGTCTGTCTCCATGGTTGATCGGGCGAAGTAAACACAGCAGGCTGTTCAGATTAGTCGGCGAAGAGTTTCAGAGTGCGATGAAGTAGGTTAGCTCTCTCGCGAATTAGGTTTATGTAGAAACCTTCCGTATCTCTGCGCTCCCTGCGACCACAAACGGAGGCCGCTGGAAGGTAGCAAATGGACACGGACGAGGGCAGCTGCGTGGGGCGGGAGGCGGCATTGCGGTGGCTGGAGATTGCTGAGAGGCTCCTCGGGGATCGGGACCTCGTAGGGAGCAAGCGCTTCGCGGAGCGCGCCATGGAAGCGGATACCCTACTCGATGGCGTCGACCAGGTCCTCGCTGTCGCCGAAGTTCTCATCGCCGGGGAGCAGCGCATCAACAACCAAATCGACTGGTATGCCGTCCTCCAACTCCCGCTAACCTCGGCCGGTGAAGGAGTCTTTCCCGACGCCGCCGAAGTCAAGTGCAGGTACCGTCGCCTCGCGCTTCTCCTCCACCCCGACCGCAACCGGACCCCTGGCGCCCGCGACGCGTTCAGTCTCGTGCAAAGGGCCTTTTCCATCCTCTCCGACCCCGCAAAGAAGTCCCTTTTCGACTCCGAGATCCGCGTCGCCGCCTCCGCCTCCTCCCCGAAACCCTCACCGTCCCCTTTTGCTTCCGCCGGAGAGCCATTCTGGACCATGTGCCCCTGTTGCTTCCGAATACACATGTACGCCCGCGAGTACCTCGACCTCTCCCTCCGCTGCCCCATCTGCCACCGAGCCTTCTCCGCCTCGGAGATATCCCCACCGTCGATCGTCTCCGGCACCGACATGTACTACTGCTCTTGGGGGTTCTTCCCGATAGGGTATCCCGGAGGGCCGAGATTCTTCGACGGCGGCGTCAATGCTCCCAATCTCGAGCGTGATTGGAAACACTTCTACCCGATTTCCCCCAACTGGGGTACCGACCCAAACTCACAGCCACGGAAAAGTAACCACCAATCTCAGAATACCATGAAGAAGCACCGCGATGCCGAACTCCGGTGGCCGGCGACACCCTCGACGAAGACGAAAACATCGGCACAGAAGAGGAGTAAGGGTGTCCTAGAGAACACGAGTGGCGTCAAAAGTGTCAAGACCACAAACAGGGATTTGGTAACCATCTCTGATTAAGCAGCTCATTTTGAAACCGAAATCAATCTCCAACAGGAAGGCAGAAGGCCATGGAGCTATCATATTTTGGGCAATCTGCACAGCCTTCTCCTCTAATGGATGAAGAATGCACTGTGGATGCCATTGCAGTGTTTGTTTGTAACTACATGTTTAATGTCCTCTGTAATTTAGCCCTTTTGACTTGTACATGACAACTTTGATCCCTCTAAAGCTTTCTCATTGCAATGACAGGAATCATGTGATCTGAACTCTACTGCGACCACCTTATGCTATGAGACCTTCATAGCCCTGGAAAGTCACATACTACCTTGCAGTGACCTGTGGCCATGGTGGAATGCCACAGAACCTCCCTTCTCCTGCTCTGACACTCGCAGACTCACAGCTATTTAATGCACTTGTTTCCTCTCCTGTAAAGCTGAAAGTGAATTAAATAATGACGATGACTCTTCTTTCTTTCTTTGCGGGTTGTGGTCACCGCCTTTGTGCCATACCGTCCCCATGAACAAGGATTCCTTTTCCGCAGTTCGATCGCTCGATCAGAATTAATTTTCATCCGATCTAACGGCGTGTGTTTCACTAGCGGTTACGGGACGTCGATTTCCTTTGCCATTTATACCCTTCAGCGAAACAGTTACTGTTACCTGTAACCCTCCTCTCACTTTACTCCTGGCCTGCTCGCGATAGAGAGAGAGAGAGAGAGAGAGACGATGGTAATGGCGATCTAGGGTTGCGGAATCGATGTGCTGCCTTTCTTCCCCACGATCTGCGACGTTAGGTTGAGGCAAAAGATGGGTGTCTGCTACGGGAAGCCTGCGTTACCGGCGGCGGAGGCGCCTACCTCCTCTCCGCTTACAGAAGGGAAAGAGGAGGTCGTCAC
>JBAMHZ010000017.1:3404837-3415356 GCA_037177395.1 Alpinia galanga | reverse complement strand
ACAATTGTCACAACCAAATGGGTCTTTAGGAACAAGTTAGATAATCAAGGTAATATAACTAGGAACAAAGCTAGGTTAGTAGCTAGAGGTTTCAATCAAATTGAAGGACTTGATTATGATGAAACCTATGCACCGATGGCTAGATTAGAGTTTATCTGGATCCTATTAGGATATGCCGCTTACTTAGGATTTAAACTACATCAAATGGATGTAAAATTGGCTTTCCTAAATGGATTCATTAAAGAAGAGGTTTATGTAGAGCAACCACCCGGGTTTGAAGATAAAGACTATCCAAACTATGTGTGTAAGCTTAAGAAATCTTTATATGGTTTAAAATAAGCTCCCCGGGCTTGGCATGAAAGACTTTCATCTTTCTTAACCTCTAAGGACTTTAGAAGAGGATAAGTTGATCAAACCTTATTTATCAAGTCCAAAGGAAAAGACATCTTTATTGCCTAAGTCTATGTTGATGATATCATATTTGGGTCAACAAATGATGAACTACTCTAAGATTTCATTAAAAATATAGAAAATGAATTTGAAATGAGTCTAGTTGAGAAGTTGACCTTTTTTTTAGGACTACAAGTTAAACAAACTAAAGATGTCACCTATGTGTATCAAACCAAATATGCTAATAAAATCATTATGAAATTTGGTTTGGAAAATGTCAAAGTAATGTCTACTCCTATGTCCACTAGTACTAAAATTGATAATGATTTAGGTGGAAAATTAGTAGATGCTAAACTTTATAGGAGTATAATTGGAAGTCTTTTATACCTAACCGCTAGTAGATCGGACATATTATATGTAGTAGGCATGTGTGCAAGGTACCAATCTTGTGCCAAAGAGTCCCATCTTGTGGCGGTTAAACGCATATTAAGATATATTAAGGGAACTCTTAATGTAGACCTATGGTATCCTAGGACACCATCTTTTGATTGGATTGGATACACCAATTCCAATTATGCGGGTTGCAAATTGGATCGGAAGAATACTAATGGTGGATGCCAATTTCTTAGATCCTCCCTAGTGAGTTGGAGTAGTAGGAAGTAATCTTGTGTTGCTTAATCCACTACCAAGGCCGAATATGTGACCTTAGGTGGTTGTGTGGCTCAATTACTATAGATGAGACATACTTTAGAAGATTATGAGCTACAGTACTCTAAAATTCAAGTATTTTGTGATAATGTGAGCACCATTAATTTGACCAAAAATCTGGTGCATCACTCTAAGACAAAATACATTGAAGTAAAACATCACTTTATTAGAGATCATGTAGCAAGAATCATGTAACTCCAACAACAATCTTAGTAATAAAATTGTCTTAACATTTTCAAGCTTTGTCCATTGTCAAAATGGACAAAATAAAAAATCCATAGAAATTTATTGGTTATAGAGTATGATTTTCTTGATTTACACCTAAATAAATTTGAATTAGCTCTTCAAATCCAATAGACAACTAAATAAAATTGATTATATTTGATACAAAAGTATTAATGAGCTCTTCAAATCCAATAGTTTCCTAGTATTTGTTTAAGACTTTTTAAAGCTTGTCTATAATTTTAATTCATATGGTGAACTGTTGAAAATTAATTTTTGTTTAGAGACATAGACCAATTATTTTATGAGTTCATATAATAAATTAATTTTCCTAATCAATAAAAAATTAATATTTAAAATTATTTGCATAATGATGAATGATTGATCCAATTTGATTGGATAAAAGTATTAAATAGAAGTGTGGTCTAGATGCTAACTTGAATATGTGCAAGTGAGACTAATATGAGATGGGCAATAGACTGACAAATGTGATCAATAAATCCCCGAAGTTGATTGGGAATGTGAGATTGCGAAGAAAAAAAACTAGGAACATTGATTTAATAACTAGTATGACCAAATGATCGGTTAAATTTAATTGGAAATTAAATTTTAGTTGAATCAAATCATTAAATAATAATAATAACAATCAAAGGCCGTAGTCACTAAAATATGTTACTATTGTTTCCTCATCTTGTGCTCATGCAAATCGTGCGATCAAACATCCCCAACATATATGAATGTGCTCACGTTTGATGGCAATTGTCTCCTCTGAGGCGTGCACCCTTATCATAAATATTTAGACAAAGTAATATTGACTTCTACTGAATAAGTTCAATTCTTATTTCAATCTTAATAATTTCTTATCAATAATTTCTTATCCAACGAGACAAGCCAACTTGACAAGATGACTTAATGACAATGATATTATATGGATGCCTGACAATATTAAGTCTGAGACTATGATACCTAAAGACATATCTATTATACTCGTAGTAGTAGCAGTGCGATGACTAACAAATTCTGACCCGTACCATTATACTAATGCTCTATTGGTTATTGTCAATGAATATGTAAATTAGTTATATTGATTTTGGCAGATTTCTTCTTAACAACTCATGCACTTAAGTAGTCTTCGTTAGATGCAGAGTGAAGGAGAGGAATTGCCAATAGTGGAGTGAATCGCCACGGAGCTGGTTGCGTTGAAGAGTCAATATTGGATGAAGAGAATCATGTTTCCCTGCAGAATGAAATGATAGAAAACTTGAGTGAAGCCTTACAGATCCAATCTGATGAGTATACCCTAATTAGTGATTTTTATACAAAATGTCACACTCTTAGCCATATTTGAGGTTTTATCATCCAAAGGAGACATGTTGCTATTGAGACAATTGCACCAAGAAAAATATGCAAAGTATTGATGCAATAAAAAAGTTTCCTGTAATTTTCCAGTGACTACTGATGCAATGACAAGGACCTCTGTGAAGCTTGTACCATGCCTAGCTTGAGCCAAGAGGAGATCAGTATTGAACCTGAAAAAAAAAAACCCTTCTCTAAATCAGGATTGAGAAATCTCATGCCAATGCAACAATAGTTTGATAAGAATAGTGAATAAATCTCAGTGATCAAGTCATATCATACCAATTTCCCTAATCTTTAATGGTTGTACATGACATCTTGATGCTGCTACCCATCTCACACAACATAGAGAGGATCATGTTTTTCTTACCAACTGAGCCATTGTTCTCCAAGACATTGCTCACTAAGCTAAAATCTACACCATTTTGTAAACTATTCTTATTCATCATCTCCCTTATTCTCACTACATCATCCCATTTGCCTTGTGCTGCATACATATTAGATAACAATATATATGGTCCAATCTCTTGAGACTTCATTTCGATCAACTTCCTGCCAATAATCTCCCCAAGCTGCCAGTTGCAGTGAGTGCTGCAAGCTGACATTAGAGCACCCAGCAAGGCTGGTACTGGCTCAATTGACAGTCCGTCAACTAGTTTCTTTGAGACGCTCAAGAAGCCAGCTCGACCAAGAAGATCCAACATGCAACCAAAATGATCTGGCCTAGGATGAATCTTATAAATGCGAACCATACGATCAAAGCACCACCATCCTTCCATTATCATTCCTCCATGGGCACATGCACTCAGAATGCACACAAAGGTAGTCTCATTGGGATCTTTCCCCGCCTTCTCCATTTCGATGAACAACTCAAGAGCCTTCTCGCCATTGCTATGCAAACCATGACCAATAATCATAGAGTTCCATGTGGCTACACTACACTCTTCCATCGAATCAAAGACTTCAGTAGCAGAACTCATATCTCCACACTTGGAATACATATTGACAAGTGCAGTTGAGAGTAAAACATCAGGCCTGATTGTTTCAGATCTGTCTATGATCAACGAATGAATCCACTTTCCCCGAACAAGTTCACCTAAATGTGCACAGGCTGTGAGGACACTGACAAAGGTAGCATTGTCAGGCTTTGCGTCTTCCATAGCAATCATACTATCAAACAACTTCAAACATTCTCGATAATCTTTGATACGAGAACAAAGAGCTAACATGATATTCCAAGACACCAAATTCTTGATAGGCATCTTATCGAAAAGCTGCCTAGCAGCTGCAATTTCCCCCTTCCTGGCATATCCATCAAGCAAAGTGTTCCATGTAACTGAATCCCTCTCAGGCATTTTTACAAAGAGATGATTTGCTGCATCCATTTCTCCAACCCCAGTATGGCCTGCAATCATCACATTCCAGGTGACTAAATCCATCTCAGACATATGATCGAACAGGCTACGAGCAGAGTCAACCATCCCATTCTTGATGTACCCATCGATCATGGAATTCCAGGTGACAATATCTGAATCGAGGACTAAATCGAAGAGCTTTCTGGCGGCGTCGACATAGCCCAGAGAGGAGTACATGTGGATGAAAGAGTTTCGAACGTACAAATCGAACTCAAAACCGAGTCTCGAAGCCAGGGCGTGGATGCACAGCCCTTCTCGAGCAAGTCCAAGCTCCGCCAGTAGCTTTGCGAGGAGTGGAAAAGTAAAGTGGTTAGGAGGAACTGAGGAAGGAAGCGCAAAGCGGCGGACGAAATCGAGGGCTTGATGGGGCTGATCGAAGTTGATATAGGCGCGGAGGATGATGTTGGAGAGGAAGGCGTCGGGGTCGTCCACACCGGAGAAGAAAGCCACGGCAAGGGGGATGGAGGATGGGGAGGCGCAAAGGGGCTTGACGACGCGGCCAGCAGCGAGGCGGTGGCGAGAGAGACCTGATACGACGATCTGCGCCAGGGTCTGAGAGAATCTAGGAGTGGAGGCGAGGCCGGATGCTTCGAGCGCGCGGAGGAGAGGGTGGCTAAGCTTGAGAGGAGGCGGCGGATGAGAGTCATCGCCGAGGGGTATGGCGGCGGCGACGGACGAGGAGGAGGAGGGAGGTTCGGGGAGACAGTGACGGTCGTCATCGGGCCATATGCGGGTGGGGAGACGGCTTCTGTTGCGGAGGGAGAGGAGGAGGTGGTCGAGATAGCGAGACGATGGTCGGGCCGCACTTCTGGGTTTAACAGCCATCTTGCATTTTTATTAGATTTATGGAACGAGAGAGGGCAGACATTAACACAACGGTGAAAATGGAAGGGAAAATTGAATTGAATCAAAGCAAATGGAGGATGAGAGTGGAGATGTCCGGGAAAGCATGGCGGAGGGGGGCGACTTGACTTGCTCACCGGAGCGCAAAGAAGACCAAAGGGAAGCAATCCCAAGGGAGAGGAGGGAAACCGTCATTGAGGGACATCTGCATAGGCAAAACTGAAACAGACAGGCGCTCCCCACCGGGTGCCGGCCAAACCATGTCCGGTGGCTGGAGCAGCGAGGGCGAGAATGGAGCGACTGATGCTGCAGCCGAGCAATCTGTTATGGACCTCTCAGAGGAGAAACTCCGGCCAGTTTGGAGTCAATCGAATATCTGCGACTGCGTTGCTTCATCGTTAAATTGCAAAGCATGGTGACTATAATAATTGTGCCTGCACTGCCCGCAAAGAGAAGCCGCCGCCCTTTGCTCATTAGGTCTTATTGAGGAAATATGTTCCTGAGCTCCTTTATTTTTTTTTATTTTTAAACTAGTATGGAATATTTAAATTTTTAGATCGATTAATTTTTGAAGATTGATCAATTCTGATTTATAAATTTTTAATAGAGCATTAAGTAATTTTTAAGCGATATATGCTCCATTGACTATTAAAATAAATTAGAAAGTACTCGCGTAACAACCTCAATAACTGGAACATTTTTAGTTTGTCGTTCCATTTAGAAAAAAAAATCTACAAATATATCATAGTTGAAGATCAAATTATGGATACTTATGAGTTGAACTGAATATCTTACCGTTGTACGGTATCCATGGAGGCTGAGCTTCTTGATTTTTAATCTTTTTTGGGTTGGACAATAGTTCTAATTTTTTAAAGTTGTAATAGCTTAAATGATGAAGTGTTATGAGTAATTAAAAAGGAAAATAAAATTATAGCTTTCAAAATGGTAATAATGAAAGAAACTATTAATATAATTAGCATATATGAATCTCAAGTAAAATTAGATAAAAATACTAAAATTAGATTTTGAAAAGATTTAGATGAGACATTATAAAGAATTTCATCAAACAAAATGATTTTAATAAGATGAGATCAAATGGACACGTAGAAGTAAAAATATATATATATATATAATAGAGTGTATGAGGTTATGGATTTGAAACAAGTAACGAAGAAGGAAAATTATATTAGTTTTTATAACAATATATGAACTTATATTAACTAATTCATTTTTTAAGAAAAGAATATTTAATCACTTTTAAAAGTGGAAATAATAAGTCACAAATTGTATTTCTTATGGTGAAGATTGAAGAAGAAAGATAGAAAGATTTATAAAAATTATAAATGTTAAATAGAAAGAAATAATAAGTTATTTATGAAAAAAACTTAACTATCAAACATAGATTGGTAGTGTTAGATATACGCCTTAAGCATGGTATTAATAAAAGAAAAATATGTATGACTCCTAGAATTAAATGGTGGAGGTTAAAAGATGAGAAACAAAACATATTTAAAGAGAGAGTTAAAGTACAAGTATTAGAAGAGATACATGATGACTCAAATATAACATAAAATAAGATGATATTAAAGTTAAAAATAGTGGTCAAAGGTCTACTAGGTGTCAAAGGGTTGTGTACCACTAAATAAAGAATCTTAGTGGTGGAATGAGAAAGTATAAGAGAAAGTGAAAAACAAAATAAAAAGCCTATAAGATATTATATACTTGTAAGAATGAAGATAATTTAAAAAAGTATACAATGATCAAGGAGCCAAAAAAGTATTAAATGAGGTTAAAAATAAAATTTTAAATGTTTATATCAACAACTGAATACAAAAGAAGAAAAATAGGATATGTATAGAATAACTAAAGCTAGAGAAGAAAAGACTAAAGATTTTGCCCAAATAAAATGTATTAAAGATAAATACAATAGGATACTAATGGATAATGAGAAAATAAAAGAGTGATGGAAGAGATCTTTTCATTAACTTTTAAATGAAGGTTTAGATAATTTAAATAGGTCAAAGAAATATAGAAATTTAAATTTTTATCGTAAAATTTAACCTTCAGAAATAGAACCGGTTTTAAATGAGATGCAAACTGGAAAAGTAGTTGAATCAGATGACATTCCAATAGAAGTATGGAAGTGTCTAAGCAAATAAGGTATTGAATGATTTACAAAATTATTCAACTTTATATTGAAAATGATAAAAATATCTGATCAGTGAATGATAAGTTCTCTAATTCTTTTATATAAAAATAAAGGAGACGTACAAAATTGTGTAATTTATAAGTATTAAATTAATGAGTTATACCATGAAACTATAGGAAAAAGTAATAGAAAAAAGATTAAGGAAGGAGATCACGGTGATAAAAAATCAATTTGGATTTATGTTAGGAAGATCGACAATAAAGTTATACATCTTCTCAGACAACTAATTGAAAAGTATATGGAACGAAAGCAAGACTTACACATGGTCTTTGTTGATCTTGAAAAAACTTATGATAAAGTTCCAAGGAAAATTATATGGAAGATTCTAGAAAAGAAAAGTGTTAGTATAGTATATATTAAAATAATTAAGGATATGTATGATGATGCAAAAATAAGAGTAAAAACACCAAGAGGATTAACTGAGACATTTCCAATAAAGATAGTATTGAGGATTAGATGATGCTAGAGGGGGTGAATAGTATTTCACTCATTCGTTCGATTATGCTCGTGTGCTTATCTACAAGATGGTTATGCGCAGCGAAAATATAAAGCATAAAACATAAGTAAAGACAACACACTCACAATGCAACCGATATAACGTGGTTCGAAGATGCACTCCTAATCCACGACAATCTTTAAGACAGAATTCCTACGAGTTTATATGCCTTAGAATTAAGGGTTTAGTATATTGCTCTAATGCCATGTTCTCATGAGGTTCTATGCAAATAGTAGGTTTTAATGACATGTTTTCATCAATCTCATGCTAAGTTGTAAACGTTTAAGAAGCATGATCGATGTGGGACCAAGAGGCGTATCTAGGTACCTTGTAGGGCTCCCATATAAGTTGTGGGACTAAGAGCCCGGTCAAGTACGATGCTTCCCACGTAGGTTATGTTTTAAGTTTAAGCATTAAAGTACAAGCAAAGTAAATGATTTACTAAGTATTTTACTTTCATTGGCATATACCAAGCCACCAAGAATGGTGGGGCACAAGGCCCTTGGCTCACGTAGGGCACAAGGCCCGGGGCACAAGACCCTTAATGCTAATAGTTTCGGTGGCTAGCTACCCCGAATGCTATTAGGACGTAAGCGATTGGTATTATGCCGGGCCCAAGCAAGATGATTATTATATTCAAGTATAAGTATTGTATAAAGTTTTCAAGGCAATTATTGATTGCACGTTTCAGTTCAATGATCAACACAAGCGTTAAACCGTTGTGTACATACAAGTGTTCTAGCAATCTCATTCAAGCACATTATTAGCATGTCATTATCTTATGATTAATGTTTTGTGAGATTAGATGTACTTACTAAGCATTTCGCTTATAGTTGCATTTCCTTATACTGCAGATACAGCTAGGGAAAGACTTAGCTAAAGGGAGCAGCAGATGTTTGATGTGTATGACAGTGGAACAGTGGAGTAGGATCCTAGATGCAATAGTTTTATTCGAGTTCTATTGTAATAAATGGGTTTTCGAATTAAGTTTGATATTTTGCTGCTTGTGAGAAAGGCTAATTGGATATTCTATTTGATTACAATGGAGTGTTAGTTTTAAATTTCATGCAAGTATGTATCACCTTCTCTAAAGTAGAGTAAGGTTTAGTCAGTCAGTAGTCTCGTGACGCCCTCTTCCGCCTTAAAAAAAGTGGGGCGTTACACTTGTGCCCAAAGGTGACCATGCTATGGAGGTTTCAGACTATAGGCCTATTTCTTGCTGCAATGTAACTTATAAAGTCATATCAAAGATCCTTGTGACCCAGTTATCGGCAGTTCTGGACTACCTATTGGATCCGGCCCAGGTTGCTTTTATCAAGGGGAGGTCTATAGGAGACAACGTGTATTTGACCCAAGAGTTGCTTCGGAAATATGCTAGGAAAAGGGTCTCCCCTAGATGCATGATCAAAGTGGACCTCAAGAAGGCTTTTGATATGGTGGATTGAGATTTTCTTCTATCGGCTCTCGTTGGTTTCCCAACGATATTGTCATTGGATCAGAGAATGTGTCACCATGGTTTCATACTTTATATCTCTCAATGGTGGCATCTATGGATTCTTTAGTGGGCAAAGAGGACTTCGTCAAGGAGACCCCCTTTCTCCCCTATTATTTGGCTTATGTATGGATGTCTTATCAAGGAAGCTTAAAACTACCGCTAATTTATCATCTTTTCACTTTCATCCGATGTGCAAGGAGGTGGACATCACGCATCTCATCTATGCGGATGACCTTATGCTATTTTGTCGAGCGGATGCATCATCTACAAAACATTTAGTGGATTGCTTGGATTTCTTTGGAGAAACTTCAAGATTAAGGGCAAATCCACAAAAAACTCAGATTTACATGGCCGGAGTTGAGGCAAGAATGAAGGCACAAATCCTTGGTATTATGGGTTTTCAAGAGGGGTCCTTTCCATTCCGATACTTGGGCATTCCATTGGTGGCCGAAAAGCTAAGAATTGCAAACTATGGGCTGCTTCTTGATGCGATCACAAGGAAGATAAATGCTTGGCCCAAACATACCTTATCATATGTCGGGCGATTAGAATTGGTGGGAATGGTTCTTTAAGGTATGGAATGTTTTTGACTCTCGATGCTTCCTGTCCCTAGTGGAGTTATTGACAAAATTAAGGTCATTTGCCGGATGTTTGTTTGGTCCTCAAAGCACCCTCCTATTGCATGGTCAAATATATGTTTATCTAAGAAGGAAGGGGGCTATGGTCTTAGGGATCTTCTTGCATGGAATGAGGCTCTGTTGAGCAAAATCTTATGAGACATCAAGTGTAGAGTGGATTCTTTATGGGTCAAATGGGTGCATCAACATTATGTGAAAGGTGCAGATTTTTGGGCATGAGAATCCAAGGTTTTAGACTCCCCTTTGATCAAGAGACTAATAGAAATTCACAACAAAATTTTGAGAGCCTCAAATGGAATGGGAAGAGCTAACATGACAATGTTGGAATGGTTCGTAGGTGAAGCAAAAAGGGGTTGTAAATGCCTATTGTTGGAGAAGTCTTGCCTCAAGATGGTCTGGGATGACCTTGGGTTTTGGTGTTTGGGCAAAGGGTTTAAGTTATACTTTCCCTGTATTTGATATGTGTATATGAGTCGTGCAGGACTGTAGGATACACAGCTTGATGGCTTCGAAGTTCGGTGAAGGATGGTGCATCCGAGGAACCGTGGACATGGTAGTAGGATGAGACGAGGGAAGCGTACTTCGAGGTATACATGAAGGAATTGGGAGATGCATTTGAGGGACGAGAGCCAGGATCCCAAGTGTTTTGGGAGTCCAGGATGGTCCTAGATGTGTGCCAAGTGGTTTGGAGATGGACTTGAATCTCAAACCTAGGGAATTGACACTTTTGGGTTGAGTTTCATGCAA
>JBAMHZ010000017.1:3389020-3404737 GCA_037177395.1 Alpinia galanga | reverse complement strand
TGTATTCCGTTGTGCTTAACTTTTGTAGTAAGACGAACGAGCAAACGATGACAATTTAGGGGCCACAGCTATTCACCCCTCCCCTCTAGTCGGCGCAATCGATCCCCAACACTTCTTTCGTAACAACTTGTTTACCTATTTCCTATCAAAATTGTTAGCTTTATTTTTTTATTTTTCTTACCAAATAGGCTTATTGGTCACCATCCATTAAAGAATTTTCTAAAGTAATTTTACCAAATGTACCTATTTCTTTCATACCTGCAAGCCTAGACTTGTGTAATTCAATGGTTGCAAAGTAATTTTCTAAAGTACTTACCTCAATATTCCTTGACATGTAGTATGAATCCACCTTTGATATCCAATTTTGTATTCTTGTAATGACATTGATTGCATATCTTATAACATCTCGATTTGGTATTGTTTCTTCAAGATTTCTAAGACTGGTGATAACTTCCTTAAGTCTAGCATGTAGTTGTCCCACACACTCTCTCTTTTCAAGTAGAAGATCGCTTAACTGGCTTCTTAGTATATCTCTCTTTCCCACTTTTGCCTCTAAAGTTCATGAAGCTCTAGGAACTTTTCCTAAAGTTCTTTCATCGAATGGTAAACTCTAACCTGATTTATTTCTTGAACAAACAATACATTTAACAAATGGAATTAAGCCTTATCATTGGCAATGAATTATTCTCATTGCCTTTTGGTCTACTTGTGTTCTTCGAGCTCTTCTCCTTCCTCATTCCTAGGCACCTTAAAACTATATTTTATATAATGTATAATTTCAAAATTGGTTTTAAAGAATACCTCTCTCTTCTTTTTCCATAGTGTAAATTCACTTTCAAATTTAGGTGGGTGGATTCTTGATATTACCATTTCATTCTTCTTACTCCCCTAATATTGATGTATAATAAGTGATTAGTCCTTCTGGCATTCCTACTTTGATATCAATTGTTGTTGTGTAGTGCAAAAGTGGTTGATTGCTAGAGGGGAAAAGTTAAGTCACCGGCGATAGCAAGGACAAACACAATTAAAAAATATAAAAGCATAATTAAAAATAAGAGACACAATAATTTACTTGGTTCACAATCCTCAAAGTTGCTAATCCAAGTCTTATGCATAAGATTGTCCATCCACTAGTCTTCTCCTCTTTGGTAAAGTATCGAAAGTGGAGAAATCTCTTACATAGAAAATAGGTACAAGGAGATAACTTAAAAACAAATAAGGATAATATAAAAGAAGTTCTTCAAGTGAGTTGATGTTTTGTCTTCTAGCTCTAAGAGTCCTTCTATAGACTTTTCTTTGACATGATCAATAAGTTAACGTGGCATTATTCTGAGCATTGGATGCCTTAAGGGCACCTAGAAGATGACTATCGTGGCTTCCATCTTTATCTTTGAATAGGCTGAATTTGATCTGTCTTTACTTATGTGGAACCATTCTAGGCACCCAGAATGGATGTGTATGCCCATATTAGTGACTTTCATGGATCTCAATCTGCTTGCTCTGATCCTTGATCTTCCCATGCCTCTAGTCACTTGGAACCCTTCTAGTCGCTTACATCTACAAAAACCTTAGATAGTCAACTGATCAACACATATACACTAGTATATAGGGGCACTTGAAGTTTTAATCCCTCGGAATCCAATTTTAGTCGCTTGAAACTCTAACTCAAATCGACTATGATCGAGTCCACCTAGGCTGAGTTCCTACCTCATCCTAAGTACAAGTCACTCAACTCATCTCACAGCTTACCATATGCAGTCTTCCTTCCAGCTTCTTGTCCCTCAGATGCACCAAGCCCTTCTGGCTCACTCCCCCTGCATCTTTCTTGCTCTACTAGAGTACTTTTTTGTAAGCTTCTCATCCCTTAGATGCATCAAGCCCGTCAACTCTCTTCTCGTGCTATCCTTCTTGCATTCTCACGTATTTTGCTAAGGTTTCACTATCTTCAATACTCCTCATCCTTTCTAGTCTCTTGAATGTTTCATATCATCTTTCTTTGTACTCCAATGGACCTTAAGCTATCAAGTATCTATGTATTCTCCTAAGTCTTTGCACACTTAGATAGACATATTAGTCATAAACATAAGACCTAACTTAACTTAGTTGATTACATATCAAAGCCGTCATGACTTCATCACTTAGGGTACTAGCACTTGATAAGTATCCAATATGCAAATAAGCTCATGTCCAGAGGTTGAATCCACCAATTGGTCTATCCGAGATAGGGGATAACAATCCTTTGGACACACCCTATTCAAATCCCAAAAATCTACATTGACCCTCCACTTATCTATTGACTTTGGTATCAGCACTACATTGGCCAACCAAGTCAAGAATTGGACTTCTCAAATATGACATATCTTCAATAGTTTGTTTACCTCAGTGTTGATTATATTGTCATTCTCTAGACCAAAGTGCTGCTTCTTTTGTTGAACCAGTCGAACCTCCTAGAGGATATTGAGTTGGTGCTTTATAACTTTGGGAGATATTCCTCTGACTTCTTGTGGTGACTAAGTGAATACCAACTTATTTTTAGCTAGACAGGTTGACAATCTTTTCTTTAATACTTGGGGGAGGTCGACAACCACCTCCATGGTTTTCTCTGGGTGACTAGGAACGACTTGGATCTCTTCTATTTCTTTAGATTTGGGTGAAGTTATATCCTACACAGTTTGGATCTCCACTCTTTCTCGACTCTAGTATGTTGAAACTCCACCTTCTATTCTAACCCTTTTCATATCAACTCGAACCATTTCCACGTAATATTTTCTTGAGGTGGTTTGGTTTCTTTGAACTTCCCCCATTTGCCCACTTATTGGAACTTAACATTTTGATGGTAAGTTGATGTCACAACCTTGAAAGCACTCATCATTAGTTGTCCCAAGATTATGCCATAGGAAAAAGTGACTTCTACCACTGTGAAGGCCACAGTGCGAGTTCTTCTCTTCATAGCAGAGTGATTTCTCAAGCAGTGGAATCATACTTTTTGGTACTTCTCCCCAAGTCAGACCACACCCCAAATGTCACAGACTACTGTCCAATTTCATATTGCATAATCATATACAAACTCATCTCCAAGATCTTAGCCATAAGAATGCAAGAGGTGATCAAAAGTCTCTTGGATCCATCATAAGCAACATATGTTGAAGATTGGTCATTAGTGGAAAAGATACACCTTGCTCAAGAACTACTATGAAAATATGCATGAAAGAGAATCTCCTTGAGGTGTGTCCTCAAAGTTGACTTCCAAAAGGCCTTCAACATGGTGGACTAAAACTTTCTATTAGCTGCCCTATGTGGCTTTGGTTTCCCACAATAGTATATCAATTGGATCTTGGAATGTGTCACAATGGTATCTTATTCCATTGGAATCAATGATACAATGTATGGATACTTCAAAGGGCCATGGGGCCATTGGCAAGGTAGTCCAATCTCATCATTCCTTTTTTGGTTTATGTCTAGAAGTCCGCTCGAGATATCTCCAAGTCACAACAAGCCAATCCAGAATCCACTATCATCTGATGTGTGTGGGAATAGGCATCACTCATCCAGCATACATGGATGACATACTTCTTTTAACCTGAGTTAATGAATCTACTATCAGATTGTTTGTGGACTGTATAGAGGAGTTTGGAACCACTGCGGGGTTGTATCCTAACTTAGAAAGTCTAGTATTTACCTTGCCGATGTCAACAACTGAATCAAAGATAGATTACCATAGCTTATCTTGCGAACTACATAGAGGAGTTTGGAACCACTGTGGGGTTGTATCCAAACCTTAGAGAGTGTACTATTTACCTTACCTTGCCGATATCCTTTTGGCTGCAAAGAAATCGAGGATCAACAATTATGGGGCCTTGATGGATGTCATACCATGTAAACTCGTGACATGGCCTAAGCACACACTGTCCTACACAGGTAAACTTGAGCTAGTCAAAACTATTTTGTAGGGCGTTGAGTGTTTTTGGCTCTCCATCTTGCCAATTCCTAGTGCAGTCATTGACAAAATATATATCATTCGTTGATCCTTTGTTTAGATGTCCAATCACTTGCCTATCTCTTGGGCCACAATGTGCTTATCTAAGGAGGAGGGAGGGTATAAAGTGTGAGACTTATGGGCTTGGAACTCCACTTTGCTTTGCAAGTCCCTTTGGAATTTATAGCAAAAAAAGGAATCACTTTGGGTGGAATGGGCCCATCATCAATACCTCCAACACATTGACTTATGGAATTGAAATACCAAGGCCTCTAATTCACCTTTTCTCAAGAAATTACAATAACTCAGAGACATACTATGAAATTTGACACTATGCAATCATACATGCTCCAAATAGCAGGCATAGAGCATACTATCTAGCTAGTTCAGTTCCATCTAGCAGAGGGAAGTAGCTTTGTATGATTTCTTTCCACATCGAAGCAAGACCAAGACATGGGAGAAGGCTATATGAAATCCCAACCTCATGCCTAAGCATCAATTTGTGCCATAGCTCCTTACATAGGCCACCTACGCATCGAGGACAAGCTGGAGTTCATGCCGTGCAAAACCTGTCCATTGTGCAAGTAGGCTGATGAGCTGATGAATCCTTGGACTATATCTTCTTTTGAAGCCCCATTAGTGTTGTGATTTGTGACAAGGTGAAGAATTGGCTTCAATTATGACATGAAATAAGCACCTTCAAGTGAATGCTAAAGGTCCTCGTTGTTAGTGTCTATAAAATTCACATATCTCCACAATGGTATGATATTGTCCACTTTGGGCTTAAGCCCTCATGGTTTTATTTTTAGGCTTTACCCAAAAGACCTCATACCAATGGAGATATCTTTTTCATCTTATAAGCACATGATCTTTTCTATGTCTTACCAATATGAGACTTTAATTGTATTTCCAATACTCCCAACAGATAGGTGTTAACATAGATATCGATATCTGAGGAATAGACCCATGAACATGAGTTAAGGAATAAAGAATGAGCCCACATCAATAAGAGTCTGACAGTCAAAGCTTGAGAGCTCGTATGAGTAAAAATCGGGTGCTCAAAGTTGAAAGTCAAATAGAACTCGAGAATATGCAGTTGAGGATCTATAGGATCAGGAGAAATTGAGAACTCATAAGTCGGGATTATGGGGAGTGGGAAATTTAGAGACCACGGATGAAATTCTTTTCAATAACTGTTACATTCAGCCTCCTAATAATTCTATCCAATAATGACTCTGAAACATGTGACATCATAGATGAAAATTTCTTATAACGATTGTTCTCTAATAGTCCAACAAAGGGCGCCATGTGATATTATAAGTAGAAATTTTTAGTATCTGTTATCCGCTAATAGCCCGACAAAGGCACCAAATGACATCATAAGTAAAAATTCTTGGTAACTACTTTTCTCTAACAGTCCGACAAAGGATACAATGTGACATTCTAAGTGGAAATTTTCAATAATTGTTATCCCTTAATAGATCGACAAAGGACACAATCGATGGATAATCCCGATCGACGAATGAATCGGAGTTATTATATAAATTCTGAGAATACTTTTTCTCTGCTAAATTACATTTTATATTACAGTGAACAAAAATTTACTATGGTGAGACGAATCATCAGAAAAAAAAAATCCATATCGCATCAGAGCAGTTAGTAATTAGTTGAAACAAACCTCAAACTCTAGCTAATCGTATCGATCACAAACAAGCTCTGAAAAGGTCATTTAAAACATCGGCGGTGGTTGAATCTGAATCACCAACTTGCAAACTCCATCAAATTCCAAAATCTTCGCTGCATTTGATATCGACTCATGATTCTTGCTCCTTCACATGCCAGACCTTTTTTTCTCTTTTGCAAGAAAGGAAGCGACTTTCCCAGAAACTTCAAGCTCTCCATTGATCTAATCACCTGAAGAAACGAAATGACCTGATTGACCCAAGACTGCAGCAGGCGATCATGGCGGAGACACAACATTTGCAAATAAAGCCACCTTCCTTTACAAGTATCGGGGAAGGAGTGGGTGAGAATTGTATAACAGTCGAGGGTCAAATTTTAAGGGCGAATCTAATGTGGACGCTAGCTGGTGGAAGGAGACGGGTGCCGGTGGGTAACTCGGCTGGTCAAACGAGGTAAGGGACGAACCAGCGAGTGAGACCGAGACCGAGTCGAACCTTTCTTCTTCTGGCTATAAGAGCAGGCAGAGGTCACCGGCGGAACGAGTCGGTAGGGGAGAAAGGATGAAGTCCACAAGGGCTTTTTCCAGGCCTGAGCCGAGGCGAGCGAGCAATGCCTTCGTCATATCCTCCATGCTCCTCTCTCTCTGCGTCCTTTCTCTTGTCAGAGCTCGCTATTACTCTTCTCCTTATGGTATGCTTCGTTCGGTCTCGCCTTCTCACACTGCGTTTAGATTCACGTCTTCTTCTTGCTCCGTTTCTTCTGTTGCGAAGCAGCAAAAATTGATTTTTTTTTTCTGTCCTTCTGCAGCTAAGCAGCGGGCGTCGCCGGAAGTTGAAATAGCCATGGAGTCTATCAAGATGGTGACTGCCCGAAGCCGCAAACTTGCTCTAAATGGTAAATTTTATCAACTCAATTTGGGGATTACTGCTTCCCAGAGCTTCAATTTTGAGCCCGAGTGGGTTGCATTGATTACAGGGGAAGGAGATGGGACATTAGGGAAGCGTGCAGATGAAAACCGTGCCGCCGCCGCCTCGGAGCAGTCGCAGATACCTATCTGTGTCGAAACCAGCCGCCGATCCGACGTGTGTGAGGCAGAGGGAGATGTGAGAGTACAGGGGAGTTCGCAGACCGTATTCTTGCCGGCTACCTTGACGTCGCAGGAGTGGAAGGTGAAACCCTACGGCCGGAAGCATGACCAGTTCGCCCTCTCCAATGTCAAGGAGTGGACGCTGAAACCTTTTCCAGATCACGAACCGCCCCCCTCCTGCACGGAGAACCACACTGTTCCGGCCGTCGTCTTCTCTACCGCCGGATTCACCGGCAACCTTTTCCACGATTTCACCGACGTGCTGGTCCCGCTTTTCATAACCGCCAGCCGCTTCGACGGCGAGGTCCAGTTCGTGGTGGCGGAAGCCAAGGCCTGGTGGCTGAGCAAGTTCGGCGCCATCCTGGGTCAGCTCTCAAAGTACGAGGTCATCGACGCCGATGCCGACGGCGGCGCGGTGCGGTGCTTCCCGCGGGTGATCGCCGGGCTGAGCTTCCACAAGGAGCTCGGCGTGGATCCCTCCAAGCAGCCCGGCGGAGCCCGGTCGATGGCGGACTTCAAGGCGATGCTCCGGCGAGCTTACGGGCTGGAGCGCGAGACCGCGGAGCCGTCGGGAGACAGCGCGTGGGACCTGCGGCGGAAGCCGCGGCTGCTCATCATCTCGCGCCGGGGCTCCCGGGTGCTGCTCAACGAGAGGGGGATGGCCGACATGGCCATGAGTCTGGGTTTCGACGTCCGCACGGCGGAGCCGGAGATCGCCACTGACTTGGGGAAGTTCGCGCGCCTGGTGAACTCCGCCGACGTCATGGTTGGCGTCCACGGCGCCGGCCTCACCAACCTGGTCTTCCTCCCCAAGGGCGCCGTCTTCGTCCAGGTGGTTCCTATGGGAGACCTGACTTGGCTGGCCCGCGACACCTTCGGGAATCCGGCGCCGGAGTTGGAACTCCATTACTTAGAATACCTCATCCAAGCCGACGAGAGCACGCTGAGCGATCAGTACCCAAAAGACCACCCCGTCTTCACGGATCCGCAGTCGATCCACCGCAAAGGATGGAACGAGCTCAGCAGAGTGTATCTGGAGAACCAAAACGTGAGGCCTCATCTGGGAAGACTGCGGCTGACATTGTTGGAAGCTCTCAAGTTCCTCCCTCACAGTGACATCAACAAGATGGCTCAGTGATTTCTTCATCTTCTTCGATTCCTTTCCATTTTCAGATCTCACAATTCGTTTTTTCTTAGTCTTAGATCTTAATTAAGAAACCATGCACCTTGTGATTACAAACAAATAAAATTAAGTGTTTGGTGAAAGAACTTTTGTCACGGCTGAACTTCTTCGGTGGCCACGGATGGGACATGCATGCAAGTGCAAGTGTCCAAGCCGGAAGGAACAGGCCAAATTGAGAAATACGATAAGTACGCAAAGAGGAGACTCGATTCATTGTTGCTAGCTAGCTTCCTCAATCAAGTTTTTACCGTCTCCTCCATTTGGCGTTGTGGAGCTTTCGCAGGTGGGGTGCATGTGCTGTTCTCCACATCAACATACCCAACCACCATACTAATGGCGCTACTTAACTAGTCTTCATCATTTAGGGTTAGCCCCCCCCGGGGTTCATCCGATCTCCACCCACAGAAAACCAGAAAAAGTTCATCACATTCATGTTGCAATATCGCGTAGTGTCTGCTTCCTACTACAAGCAAATGGATTCATACTGGACAACACCATGTGGAAACAATTAGGGTGAAGGACCGCATTCACTGCAGAGGGAGAGAAGGGATGTACCAGGGAGAGAGAAGATATTATGTTTTGAGAGCATCGCCTGATAATGTTTTGCAAAATAACCATTATCTTCTCCTCGGAGTCCGCTTTCCAGCATCATCTGCTAACTCGTCTCCCTCTGCTCCGTTAGCGTCCACATCCGAATCACCAAGATCGACGTCACACGACGACGAAGACAATATCATAATCTAGTATTTCCCCCCACCATTTTGTTGTCATTTTATGAGGGTTTGGCAATATTCATAATACATGCACCAGTCTAGTTGTTGAGCTTCTTGACTGCAGTATGCCAAAATCTAGCTGTAAATTTGTACAGATCCGAAGCAGTACGTACAAAGCCATCGCATTCACTGTCACAAAAAGTTTCAGAACAAGTTTGGGGTTTGTGGGGTTTTAGGACAACTTAGAAGGCACGCTATATATTATTGTCTCCGGCGTGGCTATCATGGATATGGTAAACAGTTTTCCCCTTCCTCTTGTTTTAGATCGAGAGAAACAGTTCACCTACTGCCATCCTCATTTTTTTTATTATCAGAAGTAATATAGATTAATTACTGAAAGTTCAGTTTCCATCTTCAACTGAAATATATTATTAACTCGAATCGATAGCTCAACGCCTTCACTATTATCTTGCTCCTTTTTACTCCCGTTTTCTTATGATTAACTATGACTGACAGTTGCAATCGAACTTTAGATGGAACAGTATGTTTTAAGCTAGGAAGATGAGAATGGGAGGAAGCTTTGTGTGTGGGCCTATGATTACGAATGATTAAAGGCATGCATGGTACATGAACAAAGACTTCCAAACCTTTGCTAAATACTATTCGAGTAAAAAGAATCAAAAGAAGAGGCAAAATTATTAAAGAGGTGAGCATATCAAGAAAGTAAATAAAGTTGGGTCAAGTGTATATTTTGCCATCTTGATATTCTGACATCAAATTTAGTTGTCTGCATCTCGAATGGATTATTAGCAGTAATTTTAGCTGCTCAGAGCTTCCAAATTCCTCAGAATCAATATGAGAAGAAAAAAAAAAACACAATGAAATACTCATTCTGTCTGCTGTTCTTCGAGAATTTAGAAGTGCATGTTCTTCCAGCAAGGGTTTGAACCTCTTCAGCTCGTGCCTCAGATTCTGTTCCCTCAGGAAGATCCTGGAGAATGTATTCCAGTTTGCATACTGAGGATGCAGTGGCATGGGATCGTTGGAACACTGAATGGTCTCCGAGTTGTTTCCTCCTCGTCGATACTGCTGCGTGGTCTCTGGAAGTAATTGATTCCAGAGCAGCCTCGCCATTGCAGGGTCAGAGCTTATCTTCTGGATGACCAACCACCATTGACTCACTGGTCGAACTCGAGCACTAGATCCTGCATCACATTTACGAGCCTGAGCATGAGCTGCACGTGAGGAGGTGGGAAAGCGTCCACGCGATGCCGAGAGTATAGGGCGGACTTCTTGCCGACGATTCCGACGCCCGCCCTGCTTCTTAAAATCCACCTCCAGTACCCCACTTCAAGCATTCGCTTAACTAGAATCGCTTCTGTTCTGTCGGTTCTCAGACGTTGATCCTCCTCTTCTCCTCTGTTATCGTCGCCGCACTCTCGGGTTCGCTTGGTGCAGGTCGGGAACCGATCGGCCGTCGGCGCTGTCGCTGACGATGGAAAGGGCACTGCCCGCCTCCCCTCGCGCCTTTTCTGCTCGATTCCCCACTTGCAACAAGTGAATTCGAGAATCCTTGGCGAAAAAGCAAGCTCCTTTTCTGGATTTGGCTTCGAATCACGATCACACTCTCTGGTATTGGTTCTTATCTTCACTTCGTTACCTTGCATCTTTTACCTTTTTTTTAAAACATAAAAGAAGGATCTTTGGCGGTATTTCGGTGACTTAGATGGCTGCAACAAGATTGCTTGTTCACTGTTTTCTCTCTTTTTTTTCAGACTTTGTACTCGATACAGTTCTAGGAAGATCGTATCAAAACAGCAGTTATGTCATAAATCCAGAATTTAACTGTGAAAATAACCTATTTCGCTTGCCCAATGATCAGCAATTAGTTGTATGTCAGAATTCCTTTACTTTAGCATATATTGATTTTGGCCTATCGAACATTCACAGAATATCAACAGCAACAACTACTAGAAAACATTCTCAAACATGGCAAAGTTTCACCAACCTTGAGGGCAATTAGTTTAGAAAGAGATTTTTGTTTCTGATGGTTTAACATACGTACTATTCCTAATCCAGTTAGAAAATGTCTTATTTATTTCTAATTTAATTAACAAAAATAGTTTCTGTGCTGAAGTTGAAAAGGGAATAGAAGATTTGTGTTTTGTTGAGAACAGCAGACTTGATGTGCAGTTTGGTGATCTGATAATCGGTCGAGGCTTGCTGGAGATCATCTTAGATGAGCTAAACGTGGCTAGCTTATGTTTTGAAGTAAACAATCAGTATATTATGTTGGCAAGTAGCATTTTATTCTGATAGTCTTACTGAAATTTGTCCATTGGATTCAATCCTCTTTCTTGAGGTGCAATTTTAAGATTAAAACACTAGAAGACAATAAATCAAGCAGCAAAAATGTGGCAGTAATATTCTTGTCAGCTAAGAGATGAACTCAGAGGCATCAATGTCCTTCTCAGGCAATGACAAACACTAGACGGGAATCAAACTGTTCAAAAGAAGACAGCCAAAGCATTGGAGTCTTGTGGCTTTATGATATGCCCAAGCTTTTTAATACAGTAACTTTCTGAAGAACATTTTTAGTAGGTTTCATGCTGTTTCTGTTGCCTTAATTATATGCCTCCTGATGTGTTTATTTTGTTCTAATTTTGGATCTTAAGGTTGCCGGATGAGGCCTGCTGTTCTGAAAACAAACAAACAAACATTGGCTCTGCTTTCTGGTGGTTTGCTGGTTAATGCTCTTTTATCACTGAAGAAGGATGGTGACTAAAGTTGAGAAAGATGAAATGTTCTATTATTGTTATTGTAGTAAAGGAGAAATATTACATCATATTTAACGAACTTAAATTATTCTAATTATTATAATAACTCTAACAAACAACAACATTTAGCTTTTGTTTAAATCTTTGATGCCTTTGCGGTTTAATTTTTGTGAGATCTGTTTCTGGGAAGTTATGCTGATCGTTTGTACTTTGGGAGTACAGCCTGCGCTGAAACTCCATATATAATGACAAGTATCATTTTGTAGTAAATAGAATAAAAGGCCAGACAAAGTGAAGGCTGTTTGTTTTTGTTTCTCTGGATGCTTTCCATATTATTGAAGGTTTTAATGGATGTATTAGCTATTAAATCTTAGCGGTATAGTGTTTTTGAGATTCGGTTTTTGAGAAAGGAGAAAGGATGCCTAACCCTGGTTGGCTTGGCATTGTCTACTTGTTCTTTCTATGAAATACTATCTATCCTTCGATAAGTTCTATGACTAGGAGGAATTGAGGATCCTAATCCTTTTGTTCCTTGGAAATACTTTTTTCTGTTCCTTGTTGGAAATATTGACACAGCAAATTGGAGGTTTAAATAAGTTAGGCTGTGAATCGTCGCGATTGTTCATGCCCCTGACAAATGCAATATTCAGCATAATTTGTTATCTATGATGCATCGAACCTTAGCAACAAAAACTATGATGCCTGTCAATATTTCCTGGATAGTAAAGTTAGATGATCCTCTTGTTGAGTCAGATGAATCTTATTTAAACTAAGATTTTGTTCGTTGGAACAAAAATGAAAAAAAGAAAAAAAGAAAAGGAAACAAAAATTGGTAAACCTTAGCTTGAACTGTATGCACTTTAGGTGATCAGCTCTGCAAATTAAGTTGCTCATGGGTTTTAGCTTGAATAGATACAGAATAAATTACAGAGGTAAACAGGGTAGATCAGAAGAGTTTTTAGTGAAAGATCCAAGGTTGAAATCTGTTTAACGACATTATCAGAAGAGGTTTAATCTTATCAATCTTATCCCAAATATATCTCCTGCACAGAATATAAACGGTCAGTGTGTTTATCCAGATTCGCGTTCATAATTAGCAACAAGTGGAAGAACTGTTCTTGCAATCATCTAAATGTAAAATTCTCCCCCTGCCTCCAACTCTGGGCACACCACTATGCTCTTCTTGAAACACAAGAGCAGCGGATATGATAACGTTTTTTCAGAAAGATATCTTTAGAAGCCACTTATCAGTTTGTTATTTCAAATTGTCTTTTGGCTGCATATATACTCGGTTATGTTATGTTCCAGTAATTTACTTGAGGTTTAAAACACAAGCAGTGAGGGCCAAATTGCATCTGTGGCGAAAACAAAATAAAGTCACAGACCATAACGAAATCATGAAAAATTTGTAACATTTGAAGCTTTTGCAACTCAGTAATCAAACATGAACAATCATTGGCAGACAAGAAGCACAGAGAAGAATATTCTGGCTTTTATAAACTATGCTGCTACATATCAGGCGGTTCTGTCATAGTTAATAACCAGATATACAAACTGAAGTCGGACTGCAAATACCTTCAATTGTGCCATTTTTATCGATGCTTTACATAAACCTTTCAAATATATGACTTCATTAGCTCTCGAGGGGGGGATCAGATTCTGATGTCTTCTGAGAGCTCACTCCATTGTTCATCCTTGCTCGGGCCTCAGCGAACATCCTCTGTTGCTCTGCCGCAGCTTGTTCCTCCGTCATCTCTATGCCACCAAATTTGGTACCTTTCGGTGAGTCCTGCTCCATATACATTGAAGATGTAGGTAAAAAACAATTTTGGCAAGTATTGACGACAAAAAGTTATCCATCCAATATAACATACCAGTGTTTCAAGTTTATGCTGTTGGTATGCGGCATAAACTTCCGCAATGTACTCGCCAAAGCCAAGGACCTGATTGGAAAAACAATGGAAATAGCAGTTTTGTAAGTTTACAACTAGAGTTTGCCCAGATGATCAATTTATGAAAGAGTGTTGGGTAAAAGGCACTAGTAACTGAATTTCTAAAAAGTCTCGTTGCACTGTGATTGCAGCATGGTCGAGCAATAAATGGATGAATACAATAAATAAAAAAAAACGAAAAAAATATAGAGAGCCAGTAAAGATTCTTCACCCGTTCAATGGGTGGCTAATAACATATTAATAGGTAGCCCAGACAAAAGACAGATGAATATACTGGGTCTCAGAAGAGGACTATGCTTCAAAAAGTCAAGGGATAAAAGAGAGATGTAGCCCATGCATCTAGATGGTTAGAATATCACAGCTTAGTAATGAAAAAGAGGTTGTGGGTATCATGTGTTTGCACCATGGTCTCCATTAATCAAAGAGAAGAGCTGCCATGAACACTACACCTGTATGTTTCATTGGCAACAAAAAAAAAGTATCTATTGCACACAATTATCCTAGATCTCAGCCAACTTCGCATTGCGGCATTTGATGACAACTAGAATGAGTCTTGTCATCCTTGTACAGCAAAGTAGTGCATAAACACCATTAAGAGGCTTCATAAAAAAGTGGAGAAAATTTACATTAGAAATAAACAAAATTATAATAAGAAATTATATATATGTAAAAAAAAACTGAGAAATATGAACAACCTCCAACGCCTTGAGCACATGCTCTGGTGCAATTGTCCGTCTGTCCTCACGATTACATACTTCATTGGACTCAGAAGAAATTAAATTGATAAATTCTGCAAATTAAGAAACAGAAGTTTAACCTGCGAAACTAAGAATAAAAAGCAACATGTAAATTTAACAATTATAGTTATCTAGACAATATGAATCCTGATTAAGGAAAGATTGTATTTGAGGTTGAGATTCGTAATGTTAATGGTTATAGCAAATTTCAAAACGTCAAGATTCATAATGTTAATGGTTATAGTAAATTTCAAAACGTTAATATAATATTCAATTAAAATATATATATAATTGGTTTTAAAAAATACCTATCCAATTGAAACTTCTTTTATATCATGAAATTTGTATAAAATAGCATAAAACCTTATTTAATAGCTATGATTGATAGATACTGATTTCCATGATTCATGAAAAATATAAGTTCGTATCTTACCTGGTTAAAAATGTGCAAAATAGTATTGGTTTCATTTCATTTGAATTGAAACAATTAAACAATAAGGCATATCCATCATTGCATTCCCTCCTTGTTAGCAATAGTTTTTTGGCAGCATTAATATGGTAGAAGAGACAAAGATTAAGCCAACAATTATGGTAAGGGAAGAGATGAAGACGACATCGTCTTGAGACGACTTTCATTAAATCAAGCTCAACTCAATTTTCAATGTGACAAAATGTGTTCTTATTCTATTGTTTATCATCAACTCCACCCATGTCATCAAGTCTAAATCTTAATGTAACAAAACTTGTTTTTTTATGTTGGCAAATCTGAAATTACACCTTTGACATCTCCACTTCTCTTTTGTAACAAGAGATTCATCATTCTTTCATTTTATAATAGCATCAAGTTAATTTAATGAAGCAGATTCGATTTAATGGGGATGGTTTAATCTTTGATTTTTTTTTCTATGGTAAAAACTATGATTATCAGATGATTGTTATTGAAGGATAACCTTAGTGCAACGGTAAAGTTGTTACCATATGACCTGAAAATATCAGATTTGAGTCACGAAATCAGTCACTTACAAAGCAGGATAAGACTGCATACACTAGATCTTTCTCCGAAATCCCGTATTAACCTTTGTGCACCAAGCTATCTTTTATTATTGAAAAAAAAATCCAAGGGGCACACCAACATGCACACATATATACAACAGCAACAACCAAACCTTATCCCACTAAGTGGGGTCGGCTATATAGATCTTTCTTCGCCATTGAGCTCTATCTCCTACTATATCATCATCTATTTTATCTTGTTTTATTATTACTAACCAAGTCTTTTTTGATCTTCCTCTTCCACGTTTGATATGTGTATTTATTATAGTTTAACATCGCCTAACTGGGGCATTTATTGGTCGGCTAAATACATGTTCATACCACCTTAAACGTGTCTCTCGGAATTTTCCTTTAATAGATGCAACTTTGACTCTCTCTAATGCTCTCATTTCTTATTCTGTCCATCCTCGTATGTCCACACATCCATCTTAACATCCTCATCTCTGCAAATTTCATCTTTTGCACATGTGCTTGAGTCGTATTCCAATATTTAGTTTCATATAACATAGTAGGTTTAACCGTCGTTTTATAGAACTTCCCTTTAAGTTTTAGAGGT
>JBAMHZ010000017.1:3364083-3377751 GCA_037177395.1 Alpinia galanga | reverse complement strand
TCTGACTCTTTAACCTCTTCAGAAGATGATTCTTCTTCTTCTTCAGGCTTCTCATCTTCTTTTATTTGAGCCGAAATTGGCTCTTCATAAAGTTTTGTTAATTTGTTCTAAAGCTCCTTGGTATCCCTAAAATCACTTAACCTACATAAGACATCATTAGGGATAATATTAATCAAAAATTTTATTACCCTTTCATTGATGTTGTGTTGTTCTATTTGCTTCTTGGTCCATTTCTTCTTCTTGAGGGCTTTTCCTTTTCTATCATTGGGAGCTTCAAACTTATCCATTAGAATGAACCATTGTTCCTTTTTTATCATATGAAAAGGTTTCATCCTTGCTCTCAAATAGGGAAAGTCATCTTGGATGAATGATGGAGGAAGTAGAATATCATAGCCGAGTTTGTCACTTGAATCCATTGTTGCACTTTATCATCTAGCTTGCTTCTTCTAATGGTTAGTCCATAGAAGAGTGTCCTCGCTTTGATACCACTTGTTGGGGACTGTTGTGTTCGCTAGAGGGGGGTGAATAGTGTCATTCGTACTTTTGCTCGATGCATTTGTGTTTGTCTACGATATTGTTAGTGTGTAGCAGAATAACAATAAAATGCAATAATAATAATACAAACACTCACAACACCCCAAGATGTAATGTGGTTCGGAATCACGATTTCTACTCTACAACAATCCATAAGGTGATCACTCCTCTTCAAGGTTCCACTAAACTTCTCTTTTGGATGAACTTCAAGGTGGAGGAAACCTTTGCTTATAACATAAAGCTAACAACCAAATACAAGCACAAATACAAATACACAAGTATTTAAGCAATAATACAAGTAAAGAGCTTTACAACATGACTTCTTTGTCACTTGTAGCTTTTGGTTGTTTGGATGGCTTTGGAAGGTGTAGAATGCAACAAAAACTCCCCTTCAGGGTCTCCAAAATCAACAACATCAACCTCCCATGAAATCTCCTTTTATAGAGCCTTCAAGGCTAATTTTACTGTAGGATTGAAAGAATGCTAGGAGGGGGGAGGGGAGGTGAATAGCATTTTTAAAATTCTTTGTTTTCTTATTTTAAAACACGGAGTAAAAACACAAGATAAGTAGCGGAAAATGAAATGACAGTTTGTTTTTACAGGGTTCATAGCCAACGACTGCTAGTCGAAGACCCGTGATCCGAGATCGGCTACAAGGGGAAATTCACTATAAAGTCTCTTCCTTGTTGGAGGTAAGAGACGTGAAACTTTACAAAGATGAAGGAGATGATAATAATTTTACCTCTCCTTATAATTGAAGTACAATAAGATAATAAAAACTATGAACAATTATACCGACTAAAGGAGTAAGAGGATGAAGCTCAGTCGAAGTAATGTCGAAGCATGCTCGGAGAGCAAGATCACTTGAATAAAGTATGTATTTAGGGTTTGAGTTCCTTCTCCTTTTATAGCCTTTTCCAATTCTTAAAAACACTCTCTTTCATCCAGGTACATGATTAGAATGAGTCTCTATCCCCTTCATTCTCGAAACCTTATCAATGATGTGACAATCAGTTTTGACCGGAGCCATTAGTCGACTAGTGGCTTCATCAGTGACTGATAGCACAAGCAGTCGACTGGTAGTCTCTACTAGTCGACTGGTAACCCCTTTTTCCAGCCAATTAATTGTGTTCTATAACCTGCATCACAAAGTTAGTGCAATATATATAGTAGTGATGTTATGGCAATCTTAGACTATCCGATCTTGACTTTGGCATTCCCTCGAAATCCTTAGTCAAACCGACGCCTAAGGTTTTCCAACGACACAGCCTTACCATCACTCTATAAAGAAGCTTACTATGCTTACCTTGTTGGTCATTTTAGCTAGCACCTGATCCTAGCTCGATTATGCACACTTAATAAAATATAAGATCACAAATAAACTTACTTTGAACCTTTGTCATTATCAAAACGTAGGTTCGATTATCTGGTACCCCTGCACCAACACGAATGATGACAATTAGGAAAATCGCTATTCACCCTCCCTCTAGTGATCACAATGATCCTAACACTTTAGACTAGATCGAGGGCCCAAGGGGATCCTCGGCCATTTGGCAATGACTTGAATAGGAGATTGAGTCTTAATCTGTACCAAAGGGGGTATTATGGCAGGCACTTCAACTGCTAAGGATAAGGATGGTGAAATGAGAGGAAATCTAGCGGGGGAAATTCAAAGAGGGTCTAACCCCCTCCAGTCTCCTCTTCTTGGACTCTAGAAGCATATCAAGAACAATTACATGCATAGCATCATTTGGAGAAATATGTGACTAAGAAGACGAAGTGCAAAATGATAAAGGAAGAGACTGCTAAAAAGGGGAGGGGGGGTGAAATAAAGATTGGGGGATGACGGAATATAAGTACGAAGTTCCAAAATGATAGAAGGGGCGTGCACCACATTAATGAGGATAAGAGACGGAGGACGCAAAACTCTAAGGCGATGACAGTGTGAAACTAAAAAGGACAATCGCATAACATCAAATATTCATCCACTCGTCTGACTATTCAAGGGGGTGATATATAATATGAGTATAACTCAGTCTATGAGACCCATTGAAAATTGGATGATATAGGTATCACTTAGTCTATAGGACCTATAAAGAAGTAAATAAGTAGAAGATTTAAAGGCAGAACGAATCAGAGAGAGGAGTGAGTCGGAAGCGACATGATTCGGGAATCAGGGAGCAGAGTAAGTTGACAGCGGCGTGACTCGGGAAGTTAGGAGGTGGAGTGAGTCGGAAGCAGAGTGACTTGGAAATCAGGGAGCGGAGCGACTCGAAAAGTCGGGAAGTAGTATGAGTCGGGAGTATAGTGACTCGGGAAGTCGAGGACCACAGAGAAGATTCCTCTTTATGAGTTGTTATAGCTAGTTCCCTAATAGCCTCTTTTAATGATGACTCATGGACACCTGACACGCTAGGTGAAAATTCCTCACAAAAATTGTTCCCTAACGGCTTACCAAAAGGTATCATAGAAGAGTAGTCATGGAGGAAGAAAATACCTTAGAGATACTATATAAAGAGAAGTTAAGGTAAAGAGAAAGTCTCTCACCTTGACATTTTTGCTACAGTATATTTTTCATACATATTCATTTTTTTCTTTTTCTTCTCTGTCTCACTTAAGCATAAGTTAAAGCATCGACGACCATCTGACTTTGTATTATAGTTGACATGATACTATTGTGATTGTATAAATTTTCTCTCTTGAAGGCTTAATGAAAAGGTACCTAAAAAAACTATGACATTACATAATTTACAGCAGTTTGAACTATAATTAATTCATCATAAATTATCCACTCCATTCCTATCATGCGTTTGAGATTAAATATTGAAACCACTTTTGAATTAGAATTAATTTTTCAAACTTTCAGACAATTTTAACTTAATAAAAATTTTAGTCTAATTTTCAACTATTTCAAGAATTAAATTTTAACTGACAAGTAAGTCAAAATTAGTAGCAAGACGCTCATAGTATAATGTAGAAGAAGAGAGAGAATTATAAGGGGGTATTATATATAATTTAAATATTTAAATTTTACAGACCTTACTAATTTTAGAGGTGGACAATCCTTCTATTTGGTTCGCCCACTAAATAAATCTAAAAACACTCATGATGATGCATCAAATAATTGACCTCCATAGTTGACCTCTTACTATGAGTCTACTCATGAAATTCAAACTACAATACTTTAAATATCCACTAAATATCTTTTCCGCCGTGAGCATTGGAGTGAAGAGAAATTCTTGATTCCGAAAAGAAAAATATTTTATCAACCGTTGATTTACTCCCTTCTTCTTGATAGGGGCAATTAAGAATACTAAGGTTTAAATTTTAATATAACGATTTTATAAATATGTATAAGATATACTTCAATTTTACTGATACGTGAATAAAGAAAAGATCACCTATCTATTATTTTTTTTAAAAAAATTATTATATTAAATTTAGAATTTTTTTTTTTGAAATTCCTCCTAAAGCGGTGTGAAACAAGAAGGCCACTTGTGTGTGTGTGTGTGTGAGAGAGAGATAGAGGAATATGGAAGTTCATGATCTTGTTCTCCATCCCATGCCTCATGCTGCTTTTGTGAGGATCAAGTTACATGAGCAGTCGCAGAATGAGCATATGTTTATTTATATACAAATCTTATCTAGTCTTGTCCTTTCCCCCACACACTTTTCATAATTTCATCCATCCACTAATTGTTGTTTGCATATTAGAAGAAAAATTAAAGGGATCATCATTTCCTGCTTTAGGGTGCTTCGCATGTTACTAATTGATACCCAAAAGGAGAAAATTATGCCACCATGCATCTTGAAAGCAAACGGGTGTTATATAATTCACCAAAATTAATTTGTTCTTTCTCTTATGGCAAGTACGTAAGGGGGGAAAAGGATAAATTGGATGGCTCAAGTGCAAAGAAGGCGACAATTTTTTACTGACATTTTTAAAGAAAAATTGATTTGTGTACCAAAATGAAATAGAGATGATAATTTGAGGGTAAAAATTACGATGCATTTTTCAAAGTAAGCTACGCATCTACTGGAAGAAAAAAATATATTTTTTTATGACTAACTATTAGAAGTTGGAATTCACAACAAAAAAAATGGTGATACGGAGAATCGAATTCCGTAGCTCTAAAGTCAACATTTTTAGGAATATCTAACAGTTCGTAGTTGAAATTCACCAAAAAAACAAAAAACACGAGGAATCGAAGAAGCGAGCGCTGGTATATATTTTTTGTGCTCAATATAATTTTATTGTTATAAGATAAAAATGCAAAGACTTATGCTTTTAACAAACAAATTATCTAGTGTCTTTGCAAGTTATCAAATTTCTCGATTACAGAAGCAAGGATGATGTCACACAGCGATCTAGACTCTGTGTTGATATTACATTAGATTTCTTTAGCCAGCTCACCTATCTCGATGTAACTGACCGTGGTTTCACTCCAATCTTCTTCCATGAAACGGTGGGCATTATCTGAGTTGTGTCGACTCGATCCTTAAATTTAATGGCAAAGTTGAGCAATGAATCCAAAAGTGAATCAGAAAGCAAGTGTGGCTGAAGGCCTAGCTCGATCAGCTTAGTGTGCTTGGCATTGTAGTAGTGTTCTTCTGCCTCCACCCGAGGGTTTGGCACTGTCATTGTCTGCACATCCAGTCCCATCTTCTTTCCCGCAGTTGTGACCAACTTGGCAAGATCGTTGACCGAGAATTGCTCAGTGAACTGGTTAAACACTCGGAATTCACCTTGCTTGGCTGGATTTGCAATCGCCAACTCAACACACTGTACTGTGTCCCTTATATCCAGATATCCTCGTGTCTGCAAAGTAACATTCAAATGGGAGTTAGACAAGAAATAATTGTATATGACTTGGAATGTTAGAATTGCCATTTGACCTGACCACCCTTGCCATATACAGTAAGAGGGTGTCCAACTGCGGCTTGAACACAGAACCGATTAAGCGCTGTCCCGAACACCCCATCATAATCAAATCTGTTGTAAAGCTCTTCATGCATCTCAGTTTCATCTGTTCGAACTCCATAAACAACACCCTGGTTCAAATCTGTAGCCTGGATCCCCCAGGCCTTGCAAGTAAAAGCTATATTATGAGAATCATGCACCTTACTTAGGTGGTAAAAGGAGCTGGCTTGCTTGGGATAAGGTAGTGTATCAGTTCTTCCATTGTGAGTTATGGTAATATAACCTTCCTCGATATCGATATTAGGAGTCCCATATTCTCCCATCGTCCCAAGCTTTACCAGGTGACACTCCGGGCTAAATTCCTTGATAGCAAAGAGAACATTAAGAGTTCCAATCACATTGTTATGTTGTGTATACACAGCTCTGGACCGGTCAATCATAGAATAAGGTGCAGATCGTTGCTCGCCAAAGTGAACAACAGATTGAGGTTCAAAAGCTTTAAAAGCTTCAGCAAGGAACTCAAAGTCACATATATCACCAATATAGAGTTGGATGTTTTTGCCTGTGATTGATTTCCAACGTTGAATACGATTCTGGATGGAAGATATCGGTGTAAGGGAGTCAATACCAAGCTGGTGATCAAATAGGCGACGGACAAGATTATCAACTATAGCAACCTCATAACCTTTATTTGAGAGGTGCAGGGCAGTTGCCCAACCACAATAACCATCTCCACCAATAATCATAACCTTTTTGGATTTGGAGAATGGATCACTTTGAAGTGACCCAGACAACAAACCTTTCTCAAGTTCGCGGTTCAAGGGGGCAGCAGTAGCTTGCACAATTGATAGATTTTGTGGCCTAACCTTACGGGACCTAAGGACCTTTTTTTTACATCTGTCAGTTTGGAATGGAAGAGAGCAGTGGCAGATGGCAGAACATGAACCAGTACTTCTAACAAAGGTTTTGGTTGCTGGAAAAGAATTCATGTTGAAGTGGGCTATGGCAAAGTGAGCCATGGAAACTCTGTAGCTTCCTTTTTCACGGGATGCAGATTATTTTAACCAGAAAACCTGCATATACCAGTTCAGTTTCTATACAAAAATTAAAAAAGATGATCATGCACAACACTTTCCTGTGAGACAACAAACAACTAGGGACAGGATACATGGCTTAAAGCCTTAAGAGACATTAAAAAAAATCCAAAATTTGAAAATCAACTCAATTTTCATTCTCCATGATTTGGAAGCGATAACATACATTGATGGAGAATAATCATCACAAATACAAAAGCATGCAGAACGTTTTTTGAATTATACAAAATAATAACACTATGAATTTAGAACACTGAAACAAACTAATCAAGGATAAATACTACGTAATTTCCTACCTACCATTGGATACATTGCAGCACCATGAAATGGAAAGGAAAAAAAAAACAACGGTATGGTACTTGTTTCAGCTCTCTTTTAAGAAGAACACTGAAAGGGTGAATTTGATATAAAAACACAAAAAATACTAAAATGTTTTGGGAGAAGGCATTTAGTATTATTTAGGATGCCTATTATAAGGGTAATTGTATCAGAATGCTGACAGAAAGGAGGGAGAGATTGCAGCTTATCTATTTAAACGAATTAATACGCACTTCTAATATGCTACAGCGACAAAATAAAAGTAGAATAACCATGAAATGCATTGTTTGGATCCTTAACAAACTCGAATAAATTGCATCCCAAAAGTTGGAAAACAAAATGCCATATGAATTATTTTATAAAATCTATCGACTATAGAAGATTAACCATCAACATACTGTCTCAAGCTAAAGTCACAAAAATTTCAGGCACCAACTCCTGCTGCTAGGACACAAAGTTTCATATTCTAATGTCTACAGAATCAGGAAATAACTATCTATTAATCAAGATTTTGTATATTTTTTTGGTGAACAACAAAATCTTTCATAGATCGAAGCTTACTGGATCCTTTAAAAAACCTTCTGCTCAAATAACTAAACAAATAAACTCCCATCTTTCTCACAATATATCCGCAAAATCGCAGCTTGTAAAGAGAAAAGTTTTCACGGCACCAAAAAGAGGGAAAAGAAGACCATGAATCGAGGGACATCTTAATGCAGCTTCTCGTCAAAATGGAGTCAAACTCACAGTTCTACACGTAATCAAACAAAAGCTAAAGAGCAAAATAAAAGAGGGAAGATCTAACCTTTTTCCAAGGAGGGAGCAGCGGCAGCAGCAGATAGCAGTCCGCCGTGATATAAGTTCCGTTTAAACCGACAAAAGGGGGGATAAATTTGGTTAAATATGGAGATCTGTGATAGAAGAGAAGCAAGTAGTCTAGAGATTTCAAAGCCTAGAACGTGAAGGCATGGGGATCTAGGTAGGGTTTTGCGGAATGGATGAAATCGGATATGGAGGAGAGAATATTCTTCGAATATCATCGAAACCATCGATATTATAACAACGTTACGTTTTAAATCCGACAAGCCGGTACGTGATAACGCTGTTATCTCTGACAGATACATTCTGCCACTTCTGTAACGGTCTCTTTGTACAAGAGAGTGCAGGCTCAGGTCTGCTCCAGCCTCTTTTCTTCATTGCCTCAGCGACATCAGACCTGTGAAGTTTATCTGATGAACTGTTTGATACGCTAATCGAGTAAATGCTTTATCGTTAGTTCCTTCACACCTCCCTGATACTGCAAATTGTCATACTCCCTCTTCTTTTTTTTGTCTTTTTCTGAATTTTGAGAAGTTGGCCGCACTGTGTTTTTGCTCGTTGTTGCAGCTTTGCTTATGTTTCATTTTTCATTCATTAAGATTGTGCTCTATGGATGGGGTTGCCAGTCGACGTGTTCTTTTTCATTTTGTCGCTGCATAAAATTTCAGATGAGATGATCCTTTTGCGCAACAATTCAAAGTTATTACAGTGAATGAATAGGAATGTTTGGATAGGACCAGCCTTCAGAAGTGTGCCACTTCTGGGGACATGAATACTAAAGACACTCAACTACTCGAGTCGAATCTTAAAGGTTACTGAGTAAATTAAGAAGAGCAAGCCAGAAGAGGAGCGTGATTTAGATGCCTAATCTCAGGTCCAAGACGGCGCTCCGGCTGCGGTCGTCGGTGCTTTCGGGAGGCGGCGGCGGCGGCGGCAAGTTGAGATCGAGTATGTAGCTCCTTGAAGAGGAGCAGTCCGGCGCAGGTTCTTCTACTCCTAGGTGATCCTTCTCCCGGTGGCACTTCTTGTGCCCGCCCAGTGCTTGATCGGAGGAGAAGCCTTTGGAGCAGACATTGTTCCGCTTCCAACTGCTTCCCAGCGCATCCATAGTAGAAAGTGGAGCAGCGTCTCTGGGAGAGCCGCGGGAGAGCAAGAGGAGGATTGAGGCAACCTCGTGCTCCTCGGCAGTGAGGCATTGGTCGGATGGGGACGGGCGGCGGAGGTGGGGCGGTGGGTTGATCCCGCGCCACTGCCGCTCCGGGTGGCAGCGCATGTGGCCAAACAGGGCCTTCCAGGACGAGAAGCGCTTGCCGCACTCGGTGCATGGCGGGATGGCAGCGACGGCGGCGGAGGCGAGCTCTGGCTTTCTGCGTGGTGCCTTGAACCTTGGCGGCAGGGTGCTGGCGGCGAAAGAGCCGGGTGAGGAGTGGTGGAAACGCGGGAACCCATGGGGGAGCTTGTGGTGAGGGAGAGTAGTTATGTGGCTGCTCCGAGCAAAGGAAAGTGAAGGAGGAGGAGGAGGAGGAGGAGTGAGGTGGTGACGAGATGAGGGGAAGCAAGGAGAAGGAGGAGGAGGAGGCGGCGGCGGGGGGCGGTTGAAGGTGGAGGAGGAGGACGCAGATGAGAAAGCCATGGATTCTTCGGGAAAGTGGAAAGCATGGGAGAGGAAGTGACTTTGAACCGCAGGTAGTTTGGGCGGTTACTGATCATCCAAAACTTATGATGAGAAATGTTGGCTAGTTATTTTCAGGTTCTTTTTGGGTTTATAAAAATTGCATAAATAATGCATCACCTGTATAAATTTATATTAAATTAAATAAAATACTTGAAGAATTAAAAATATTTTAACTTTTTGTTATTTATCCTAATATCCATATAATCAAAATTGCATAATCCCATTCATTTTAATATAGTTCAAGTTGCAGCACCTGTATGAGATACAGTCCTATTTTTCTTCTTCAGGTCGTTCATACATCACCAGTCCTCGGCGATCTAACTATTGCAGGGGATGAGGATCAGAAGAGGTTTCTGGTCAGTGAGCTTCGACTTCAGCCATGGCGTGACAATGCGTAGTTTGTGGAAGATTTTTAAAAATATACATATAACAATACTAATCTTAGAAGAGCATTTTATTCACTACTACTGCAGTTCCAACACAAGCAAGCTTACAACACCTACGATCCGTGCCATGGAAATCCATGGTACAAATTTTCACACTAAGCAGTCGCATCAAGACAATAAATGTGTTTCATAAGACGAGGAACATTTACTTGAGATACTTATGAAACCAATCCATTAAATCTTTGTGAGCTTCTCCAGCTTTTGCGACTGCTGCTTCATTGTTGGTGTCATACCGAACAGTCCATCCGTGAGCAGTACCGGGATAAATCTTCACAAAACTGTCCACCTGAGAGCAATCTCATGATGATGAAGTGATATAAGTAATTTTTGTCCAACATAAAATTTAGATTTCCAAATGTAAAGTACTAGTTTATAACATATAGCTAACTTCGAGTGGTGATTTATTTTAACCAAATAGTTTCTTATTTCTAATGAAACTACTACTTGACTTGGAACAGAAAATTCATCGTATTTCCAAACATGAAACCCGGATATTTTAGAGGTAGGCTTCTGATTGTGCATAAGGGGAAAGCTATACTCCCCATTAATCCTTGAGATAGATGTTCTTTCCCTAATTGGCATATTGGGTAAATCAGGAGCACACATTCAGACGTCGACCTCTAGAATATTCAATCTATTTGGGATTCCACAAGACCCAATATTGAATGAAAGAGAACATGTTTCAGAGAAAGGGACATTCGTCCCAATTGAGGAGTGCAAATGTGGTTTCCAAAGTGGACTATTGAAACAGAGACATACCTCAGTTCTGGTGGATAGGATTGCCTCAAATTGCTTTACTAGTTCAGCTGGAGTTATGCTGTCAACCTCAGCTGCTAGTATCGAAGTGGGGCGCTTTATTTCTGGAGGCAATTTCAGTGTTAATTTCCATAGCAAAATTAGTTGCAAGTGAAATTCATATAAACTGCAGCAGATAATGCAGATGACACTTCAGTGACTCTTACAAGTTGCCAATTGACTAACTGAAACAGGTAGAACTATTGCGAGCAGCAGATTAGTTACCAGTTATATCATCTAGTTTAACCATTGATGGGTGTAGCATTACCACGGCCTTGACATAATCAGTCTTTGCAAGTTCAGTGACCACTTTACCTGATAAGTGATAACAGAAAAAAGTCGCACCGAGGCTTTGTATCATTTAAGGAGATAAGGAGAGGTAACGAACATACCACCCCAGCAAAATCCAGCAGCCCCAATCGCCTCTATGCCTTTACTTTTCAAATATTCAATTACAGATTTTGCATCCTCAAAACCTTTGTACTACATGAATTAAAAGTTTATTATAGCTACATTAAAGATAAGTTATCTAATTAAGATAGTAGACATGGAACCAAAAAGCTGGCGCACAGAAATAGTGATAATTGTTCAAAAATAAATATAAAAAAAATAGTAGACAGAATCAAAAAGCTATTGGACATGAAAAAAATAATAAATGTTTAAGAAATTAGAATATTTTAACTTGAAGTGCTTGAGAGAATGACAATAAAACATTGCATCCTTAGCAAAGTGAGAAAAAAAAATGCTATCATATCGAGTCCTTGATAGGGGTGCTAAGAGAAATTTATCGTCCAAATATCTAACACGAGCAATAAAGATGAAAGTCGGTTCCACATAATATGCCCAATATGATGGACTATCAATCTCTTGAATTGGATAAGAATTTCACCATGTGACAAATCCAGACCAATAGTCAGCAAATTTCTGTAATTTGTAAAATAAATCATATAGCCATCTTGTTAGTAGTCAAACCAACCATGGTGTTTCTAAATAGAATATGTGCATTTATCCAATAACCATATATCTTCTATTGTGTAAATCAACTATTGCTTAAGCCTATGAGCTACAAAGACACACAAAAATGGAAATATGTTGTGCACTAAATATACAATGGAGAGATTGCCATGGGTCCCATCTCACTCCTAAAAGAAAATATACAGAAATCTTTTTTTTTTTTTTTGGCCAAAGGAGTGACAACATACCGTCCCATGATTTTCCAACCACATCGTCATAGGTCTCTCAGGATTCGGTAAATAGGGATCCCCATAGAAAAAGTCAGGAACTACCGCCAAGAATCCAGCAGCTGCAACTTTATCAGCTAGTTTCCTTCAATCAAGTAGATGTATGTCAACTCGAACATACTAGATTTGCAAAGTTTAGAGCATTGACAACAATCAATAATGTGGAAGCTTTTATTCGTGAACAGAGAAGCAAATCATCATTTAGTTCCTGCTAAATCATCACCCACACTAATATGCTAAATCACCTATCAGGCATTCCAAGTGGTGGACTTGTCAACGTGCAACATTCAAGACCATCGAGACAAGTTCATATTTTGGATCGTCCTGAGGAAAGATGGATGATCTTTATGGATTGAATGAAATAGAAAGCCATTATGATGATAATGGTGTGCAATTGGCATAGAAGTCAGAGACAGGTCAAGATGGATGGATAATGTTGCAGGCTTAAAAATGCTCCTTTAAAAAAGGTATATTTATAGAACAAAGATGCTAAGGTACTACGATAAATTTAAACACTAAACAAAACAAGATCTCTTCCTCTTTTTTTTGTCTTGACCACAAAGGTTCCCTAAGTGATATTGAATGTGCCAATCTGGGAAGAAGCTATAAGGTTAACCCTCTACCAACAGTGTCATTACATGGATTTGAACTCCAACACATTGGCAAAAAGTGCAAAAAGCTTCAGGATGTAACTCACTTACTATTAGACAAAGTAACTGTTAGTAACAAAACCTTAACAGTTATTAGTTTGCTGATTAACACAAATTTTGGCTACATAACAGTTATTAGCTTGCTGATTAACACAAATTTTTGCTACATACCTCAAGTTTGGTGCTTCATACCCTGCAAAAAGATAAAATTTATCAGGGAAGGCATCCTATACATTTTGTCAAATGCAAATACAAGACAAACTTAGTGAAAACAATATAGCAACGAAGCACACATAAGGCATGCATATGTATAAATGAGGTCACCTACTCTCAATGATCCGTATACCTACCTACTAGTAGACCTGCTCACGGACCACTCCGAATCGGACCCGACCCAGAGCCTAAACTGGGTCAACAGGTTAGTCACCCATTGACCCGGTTCCATGGGTCAAACCCTTTAAGGGTTTGGCTCAATTTTTACCGTTAAACCGGCGGTTCAACCATGGTTAAAAATATTTTTTAATTTAATTTAATTTTTTTTAACAATAATCTTTTATTTAATAATATTTTAATGATATTAATGGGGTGGTCCAATATAAATTAATTCATTTGTTTTAAAATTTTAAATGTGGGACTAGTCTACCAATCTATTTAAATCAATATTTTATCCTGCTTGCTTTAATTTCTTTAATGTGGGACTATTCTACTTTTAAGTTATTAAAGTTAATCTCATTTAACTCTCCTATTTGGTAAATCAAAGGGGCATGCACCACCAGATAAGGAATTTTGATGGTGGAATGAAAAAGTACAGGAGAAAATGAAGGAAAAAATGAATAGCCTATAAGGAAGTATATATTTGTAAGAACGAGAAACACTTAAAAAAAGTATACAATAGCTCAGAAAGGGGTTAAGAAAGCATTGAATGAAGCTAAAAATGAAACTTTTGAATGGTTATATCAAAATTGGATATAAAAGAAGGGGAGAGAGACATTTATAGAATAACTGAAGTAAGAGAAAGAAGATGAAAGATCTTATCCAAATAAGATTTATTAAAGATAAATGTGTGATATTTTCATCAACTTTTTAATGAAAGTTTGGGTGATGAACTTAACTTAGGTAATTTAAGTAGGTCACCTGAGTATAAAAATTTAAATTTTTATCGTAGAATTCAACTT
>JBAMHZ010000017.1:3294441-3307774 GCA_037177395.1 Alpinia galanga | reverse complement strand
CCCCCCCCCCCCCCCCCCCCCCCCCCCCCCCCCCCCCCCCCCCCCCCCCCCCCCCCCCCCCCCCCACACCTCCATTTTGCACAGGGATACAAATGTATCATTCCTATCAAAATCTTGGAAATCAGGTTATGTTCCTCTCTGCATTACCTGATGGTTTTCTTGTTTAGACAGGCTGGTTGAATGCTCTGCCTTGAAGAGAGCTATAGAAGTTGTCTACTCTGCAACACTGCCCAAGGCAGCTAAACCTTTTATTTATATGTCAATTGAACTTCCATCTGAACATGTAGACGTGAATATCCATCCCACTAAAAGAGAGGTATGCCATCAGAATTTGCCAGAAAATAATAATAAAAAAAATTAGAAAAAACATCTTTTTAATCAAGTGATTCATTGAAGTTTTCAAATTGGGTATAAAATAATTTGGTAACATGTTGCTTTCTTGTTTTATGCAGGTGAGCCTTTTGAATCAAGAAAGTCTTATTGAAACAATACAGAGTTCTATTGAGTCTAAATTGATGAACTGTAACAATACAAGGACATTTCAAACTCAGGTAATTTTTATCCTTATACATCTTGCATACTTCAATTGTGGGAGCTGTAGTTGGTAGATGCATCAGTGCCCTCATGCAGAAAAGCTGATAAACTAGGTTTTGGGCTTGGCAAGATTGTTTGCAAGTCTTAAATCCATTCCTCAAGCATGTTCCAAATATATAACCTAACTTATTACTGACATATTCAAGTTTAGAAGTCTGTAAAAATTTGGTTAATAAATCTGCTAGTTGACCATCGAATTACAAATGAGGTAGTGTTTTTATTGAATTACACTTCTTCTTGTAAAGTGACAATCAACTCTGTGCTTTTGACCTCTCATTGAAAACTTGATTAGAAGTTACATGCATAAGTTTGTTTGTCACAGTATAACTTTCATAAGTTCAATGGGAAGATTTCCCAAATTGGTCATTCAGGTGGGCACACTTTAGTTTATCTTTTCTAGCAAGAATAATTGAAACCAAAAGAAAATTTTCAGTTTGAAATGTCTAGACCAAAACCATTTCAATTTGATTTGAAACCTAAACACAAATTTTCAGTTGGTTTGTTTGAAGTTTTAAAAAAAGGGCAGCCCGGTGCACGAAACTCCTACCATGCGGGGTCCCGGGGAAGGATCCATTGTGCGCAGCCTTACCCTGTTTTTATTTTGCGAGAGGCTGTTTTCAGGATTTGCATCCGTGACCTTTGGGTCACAAATGAACAACTTTACCGCTGCGCCAAGGCTCCCCTGTTTGAAGTCTTAGATTGGAAAATAAATATATATTAACCAAAAAGTAATCAAAAACTAGTTTTCAAGCTAAATTTCTATTAAATAACAATAAAGCTTGTAATTTAAGAATTATGTTGATTAGGAAACATAGCAAATAAATAAAGCCATACTAATTAACTTAATAGTTTATTTATGTATACATGCATATACATATTATAAAATCTTTAACTATTTGGTTTGACTTTCTTGGTTTGTATAATCTCACACTAAAAACAAACTAAAATTGATAATTCTACTTACTTTATATACCAAAACAGAATTGATAAACTTTATCTACATGGATGATAAGAAGGATACTTCTTAACTGAGAAATGCAATGAAATAGTAATGTTGTATCTACTTTTTAATTGAGAAAAAAGATAGAGAGAGAAGGAAATTAGAGGAAGGGAATCAATTCCTTTCGCATGGTTTGTATCTTAGTTTTTGCTCATCTTTCCCCTTAGGCAAATAAGGGGAAGGGAGTGACAGGTTTGGAAATTATGCTTTTTCATTTAGAAATCATGATATTTTGTAGATTTAAATACACAACATAAGTGATATGGTATGCTCTCATTGATTCCAAATTAGAGAAAGACAACTAAAAATTTTACACTAAGCACTTGAAGGTTGCTTTAACCTATACAATGATTTCTTTTTCTTGCACACTAGGTCAACTCTCACTCAACAACATATGTTAAAACATTGTTTAAATAGCAAGAAAGTGAGTATCGAGTGGAACAAAGTACCTTTGCAAAGAAAAATGGGAAGGTTCACATTAAACTCCGGATTTGGGATGATGGTATGTGATAGGAGGGTTAGAGAGACTCAAGGAAGTGATGGAACATCCTTAAGTTTCAACAAGTAATATGAAATTTTAATTTCCAAATAAGTTATTTTATTTCATAATGAGTTGGTAGTTCTTCTCTAGCAACCATGTCCACAAGGTTTGAAGAATTAAAATCTTGTCCCGGTGCAATATATGGTTAGATTAAAAATGGAGTTGCTAAAAACATTCAATCATACTAATTCTTTAATTAAGGATATGTATGATGATGTAATTGTAAAAGTAAAAATTTCAGGTTGATTAATCTAAGTATTTCCTACAAAAATAGGATTACATCGAGGATCAGTTCTAAATTCATGTCTTTATACACTAGTTATGAATGAATTCATTGGACACATCTAAGTTAAGTTATTATGGTGTATGATGTTTGTAAATGATATTGTTTTGGTCAATGAGGCTCATGAAGCACTTAATGCTAAGTTTGAATCTTAGTGAGAGATACTAAAATTTAATTAGAGCAGTAATAGATGTAATAAGATAATTGTTAGGATAGGAAATACCAAGTTATTTGACATTGAAACTGTAGCTAGGATTGCTTTTGCAGAAGGACGAAGAGGTTGATAAAGATGTTTTACATATAATACATGCAGGATAGTTGAGATGAAGGAGGGCGTCACATGTCTTTGTGATTGTAAGGTATGTTTCAAGCTTAAAGGGAAATAAAATGACGGTTAGATCTGCTATATTGCATAGAGCTAAATCTTGGACTATAAAACAAATACATTAGCAAAAGATAAAAATCACAAATATAAGGATGCTAAGGTTGATATGCGGACATACAAGGATGAACATGATAAGAAATAAAACATTAGAGAAAAAGTCGAGTTGCTTCTATTAAGGGAAACTCCGAAAGACACATTTAGTAATGATAAAAGTATAAAATTCATATATAAATAATGATATAATAGGGGATCGAGCCCAATGATATAAGATGATCCATATAGCCAATTCCACTTGTGGAATAAAGGCTTGGGTGGTGTTGTTATAATCTTTCAATTCATAATGATTTTTGTTTCACGTTCATGATTGATGTAGACTCTAGACCAATCAGAATATATGTTTTACAGTGGTTGCTAAATTTTATTGAAACTAAGTCACCAATATGCTTGAAGTGCATGCCTTTGGAGTCAGAAAATCTCATCAGGTCTGCCTTGGACTAGTCATGATAAGACAGCAGATAGTGGAAAGATTAATTAACCATCGTGGAATAGAACTGAAACCAACTTCAATTATTTAAAAATTTTCAAATTAATGTGAAGAATTTTATGCTGTAATATGCAATACTAATCAGGTATAGATGTATAGTGTCACTTGGTTGATCATGTCTTATGAGCTGCTATGTAGACGTCAGTTTAGGAATTCATAGTATTTGCATCAAACCTTTTCATTTCAATTTTCCTCCTACTTAACCATTATTTTCTTTGGTATGTGACAGGCTGTAAGTTCTGTACCAGAAAGTAATTTCTCTATTAGAAATGACATTCAGAAGAATCCTTCCTCTTTTGGTACCAAATGATTTTCTCTAATATTGTCCTTAGCAAATGATATTTTGATTCATGAGTTAGGGATGTGCAAAATTGACAAATTTTATACTGTAGGGGAAAAATCCCAGAAAACGCCAATAAATCAAGTGGTTAGAACAGATTCTCGTGATCCTTCTGGAAGGTTACATGCTTATTGGTCGAATGGTCCTCTCTCCCAACATCAAAAGAAGTCAGATTTGGCTTCTGTTAGGTATATAAATTGTGCCTTATAACTTTCCTTATTGGCCATGGGTTTCATGATACATTCAATGCCAATGACAAATCCAAAGACAACTAAATTACATTTAGGAACGTACAAGGGAAGAGAGAGTTGCTAAATCACATTAAGGATCAGAAGCCAAAAGTTTGTTCTAGAAATACATTTTTGCTCCAACTATTAATTGAATTATTTTTTGACCGAATAATTGGTATTATTGAATTGAATCCTTTCCATTTTGCTAATCTCGTCAAATCTAATAATTTTGCCTTTCACAAGTGATTTGCTATTATAATTGTTATTTTTTCTTTTTTTCTTTTTAATTACAAATTAGAAACTTAAATAAATACTTCTAACTTCGTTTGTCACTCGATTTTGGTGCATGTCTGTTTGTTTGAATCCATAGGTTATTAACTCCTAATATAAAGGTATACAATCTCGAGTCGTCCTACAATTTTGGCCTCCCACCATAATGGTATAGGTCTGGTGTTGTGCTATGCTGTTAGGGACTGAATGTGGTCCAGTGTCTTGTAAATATTTATTTGTCTTGTATGCTATTTTGTAAACTGAGTCATCTGTAACCTTAAATCTAGGCCAAATTCTCAAGCATTTAGCTTCGTTTTAATGAGCATGCTTCGATACTTTCATATTAAATTTTTTCCCTCAAAAAATAAAAAGATATCAATCGCACATATCAATTGAATTAAAATTTTGTTATGTTATAGTAGTGATACTTTATGCGTTTCAACATGCTAAAGTGATAAGTGTGATGTGACGAACTTAAATGAGTTTCCCTCATTTAAGCCTCCGGTCTTTAATCCTCTAGTTAGATTATTTTCCCTTTAATAAGACTATATTAATTATATTTATTGAATTAAAGAAGATTTTACTCATTTCCCCCTTGAATGTATTACAAAATGAATTCATATGAATTTTACTCACAAAATGTTTCCCTTAACTTGTTTACTTTTAAAAATAAGGTAGCATTTAGATAACTAATTGAATTTGAAATTTTAAAAAACAAGCTAAAAAAACTTGAATTCATGTCATCGACATAGGCAAGACAAGTGAGATTATCCATGTCGATTGATATCGGGCAAGTGTTTGAAAATATGTTCTATGTTGATTGGTTTGGGCGGAGCTTTTCATTCCGTTGGCTAATCGGGGCATGAAACATGTTTTAAATAATGAAGCACTATGAAGCAACATCTTGCAACAACAGTGACAACTTCATGAGGCCGTTGATACGACAATGAAGCTTCTACATCGTAACAAATGCTTCCTTGGAATTCTAACTACAATGACAGCCTCACTTGAGGTTGACAAAGAAATTGTGAACTCCGAGACTTCTATCGATCGCTATGAGGTTGCAAAATACAGGCAACCACTTCATGAGCACCTGTGAGATGCATTCAACCATTTCTGAGACCCTCCCTGACTTCATCACTGACCAAGACAACCTCAAGGTCCTCCTCTTCTTGTGTTCAGATTGGGTGTTCCTCGTGTTTTTCCTCTCCTTCCTCCATCTCCTCCTATTTTGGTGTTCGGTTTCGGCACACTGTCAGCATCCATACTCGACATGGGAGGGAGGCATATCTTGAGCCAGTTGGGAACTGAAACTTTGACTTGGCTTGAGATTTGAAACCTTGGTACTTGGTATTGGGTTTTATTAATTTATTGGTTGGTACTTTTTGATCATGCCTCCCAACATGACATGAGATTTCACACCGTGTTTAATATTGCTTTTGGCTGGTGTTCTATTTATTGCAAGAATTGCTGTGAGACAAAGGAGGAACCCCAGGGAATCTGCAGACCTTAGCAGCATCCAAGAGCTTCTAAATGAAGTTGATCAGAATATTCATTCAGGTGAGATTCAGACTTGGAATATCAATTTCTTGATCTCTGAGATAAAAATTTAGTTTAGCTATGGGTTTGAATTGGTTTGTTGCTTTATCAACACAGGACTCTTGGATATTGTAAAAGATTGCACATATATTGGGCTTGCTGATGATGTTTTTGCAGTACTTCAGTACAATACTCATTTGTACCTCGTAAATGTGGTAAATGTAAGGTAAGAGTTTATACTTCGTTTCCCTTTTTATTTATTCTAATTAAATATTTGTTCATTTATTTTTTAGTATGTTTCTAATATAAAATACTTGATCTTGGAGGGTTTTTTTTTGTTTTTATATTAATGGCTCTCAGTGCAAAAAAAACATATAATCATTAGATCTACTATTTTGTGTGGAAAACAAATATTAAATTGCCTTGCACAATTTATGTTCAACTACTAATACAATGAACTATAATAAACCCAAAATGGTCCGACCATTCTCTGGAATCTCGTATTGGCAAGAGCTTTGTGGATTGGGCATTTGGGCTATCTTTTTTACTAGTACAATGAACAATCTCATCTTACTATATCATGTTCATTGCTAATAGAAAATTGCCCAAGTTAGTTGTAATCGAAATCAGGTCATATGTCCCATCTTTTATCCATGATTTGGCACTGCATAAGGCAATTTAAAAATTTACTATCAAACTTTAACTTTTATATCTTAAATTTAAATTTATGCTTTATTGTAGGCTTGATACTTAAATATTTTTGTTGGACTCTGCTTGAAGTTAGGCAAGTCCCTTTATCCATGAAAGACCAATGACAAATATGTTTTGCCCATATTAGGATGAATACATACATAACACCACCATGGACAATACAATTTCATATCTATCCTGTATTTAGGACTTCATAAAACAGCTAGGAAAGGCTTTGTATCCGAACATATTACTTTTCAAGTATAAAAACGAGTTTCACTGATATGATTTTTATTCAAAAAATTGTAATATTTTATTAATTTTAAAAGCCATGAATCTTCACCATGCAGCAAGTGTTTACCTGTAGTCTTGCTAGTTTTAGCTATGCTTATGACATTTTTGTAGTTTTAATCATGCTATCTGCACAAGCTAATGTTATGGATGCCAACTAAACTTGGAAATTATCGGGAGGAACGAACTACAAAGGTGTACGATCTTGTTTGGAAATGTGTCTACAGCCTGTTGAGCCTAATCGAGTGGTATCATGTAATGGCTATAGAAATTTAAATGATACGGTGATATGAACGAAGATATTGAATTATCTGCATCATTAGTCCTTGTTCCCTATTCGCATATGCAATTCACATTTGCAAGATCTGTCTCAAAGGCCATATTCTTCATATCTTAATAATTTCACATCATTGTTTGTGTATTTGCATTTATTAAATAAGTTATGTGGCACTCAAGTTCATGTATCTTTCAATGATCCCTTATGTTTTAGATGCTCATGTGGACTTAGGAGTGTGTAAAATATTGAAATGATGAAGAAATGTTGTTTCAATTTTGAACTATTGGAGTAGCTGAGAAATGGCTGGAAGTGGCAAATTAGACCATAATTTATAAGGTGATATCAACAGACAAGGTGCCTCACCTATTTGTTTGCTTACATGAAGACATAAGATCACTTTGTATTGAATGAGATTTAGTATTGCTTAATTTGACTAGTGCTGCATCATTACTGCTCATGCTACCAAAGTAGATCCCCTGCAGTTATGGTTGATCTCAGGCATAATGTCCTTGTGTTTGGATGTGCATGCTTACATGTATGCGTATTTGTGCAGTAACTGTGTCCTTTATGAAGCTATTTTTCATTCATCACAACTCTTTGATGAATTTCTTTAAACTATTTATTTATCATCAATATCTTCTTCCTTCGAATCAGCAAAGAACTTATGTATCAGCAAGCCATACGCCGGTTTGCCCATTTTAGTGCCATTCAACTCAGTGAGCCTGCACCAATACCTGAGTTACTAATAATGGCGTTAAAAGATGAAGATTTAGAATCTACGGATGACAATTATATGGATTTGAAAAATAAAATAGCAGAGGTAATAATCATTATTCTACATATGTTTCCTAGTTGAGACAATTTTTTTTGTGTTATTATCAATCTGTTTCTTTCTACCTGCATAAACCAATGTATGGGTGGATTAAATTTAGCTAGTTTGTCTCAGTTAAATTACCTGGATTCGTTGGTTCTCTTGCGATCAGATAAGCTCAATGAAATCAGTTCTGATATGTCATTAAGAGTATTTTCATCCAAAGGAACTCCCGAACTCGTTCAAGATATCTCATTCATAAATTGACTTTCAATTTATATTTGCTTGGTTCAGCAGTTTATTACTTGGATAGCTAAAATTTTCTTGATTACTATCCTTTGAATCTTTGAACCTTGTACGTCTGTTTGTCTATGATAGTCTAATGGTTTGAAAATGAGATGTTTATTAGATTAGCTTAGATGTAAATCTTCATTAATGATCGCTCTAATATATGCAAAATAGGTGTACATTTGCATGCATATGATGCATACATCTGCCTGTTGCTTTGTCTTGTCAGATGAATACTGAGTTACTCAAACAAAAGGCTGTAATGCTTGAAGAGTATTTCTGCATAAACATAGATCAAGAAGGAAACTTGATGAGGCTTCCTGTTATACTCGAGCAGCACACTCCTGACATGGACCATGTTCCAGAATTCTTGCTGAGTTTGGCCAATGATGTATGTCTATATCCTATTTATCTGTATGGCAAATTTCTCTGAAATTTCAGGAGGACCTATGATGTTTGCCTTGATAAAAAATTGGCTCTCTGGAGTTCAATGGCCCAACTCCAATATCTACCTCCCGATGTTATTTTTTACTAGTTACTTATGCACAATATGCTTGTAATTTTACTCTATTAATTATTTGGTATCTCAACATGTGATCCTATTTGGAAAGTAGAAGTATAGGACTGTCATTCTTAATAATTATCATTCTTAACAATTAACATGATACCTGATGTTGATCGACAGATAGTTTACGTATTTTAAGGGAACATTTCCAATATATTTTCTACCTTTTGCTATCTTTCACTTTTCTACGGTTCTGTTCGACACATTGCTGTGTTCTTTTCATAGGTTGATTGGGAGAACGAGAAAGAATGTCTCCAGTCAATCTGTGCTGTTCTTGGTAATTTCTATGCCATGCATCCTCCTGTCCTCCCCAATCCTGAAGGTGATGGAATCCAATTATACAAAAAAAATCCCAGGTCAATTGATGATACTGGTGATGACTTAAAGAATGGTAATGAACGTTGTTAAACTATATATGAAGTTCCATTTTAGGTTTATTTTTCATGGTTGCCGGATTGTAATTTTATTTTGGTAGCCTTGATTTAGACGCACACACAAAAGATAGATCCATTGACACTTGCACCTGTAAGGACTACAACAGGAAAATATTTTAAATTGTCTTTACTTCTTATAACAGAGAATCCTGAAAAGGATGATCTGGATCAGGAGCTACTTGCTGAGGCAGAAACCGCCTGGGCTCAGCGGGAGTGGAACATTCAACATGTATTATTTCCATCAATGAGGCTTTTTCTCAAACCGCCAAAACCTATGGCAACGGATGGAACTTTTGTCCAGGTTAGCTTCTTTTGTATATTTTTGCTGCAAAATGTGAATCTTTATCACGCCACTGTCAGTTCAAAATATCCATTTTTTTAAGTCTATAGATCATTCATTTAGAAATATCAACAATGTAATTAAGGGCATCACTGCTATTGCCATTTGGCAAAGAAAGCAAAATATACTGTATTCCGGTGTGTCAAGGAACTTCAGGTTATGTAGATATGGAACTTGTCATACATGCAATTTCACGACAACGATTACCTAAAGCTTGGAGCTAACAATTGTAAAGTGAGGAAACTTGCTTAATTCTGAATCAATTAATACTTGTGAACCGGCTAGCAAATTGGCTAGTTTTTTGTAATTCCATAGTTGCAATGTTTTCAATATCACTTTGAACTTTCTGGCTCATTAACTACTCAAACAAAAGAGGGACTGCATTCGATTGTCTGTTTCACAACTATCTCCTGCTTTGCTATTTGACAGGTCGCTTCACTGGAGAAGCTTTACAAAATCTTCGAAAGGTGTTAGAAAAAGCTTCTTTTTGCAAATAGAAGGAACTTACTTCTTGACTCGATGGCTGGATGGAGCAATCTTGTACGTGTTTTCTTGTTTCTTTTACATAACAAATCTCATGTAGTTTATGAAAATGGATCAAACTTAGAACTCAAATGTTATCCCCTTTCATCTTTTCTGCATGAATAAAATTATGTCATGGCTGAGGTCGTTACTACCCTTCAACACTCCACAGTAGTTCGTTCAGTCATATATTCTAGAGATAGTCAACAGGGAGACCTCTGGCCACATAGCAAAATAAGTAAATAACAGAAACAGACAACGTGGGAATTGAGGTCCAAGCAAAATTATAAAATGCAAACAAAAAACAGGAAAATTAGGCTGTCGCTTCTGATCTTGGCCTATCAGACCATCAAGCTCATATCTGATATTTAAACAGAAAAAATTGGAGATCACTTATTCAAAAATTTTTCTCCTTTTCTCTTTCAAGATTGGATGTTTCACTTTCTTGGTTCATAATTCATATCATAGCTGAAGTAACGCATGATGTCAGCCATTTACTACCTAGAGTGCTTGAGGATGATTAGAGGCCACGGAGGATGCAATGATATTGGAATGAAAATATCATTCACAAGTTCTTCTAGAATTCACTTTCTCGTTGCGCACGGAGCACACTACGGTGTCGCTCAGGATATCAAACTTATATATACGGTTCTGTTAAATTGTGGTCGGATTGTCGTGGCTTGTCAACCGGTAATAATAAATTTGACAACTTTGCATTCGATACAATAATCTTTTATGTAACAATAAATTTATCATCCGAGTACCAACTTAATTATGCGTGTAAAATTTAAATCTTAAAACCTTAACTTTCAGCAGTAGTAGGGTAAACTATTCACATCATAAAATTGAACATAGTAAATATTGGATAATGCCTGCAACACCCATTTCGCCTGGAAACAACCAAGCCAAGGAAATAGCAACACTAAGCAACCCACAAACATCTTTGTCATTGCAAAACTAGGCAACCTTCTACCAGCTGATGAGTGGTAAAGGTTGATGACTGAAACGAGGTTTGCTTTATCTTCTTTGGTTCCAGCTTTTCTTTCACTCTGCTAGTTCCTGGCTCACTTCACCCCAGGATTATTTCTCGGTGTAGCACTGCAAAAATTAGAAAACAGAGAGAAAAAAAGAAAATGTTCAGAATGAATCTTTATGGAATCTACCTCTAGCCTAAATTTGAGAGGATGTGTAATTCAATCGACTATGGTAAACTCCTTTGCTAGAAGGGCCAGAGAAGTGGATCAATAGCCAAAGTTACTGCCATACAGCAAAACTATGTTGATCACACTCAGAACAAATAACTAAGAGCAAAGTCTACTTGCAATATCTACACATTGAGAAGCACAAATCAGAAAAAGATAGTGATTTATTTGCAACAAGATGGATGTGTGCTTCCTACTTATTCTAATAAAATAGCAAGTTTATGCACATTAAGCAGTATGGGATTTGAGTGTTCACTGTGTGACTATCAAAACAATTCTTAAGTACTTGAGAATAACTAAAGATATATTTTTGGTATATAGAGAAGGTAATATGATGATATGTGGGGTATACTGATATCAGTTTTCAGACAGATAAAAATGATTTTAAATCTCAGTCTAGTTAACGTAAACTTTCTATGCCTTGCTCTTTTAGCTCTAATTTTCTTTGATTTACTTAATCTAATTATAAAATTTATGTTCATCTTTGAATGCATCATTAATCTATTCTCTTATTTTATCATCTTTTGGAGCTACACCTAAATAATATATTTTTTTGTTATCTTCTCTAATAATTCCACATATTCATCTTAATGCATTATGCTTTGTTACTTGTAGCTTGCTAAGTGCCAAACACGAAACCATAATCAGACTAGGTTGCAAAACCTCCTTATTAATATTAGATAGTTTCATCGAAAATATTTCTTTATTGAATAATGAATTTAAGATATCTAAACCTATACTTGTAAAGATTCTTTTATCTATTCATCTTGATTATTCTCTCACTCACAATTCAATCTCCAAGATATTCTATTCATACTTGATGCAATGCCCATGCCCTCCTTCGCACCTGCATGGTTCTTCCGACGATGGGAGCCTGACCAACTGGGTATCACCACGCTCCTCGCCGATTGCTACGCTTCTTGATCCCTACAACACCCCGTCCCTCCGAGAGCTGCACGGTAATACTCATCAGTGGACACTAGTGATGACCAACGTGACCCCTCCAATGATTAAATCAGAACCAAGGGCTCTCCAAATGAAATGTCTTCCCGATCACTTATCTCTCCTCCGTTTATATTTCGCATGGGTTGCCACATCCTTTGCGTCTGATGGTCTTAGTGAAACAATGTCGGGTGCCAATTATGGGTATGCTTGATAGTATGTAATCTGTTTTGTAATGTAATACATATTATATTGTAAGGTAGATTCATTTATTTAGCACGATTACATTACAAGATAGTCTATAATTTAGATGATTACAAAACAAGTTATATATCTTGTAATCTGGATTACAGGCTAAAATCTATATAATTTGAATTACATTACAAGGTCAATACAAGTGCTATCGCCTGCCGTGATAATTGATGGTAAGAATGAATATCAAACAACCAAATATAATTACTTTTATAATTACATATTACATTATAAATCATAACCAAATATAATAATATAATATACATTTTAATATATTACATTACATATACTAAATATAACAATGTCAATGGGGATAATGTCAAGATCATACCTTTGGCACTAGCAATCACCCACTCAATTACGTCATGTCTGACACTAACTACTCTACCTCGAACACCGACTATCCTGTTAGAAGTAGTCGTCAGTAGCCCTGTGTGAAGGTGCGATTGTCAAGGTTAATTTTGAATTTATCTTGGAGGAGTCTATCACAGTGGATGTTCCTAGACACAGACAGAAGTTCCCAAAACATGTGTGATTGAAGTCCCACACGGGCCATATTGGGAATGTTCATGGTGTTTTCAATTGGAGATGTTTCTAAAGTATGTCCGTACACCATAGTAGGGAGTATTGGATCGAAAATAAAAAAAATATTTTTGAAATAAAAATGAGTGAAGTGAGATTGAATATTTGCGATTTCAATAATAAGAAGCAACAATTCATTTTTACCTTTTAAAGATTTTTTTTTTGGGCTGTCCTTGCATAATATGATATGAATTACACCATCATCACGGATCCTAACAAAGTAGCCAATGGGCATGGTGCAGTGGCACAAGTGACGATATATTTTATAGAAAAATTCACTTGATCCTTTATGAGATAATATTCGACAATGAATTTCATAACAACCTATGAGGATGTGTAAAAGTTTATTGTGAATGTATTAAAATTGTAACGTTGGATAACTTTTCAGAAATGAAATGACTGCGGAGTCAT
>JBAMHZ010000017.1:3266763-3286300 GCA_037177395.1 Alpinia galanga | reverse complement strand
TCCAAGGTCATGATTGACCAAACTCAAGTTAGGTTCGAACTAAGTTTTGATATTTGACAACATGTGTTTTAGTAACATATGTTAGACAATATGAATTTGACCATATGTGTTTTGGGGGAGATTGTTGATGAAGTCCAAGTATGTGACTTGGTAAAGGAAAGTTGAACATGGAGTTGGCAAAGGAGAAGTCCAAGTATGACTTGCAAGGAAAAGTCTAAGTATGGAGACTTAGCAAAAGGAAAGTCCAACATAGAGTTGGCAAAGGAGAAGTTCAAATGTTGAGACTTGGCAAGGGAACTTCAAGAGCGTGGCTCTTAGTGGGGAAAGTCCAATTATGGAGATTTGTCAAGGGAAAAGTCCAAGTGTGAAGGTTTGATAAGGAAAGTCCAAAAGCGTGGCTCTTGGTGGGTGAAGTTCCAGAGATGTAGCCTCTTGGCAAGTAAAGTCTCAGAGGTGTGACCTCTTGGCAAAGGGATACCCAATAGCATAACTAGGCCAATAGAAGCACTTGAAGGCTAGTGCCAAGAGTGACGAGCATGGGCTCGGAGGCATCTGTGAGATGTAAGGCTGATAGAACTGGATTGAAGGCTAAGATCTAGGCTAAGGGTAGTTCCAAGTGTGAGAGGATCACAATTGATGAGTTAATCCTCAGTTTTAAGATTTAGCAATCAACTATTGGGTTTAAGTACAATCAAGTGAAAAGTTGACTGGCATGGTACTCGAGCAATGGAGCTCGAGCAGTTGACTGGTGTGGTAAACCAGTTGACTGGTATATGTGGCCATAGCACAGAAGATTGGTCAATTGACTGGTGATGATGAACAATCGACTGATGAAACCGTGTAGCTCCACAGAAAGGTCGGTAGTCAATTGATGGTGATTATCAGTTGACTAATTTACTTAATCCGATATGGATTGTAGCTTTGGAAGTCGTGGTGAGGCAACGGTAACATGACCAGTCAACTAATGAAGGAAAATCAGCCTAAGATAACTCTATAAAAGGAGATTTCATGAAGAAGAGAATGAGTCAATTCTTGGTGATCTTGAAGGGGATTTGCTGCTGTATTGCTATCTTTCTAAACCATCCAAAGAAACCAACAACTATAGCAATCAAAAGCTTACTTGTGTAAAGTGTTTTCTCTTGCATTTGCTCAATACTCGTGTATACTTGTGTTTTGGTTGTTTTGTTGTAAAGCTCAGATGTTGTAAGAGGTTTCTCCGTCTCCGGTGTAATTATGAGAAGAATAAAGAAGATAGTGGGACTATCATAAAGTTAGGTCGTGGAGTAGGAATCGGTGATTCTGAACCATGTAAAAATAGTTTATTGTGCTTGTGTTGTCTTTCATTATTTATGTTTTACATTCCGCTGCGCACTAATCCATTATAGACAAGCATGAATGTCAAGGTCCTAACATGTTCTTCTTATGGGATAATTTGAGGCAATGATTTAGTAGGAGCCAAAGGTACTTCCACAAGATCCCCGTTCTATGAGAGATGTCTCCATGGAATTTCTTCAATAGTAGCAATAATAATTCTTGTCAAATTCTCTCTTATCAAAGCTTCCATACTAGTTGAACCATGGTTTTTGGAGTTTTCCCTACTGTATCACATCTCAATGCCTCAGCTCAAAGTTCCCACAAACAGTGCCAAAACGTTCCGACTAAGAACCAGAGACAAGGTCTTCATGATCAAGGATTTTAAGCACCAACCTTGGAGTAGAGAAAAGTCTTTGCAATTAAAAAATCTATAAGTCAATCTTGGAGTGAGCAAAAACCTTCAAAATGACTTATCAAAATAACACCGAGTGAGGGAGTCGAGGCGTGCCCCGATGAATCCCCTCCAACGCTCAAGTCAAAAAGTGGAGAAAAAAGTGAAGAAAAGGAAGAAATTAGTAAGAAAAGTTTTGAGATTAATTGATCCTCGCATTGTTCTCCTTCTTGCCTTATATACACGGGGAAAGACAGGTTTTGGAGAAACGTGGGCGCATGATGTGAATGCGTAACTTCTTGGAGGAGATCATGTAGTCATGGGTTAGTGGTATAGTCGTGGGGACATGATCTCCTAAAGACGTGGTCTCATGGAGACGTGATCATAAAAACATGCGGTCATATGTTAACTGACATTTATCTGCTAAGCTAAGTGTTCATCCGATTTCAGATCTATCATGAGTTTATATTTATTCGGCTCGAAAGATCAATTTGCTGAATTAAACTGTCGAACTAAGCTAAGCCGAGTTGAACTGTACTGAATTGAGTTATGTTGAGTCAAGCTAAGCTGTGCCGAGTTGAGTTATGCTGAGCTAAGCTATACTGAAAAGCCCTCTAAATGAAGATTTAATTTATGCTCTACTGTACTGAGCTAAGTTGAGCTGATCTAAAGAGCCCTCCGAACGAAGATGCCCTGCTTGATTAATTCAAAATTGAATTTCATGCCATTGTGACTTAATTTGACTTTACCACTTGTAGCCACGTCACTATTGATTATCGCTGTAAACTCAGAGCATTTCGAACCTACGCTGGAAAAAAAAAAGAGCGAGAGGTGAAGAATAGACAGAGGAATCATATGTAATTATTTCACATAATCACTGACTCCACAATTATACTCCCTCTTGTTCTTCTTCCCTGGGTGTCTCGATCTCTTCCCTGTGTTTACTCTCCTCCTCACTCTCGCTTCCCGATTTCTGCTCTCTTCTTCCTTTGCGCCTTCGCTCGATCTGCTTTTGATGATCTTTCTAGGATTTGCAATGAATTAGGAATCGGCCTTGGCCATTGTTTGGGTTTGTGGGTGAGGAAGTCGATGGCGGAGGGAGGGAACGGGCAGCTGGGCAAGATGGACTCTACCGAATCGCGGTGGGCCGCCCGCGACGAGGAGGTTGACTCGAACGAGGAAGGTGATGATTCGTCGCATAGGATGAGCTTCGTGTTGGACGAGGACGAGGTAAATGTTGAACAGAGGCTGATCCGGACCGGCCCCCGGATCGATTTTTTCGACGTCGAAACTCTCGATATCCTTGGAGCTCATAGAAATAATTTGGCGGTGCGTACTGTTGTCCAAAATGCTATCTTTCACTAAGTTATCACTCTGACTTGCTTGGTAAATATCCTACGGGTGAGTGCTTAGTATCGTTGGCGTTGATATTGAAACTTTCTATTTCCAAAATCGTTTGTGGGTTTAAAGTAGATTTTATGACCAACCAAGCAATTGATGTATGGAATCATGGGGTCATATTAGAACAGCTTCAAAGAACCGTTTTTTGGACTGTGTATTTGCTTTGAACATAACAGCTTTCTGAATGTGTTGTTCTCTATTGAATAGGATGATAGTCTGGGAAGACACATAGTGCTTGCTCTTCAGACACTTGGAGTTGTATTTGTGGATGTCGGGACAAGCCCATTGTACACTCTTGATGTCATGTTCAATAAGTATCCTCTTGTTCAGAAGGAAGATGTTCTAGGAGCACTCTCTCTTGTTTTATATTGTGGGCAGTTGGGCAGTTCAGAGGTTCAAGTGCACACGGCTGCACACATTGCCAGAAAATGGCAACGTGTGCAAGCCATGAAATGAGCACAAGAACTACACCCAAGACTCCTTTATAAGGAGAGCAATAGGTTCTCTTTTGGTGCTGCAATTTTGCTGGCTTGAGTGTGCGTCCAAGAGCAGAGAGGGAGAGCTTTTGAGGGAGAGGCGAAAGGCTGCCGGAGAGTTACCGGAGAGTTCGAGAAGAGAAGAAAGTTGGGAACACTGAGGCACGGTCGGATTTGGTTTGTGAACCAGTAGGAACCTTCCATCGTGATCGTTCCTCAGACAGCGACAGATCCTTCATCCGTCCAGAATCTCTGGCGAAGGTAAAAAGTGATATAAGTTCTTTGTTTCCTTTTCGTTCTTTCATTTAATGCATTTAAATTTCTGTAAACCGTTCTAAAGTTGCTGTAGAACCAACAAGTACAACAAGCTAAAAGAGTGAAAGATGAGGCCTTGTGAAATCCTACAAAAGTTGCATCTCCCTAGCCATATGAAGACCTCATATATATTCAATGTTAAAAATTTACGTCCTTACACAAAAGAAGGAGATAGTCCACTTTGAACTTGAGGTCGAGTTCTTTTCAAAGTTAGTTTAGTTTTTTTAACTTTAAAAAACTTTCACTTTCTCTAACTTATTTAAACACGAGCTTAGGATTTGGCAAGAGATTCAGTTTTTGATTAATAATAGTTTTTTTTGTTTAACCTAAGAGGTGATCCTCTTTGTTAGTGAAACTCCTTCTCCTTAGACTTTTCTCTCTCTTCCTCTCTCCTAAACACACATGTGAAAGGATTAGCATCTAATCCGCTACCCTGTTTGCATCAACGCATAAGAGAGGGCCTCTACTTATATGTTTATTGACAATATACATACTTATAAAGCAATATAAATTAATCATTAAGCTTTAAAACTTTCAATATGGAACTAAAATTTCATACACAATAAATTCTCCTTCATCCATTCCACCTTTTTTTTTTTTTTTTTTGCATTCATATTTTTGTATCTCTTTTTTCATTTGTATTTTTCCAACAATTTGTTTATGTGAGATGATAAAATAATATTTCATCGTAATAAAAAAGTTATGGTTGATGATATCCAATAGGGGAAAATAAGAGTATTTTTTTAATTATTAATATTTATTTAGGCTTTGCTTTAATTTTTAAAATGTTGTAATATGTGTTAATAATAATTGAGTGTTAAACTAAAAATACAATAATAATTAAATTTTATCTTACTAAATAAGATCAATTATATAGATCTTCACTAAAAAAAACTACATTTTAAAGATTGATGTCCAATTAATTTTTAATTAGAGATCGATTTCAAATTAATCTCTAATTTAGCAGTCGATTCCAAAATTGATCTTTAAATTAAAAATCAATTTTAAAATTTAGTCTCTTATTAGAAATCAATATCAAAATCAATCTATGAATTAAAGATCAATTCAAAAATTTGATATCTAATTCTATTTCTAACTTAAGATGTTTTTTATTTGATCCTGATTTTTTCTCCCAGTGCTCTACTTGCTCTTCTGCCCATCACTTCTCCTCTCCCCCCGGATTTCTCAATATCACCATTGCTCCACCACGCCCTTAGTCCTTCCTCTCTCTTGTCAACCTCCGTCTCACGAGGCAGTGGCCATGCTCATGACCTCCGTCGCATGAGGCAGCGGTTGTGCTTGCAAACTCGATCACACAAGGCTGTGACATCGATCATGCGAGGCTGTGGCTGAACCCGTCACCTCAGTAGTGCAAAATGTTAATGTCTATTCATATATTTTTTTTATAATAATATGATATTATTTATTCTGAGCCTAAGCTTCTGTAATTTTATTTTTAAGTTTTAGCTTAAAAAAAAATATCATACCAATGGATATATTTTCATCTAATAAGCTCATAATCTTTTTCATATCTTACCAATGTGAAATTTTAATTATATTTTTAATACTCCTAACAATCCTCTCCTTAAACAAAGGATCATATTAGGTTCTCTTTTAAGTTTATCATTTTTGAAGGACTTCCTCGATCTGCTTAATGTCCGATCCTCAACCCATCAGGTCTTCCTGCCAACTGTCTGATCATCCTTAACCTAGTTAAACTTCCTATCAGTAGTTGTTCAGTCCTTCTGACCCAACTGGATCTCCTGCCTAGTGTCTAGTTCTCTTGATTCAAACATGGGAGCTTCACTTACTGAGTTCGAGTTGCATGACTTAACATGGACTATGACTCTGATACTAATTGTTGGTGTTTATAAAATTTATATATCTTCATAATGGTATGATATTGTCCACTTTGAGCCTAAATTCTCATAGTTTTATTTTTAAATTTTATTCAAAAAAATCTTATACTAATGGATATATTTTCATCTGATCTTTTTCATATGAAATTTTAATTATATTTTCAATATTTCTAACACGAGGTAGCGGTCACACCTATGGTCGTGTAAGGCAGCGGGCGGACGTGTGAGGCAGAACATTTTTCTATTTTCTAATATGCTTCCTTTGGTTGCAACATGCTGGTTGGACTCTTTTCCTTCACGGTGAATTTTTTGGATTGATTTACACTCTAATTTTCTTTCCAATTTAAACAAATTTATTGGGTTGAAACGAACAAAAAAGAAGAAAAACATTACACTTTCAACGTGTACGTAATCAGCTTGGATTGTAAATATGGATCTGAATTTCATAAAAATCACTTTCAAAAGGGAATATGTTGATGAATATTTTCATGGAGTTATGTTCCTTTATTATGTTAAATATCGATCAATTTTTAGAACTTCTTGAGAGTATTTAATGACTTGTATGTTAGTTATTCATACATCATGCTAGGAAAAATAAATTATATAGAAGAATGTTCATCTTAAACATATTTTTCTCTTCAATTATACCCTTATATAGAAAAGACATTTTTTTCTCTACAATTATACAAATTATTTATCTTGGTATTATTGCTTTGAAGATTTTTAACAATCATTAGTAGTTTCTTAGAGCATTGTTCTTTGCATTGATATATCTAAGGCCTCCAAGGGACTAATTTAATAGGATGTTTATATTATAATTGTGTACATGTGGATGTTAATAAAATTAATTCGATTAGTATTTATATTATAATTGTGCATATTTGAATATTAATAAAATTAAATTTGATTAATATTTATACTGTAATTGTGTATTTGAATGTTACTAGTAAATATTAAGGTTAATATTGATTAATGAGATACTGTACAGATTTTTTTTTTTATAAATAGGGCTCTAAATTCTAATTTAGAGATCTAAAATTTAAAAATTAAAATATTTGATCTCTAAAATGGTTACTAATGCATTTAGAGACCGGTCTCTAATTTGATCTTTAAAATAAAATTTTCTTATAGTGCCTCCTATGCTATTGAATTTTATTTTTCATTATATTATCATTTATATTTAAATAAATTTTATTTTATTTTATCGTTGTTAACTAAATCTTCTTTTGTCTTCATCTTTCTCTTTTAATTTGCACATCACTTAAGTAAATTGGATGCAACCCAACTATATTCATACAATTTTAAATGTGCTTCTTAAAATATTTTTTCAATAGATGAAACTCAATTTTCATTCTAATATGTTTATTTTTATTTTATTTTATTCATCTTCGTATATTCACACATCTATCTTAATATTTTCATCTCTAAAACTCTTATTTTTTTAATCGTGTGTTGAGTTATAATTCAACATTCACCTTCAAATAACTATTGTTTTAGAAAATTTCACTTTAAATTTTAAAAATACTTTATCCAATATTCTTTTCCATTTCAATCATTTTATTTATATTTTGTATATCAAAATAAAAATAATGATATGTACATCTTAGTAGAAGGCCATAAATGATCACAACAAATGTTTTTTTAAGTATTAAAAACCTAAAATATTATATTCCCCTAAGATAAACCTTAAGCACGGAAGAACTTCAAAAACATCTTCATATTTTTCATGAATTTTTTTCCTTTTATTTCTCAAATAAGTTACCGCACAAAAAGAAACGAACGACCTGAACTCTGTCCTGCACAAGTATCTACATGTTTGGCAACAATTGGAAACAAGAACAAGTCAAATTTAAGAATTTCAGAAAAATCGAAGTGACTGCAAGAGGGCTTGCCACTGGCATTCAGAACAAACATGAACACATACAGATTTCAATTCATGCCGGAATACTGGTCATGGCAGGAGAAGCCAACCCTGCTTGTTGATAAATGGGGTTGAGAGACTACTTGCCGAAGGCGATCAAATGACTCTTTCAACCACAGTGGTTGGTTGGAAAAGAGTGCGAGGCATGTTGATAGCACCAGCATTTGGTAGTCCCATGCTGCTTCCAGCTGAGGGTTCTAATTGTTGCATGAGCTTAAGGAATATCACCATCCGACACACATCTCTGTTCGACTGCAAATAATCGTCCAGCCTAGTTTTAGCAATTGGATTTGCGCAAGAGTCATTGTAGTCTTATTGTTGTATGTGAGGACAGTCTTGGTAGTACCTCGACAGCAAACCGTGCCCAGACTTGATTTTTGTGGGCTTCCATCACCCCTTTCAATGTGGTCAAACCCAATCCTCTGATGAAGTCAGCGATCTCCAGAAACGAACCTCGCTTCTCGCATAGCATCTGTGCATAAGTGCAACTTGAGGCTTTTGCTTTATTGACGAAGAATAAACGTCGAAGGATTTGTATATGCATAGGGTTATTATGATTTACCTCTATAAGCAATTGACGAGGAGGGTTCAGATCCTGCACCACAATGGGACAGGTGACTGGTCGGGTTCCCAGCTCAAATGCCCATGTCGCACCACCCTGATCAGTGCTGATCTGCATGAGAATGAAACTTTGCACCTGATCCAAGAATCTGATAAAATGGAAATCACAGAAAGCTTGGTATGCAACCTAGGGCGCAAATGATTACTACAACAACCGCAAAGAAGGGATTGGCCTAGGCACATGTGTTCTTATCTGGCACTTGTGGCATCCATAGGCTGTCATAGGTAGGATTCAAACTGGCGAACTTAAGCCACAAGTGTAAAAATATATAAAATAAGATTAAATAAACTGATTACTATAACAACAGATAGAATTCAAAGGTACTTTGTCAGTCAGTGATCATTTTGGAGGTAACAATAGAAGGTTCCTTTATTTCAGAATGTACGAGATAGAGTTCAGATAGGCTTGCATTAGAATAGAAACTCAAACAACCACAGTGAAAAACCTTAGCAGTATCAATTTGGTTTTTATCTCTGTAAGATACAAATATAGTTAATATTAGATAACTAATGAAAAACTATAGAGAGAAAAAAAAGAATTTGCATATGATTTTTCGTAATATAGGGAAAATTACGATAGTCCCTAAACAATTATTGTGGTGGAAAAACTAAGGAAATATCTAGTGAATATATTAATGTTATAAAAGATATGTATAATGCTGTTAGTAGTAGTAGCGCTATTGAGACAGTAACAAATAATTTTATTATATTTTACATCGGCTGTCAACTCCAAGTCTATATTTCTCCACTAGTATTAGATGAATTTACCATTCATAAAAGGACAGTCTGATGCACGAATCTCCCGTTATGCGGAGTCCCGGAGAAGAGTTTATTATATGCAGTCTTACCTTACTTTGCAATAGGCTATTTTCAGGACATGACTTTCCGTGATCTCTAAGTTCAACTTTACTATTCTTATTGAAGATAAATCTTCTTGGTATACATTACTTGTAGCTGATATTATACTAATTGATAATCACAGTTAGATTAAATTCAAAACTTGAATTGGGTTGAAAACTTCAAAAACTAGTGGTTTTAAAATAAACAAAAACAAAATAGAATTATCTAAAATGTAATTTCATTAAAAAATAAAAAAAATGATGGAATAGTGAAGTTGGAATAACATAAAATCTCTGCCAGTAAGAATTTAGGTATCTTAAGTCTATTGTTCAATAATAAAGGGGTCTTAGTGAAGATATCATTAAAATGGTAAAAAAATGGATAGTCAAAATAGAGATGAGCTTCTATAGTTTTAAATGATCCTTGTGTCCCTATTAGGCTAAAAGAAACATTTCATAAGAATGATAAGAATGCTGAACTGTTCAAAAGCAACACTTAACAAAAGCTAATGCATGATATATTGTAACGCTGAGGTAAATGTGTAGAGTTAGTAGCGAAAACAATAATAATAATAATAAATATTAACATTTGGGAGCAATTATTATTACTTCAATAGTTGATAAAACAAGAGAAAAACATATTCAAAGAAAAACATGTTGGATAGTTAGAAGAGTTGAATATATTGGAGTATAAAATACAACGGGTTGAAGGAATTTAAAGAAAATATTGGTTAATAAAATAAAAAATGAACTACTCTATTTGAATATTACTACTGATGTGGTTTTGTTAAAGTTCAATAGAGGGATTAGATTAGTATAACTAAACCTAATTTGTTGGGATGGGCACCTTGATGATGATAATGACTGACAATAATGTGTTGGCTTGAAGTTTTGGTAAAAGAACTATATCACTATTGGAACATCTAAACAAGTAAACACATGGCATAATAAGTGTGCAGTGAAGTTACACCTTGGGTTCTCCAGCAACTTTCAGTTTTTCAGTATGCTTTGTCACACTATGCAAGAAAAGCATGTGTTTGATAGTCTTTTCCAATAATGCATCAATGCTACACTGCTCCACCGCCAACAACAAAAGGCAAAAAAATTAGCCATGCTCTTACATAGTAACAAGCATAACTTGCAAACTAAGGTTCAGAGTTTCTTATTATAACTAAATACCTTTGCACCATTTGGGATTATTTCTCGAAGCTCCTTGATACGATCTTGGATCATTTGCCGATCTTTTGGCCTAGGTCTAGGGCTCTCCCCAGGTCTAGACCTCTTTCGGTTCAACTTACCAAGTTCTGAAACCCTTTTACTAGTCGAACCTGACACACAATCATTCTTAGCACTGGGACAGCTGTCAACCCATGGGCTGATTTGAGACTTGTGAAGCCCAGATTCATTATTGTTCTCTCCATCTTTCTCACTGCTGCACGAAGATCTGCTATAACATATGCATGACGACTCTGTTTTTACCACTAATGGTGCAAAACCAACAAACTCATCTTTCATGAGCTTTGCCAAATGTACTTCACCATGATTGGGAGTTCTAGCATAATTTGCACTACAAGGATCTGTAAGTGTACTCTGACAGAAAGAATTACTTTCTGATCTCTGTCTGACACCTGGATTGATCTTTGAAATTACTGCATCCAATAATTGATTACTGTTATCCATGGAAAGTGACCCAGCATGAGAGATGTTTTCATTCAATGAATCAAAGATGGGAGGAGCATCTGTTTCTGCTGGGAGACTAGGTAAATCAATAAAGTTACAAGCATTTGTAAAATTCTTATGCACCACATCTGCCAAATTGTCATTTATCCAATATGTCTTCCGGTTAACATCTGCCATATGAAACATATCATCATTTGAAGTATACAAAGATGATGAAGTTTGACTCGATGTGGGCAGACATTTGTATTCTTTCAAATTTTGTGCACGCTGTATGCTATTGGCAGCACAGGCATTTTCCTCATAATCAACATTTTTACACGTTTGATCACTTTGAACAGGTTTCAGGTTAGGTATTGTACATTCTTGAAGAACACTAGGGAACATATCAAAGTATGAAACTTGAACACTAGATTCACCGGAACAAATGTGTGAAGCTTGAACTGAATCACCATTTTCTTTTACCTTAGCATTTGATTGAGTATATGCAACTTCATTGCATGAGAAAGGATGGTCCATGGTAACCTCTGATGTGCATGTACTTCTTTGGTCTAAATTTGGAGGTGTCCCACTTAAAGATAGCTTAGTAGATGAACTTAAACATTTAGTAACTCGATGTGAATTTGAACTCGAATTAATGTTGCCAATTTCAAAAACATTGTTGGCAGATTCTAAAGGTCTGACACCTGAGGTAAACACGAGTTCTTCCAAGACTTTTGTTGTATTAGATGGTGAAACTGAGTTGGAAATAGGATGCTTATTTTGACATCTGGGGTTTGCATCATCTACTAGTACCTGTTGGGTTCGTTGCATGTCTGGCTTATGAAATATGCCATCTGCACTTTGCAGGATAAGCTTTCTTATAGGATATGCCATCTTTACAGCCTGATTCGTTGGCACTAGTTGCGAAGCACAAGGTTGTACATATTCAGAGAAGGATCTTGGGGCTAGGGGCTTGAGGGACTCAGGGTTGCACCAATCAGAAGTGACATTTAGCCTGTCATCCACATTAAGACATGCATTTGTAGATCGAGAACCAAAAGTTGACCTGCATGATGTATATGTTTCACATTCTTCTGTCAAAGATTTCTGGGTACTCACAGATAGAAGATCTTTTGAATTATAAATTATCTTTGCGAACAAACTTCTTATATAATGAATGAATCCCATGCTTTCGGTAACCTGTAATATGGATACACGCATCATAATCTTGAAGCTGTAACCCCATAGTTCATATTTTAATGAGTTTTATCAATGTTTGCAAATTGAAGCAATAGGGAAAAAAGCACAAGATTAGTCAAGTTATCAAGTTAGTAATATGAACCATTCCAAATTAGTATAGTGGGAATAAACATACCATCTGAGTAGAACCAAGTTGTATAACACCATATGGAAGCACAGGAACAATTATAATGGTCTGCAACACAATCAACATACTATAAATTCAGTTGGGAAAAACATAATTAATGTAAAATAAAATTATATTTTAGAAGGATAAGTGAGTGAGAACAATAACAGACAGCAAGATGAACAGCCTAACCCGTATGCCTGCTGCAAATTGGCAGTTCAACTCAGCAAGACCCTTAGAGAATAAATAAAATCAATTAGGGCACAAAGAAGCCATTACAATTAAAAGCACTCCGTCCTAAAGAACATAATTTGACATTTAGGTGCTTAATCAAAGTTGGATAAAGCAATTGATTGAGGTAGTACAGATCCTACATGAATACTTATTCATGAGATGAACATTAACCATCTAAGACATATTAGTTTGCATGGTGAATACTGCAGTTATGAAGGATCTAGAGAAGAATGCAATTTAGTTTGTGTATACCGAGCAAAGGAATCATGTCAAATAGTGTAAGAGTAATTTGATTCAGATTAAGGACTATGGCTCGAGCACACGAGCAGAATATGAAAGTTACGAGATAAAGATGTTAAAGATAGATGTATGGACATACAAGAATGAATAAAATAAGAAATGAGAATATTAGAGTGAAAATTGAGATTGCACATATTGAGAGAAAACTTTGGAAGACACATTTAAAATGGTACGAACATATACTTAGATGACCGATAGATGCTTCAGTTAGGCGATGTGAAACTATTATAGATATACAAATCAAACAAGAAAGAGAAAAACCAAATAAGACTTAGTTAGCAACCATAAAACAAGATAAAATTCATTTAAATATAGATAATGATATAATAAAGATAGAGCTTATTGGCATAGGAAAATCCATATAACCGACCCCATCTAGTGGGATAAGACTTAATTGTTCTTGTTTAAGGACCAGGTAGAAAATTCATGACAGATTGCTTATGCCATCTTAGTCAGTCATATTCAATAACTTAAAAATAGCCTAATATAAACAAAAAGATTAACGTTCGAACCAAGTAACCAGATCTATTCATGTTGCCTGCTTCCTTAATACAAGAACACAATGATACAAGAATTGGTTCAAGTGGAGTAGCAAAGACAATTTTTATGCTAATAATGCTGACTAGACAACCAATGTCAAATAAGAATGTTTCCAAACAGAAAACGTGCATAACAAAGGTAATTTAAAGTTGTATGTTAAATTTGACCATATACTAAGACATCAGGATATATACCTTACATATTGAACCAAATCTATGTTTATTGATCCATACATATTTTCCAGATGAAGCCGCTTGTCCAACTAACCTGAAAAATACAAGTTCTTAAGTAACCTTAACAAGGAAGAAGAAGAAATTGGCCTGATAGGAAGAAATTTATAAAGAAATGTGAAGATCAAGAAAGACCAGATGCAAATAAACACACCCATCTCCGACAAAATGGACTTGGGATGCCATAATCTTGTCGACCAGAACTTTTATTGGATCATCTGTGTCGCAGGCTAGCTCAGAGAAGTAACTCTTGATACCCAAAGCTTCTTGCTTGGGAAGAGAAATTGAGATTTTGAAGCTTGAAAAGCTAGGCTTCCGATTATAGTATCCATCTTCCCAGACCAAATGCCTGTGAAATTGCACACGAGTCTCCATAAAAAAAATGCAGAAGCACTCAATTCAAATACTTTAAGAAGGATCAAAAAATCATAAACTTTCCACTCGTTCTGAAATCACAGCCAAAATAATAAGCTCCTAAGCATCACGTAAAAGATCAAATTACGAAAGCAAAATCCAAGCCAGACCAAATACCAAGATAACAAGATTCCAGTTTCTCCAACCTAATAAATTTAATATATTTTCGTTGCTATATTCCAATGAAAAGGGAAGGGGAAAAACCAACGAAGCATAGTATGTGACAGTAAAAATTGTCATAAACTAAATAAGAATTTATTCTGCATATCTATCCAAAAAACATGTCAGATACGACTCGTCATCACGTTAAAAAGTTTAACAGCAGAACCTTTTCTTTATTAGCCGATCTCTGCGCAACCAAATTAACAAGCCCTATCTTCGCCAAAACTTATCCGGCGAAATAGAAGAAGGGATTGCAACCAAGACATGTTAGCTTACATTCGATTCTGGAAGACGGCCACCTTCCAGGAAACAGCGTAGGACCACCCGTAGTCAAGGCACAGTTGCCTCAACGCCTCTCTCAGCGGCAACCCCATGAGGATGAAACAAACGAACGCACTCCAGATCAAACAAAAACGAAGATCCCGACTTTACCGCAGCGGGAAACTAAATCCGAAAGAGATGTAAGAGCTACTTATGAAAACAGAGACGTTAACGCTACGTCGCTTCCGTGATCTGAGCCTGCCTAGCTTCCGCGGCAAGAGCCCCGGCCGGCCTGCATGCTCCGCACCCGACCGCTCCTCTTCCTGACGTTCCGTGCCGCCTTCTCCTCCTCCTCCTCCTTTACCGCTGGTCGCCGGCCACCCATCGACGAGCTTAAGCACGAGGGAAGCTTCGCGAGCGCCTCCTTGAAGCGCGAAGCGAGCACGTTGCGGTGGCAGCGGCCTTTCTCGGGAGGGTCACTCTTTTAAATCGTCGGCTTCCCTCATTCCTCGCCTACGAGGGTAAAACAGGAAACCGTTATAAATTTAAACCTTCCTCAAAAATATCTATTCATCAACGACCCGTCTTCCTATTCGTGGATCCCGCGGGTATGCCTACGGTTAAGAATCCGAATCGTAAATGCTTATCTTTGTCCCATCAACTTAATCAGAGCCGTCAAATATAATTACCCATTTGACTGCCGTCATAATTACTAAAATGCCACGCGTCCTACATATTTGTGGAACCGTAACAGGAAGACGTGCGCTCGGGATGGGTTCGGCTGCGAATCAATGGTGAGACCTAGAGTTGCATAGTGATGCTCATGCGGACGGACGTACTCACGTCCGTATTATTTCTTGCGCAGCTTTCGGGCCGGCGGGTGAAGGACAGAGACCCTGTTTTAGACCCCGACGTTTAACTAAATTACGAGGAGAGCCACTGAGGGAAGAGGGTTTGAAGGTAGGTCATCTTTTACTTTTGTACGGTATTTAATCATGTAGCCCTTCAATGGTAGGGAAGGAAGGGATTGATTTTTCAAAGCAATGTTAGCGGCGGATGGTCAGGTAATTGCCCCTGATCGTTTCCTTTTTGCATTAAAATACTCGAAAAAAAAGAAGAGATTCAGCTCAAGATTTTGGGAGTGGTGTTTTGTTTGCTCACATCTACTTTCCTTTCAATCCTTTGAGGTAGGGTTTTGATTCTGCTGTTTTTTTCCCCTGATTTTTCTTTTCCAGTTTGTTGCTGATGCTAATTCAAAAAATCCAGTTTTTCGAGTTGATTAGTATCTTCTACATTGGAAACTTATTTTCTATGACGAAAACTTACTTTGATGAAGCTCATATGGTATGTTTCAATGGCAATACTCTATGTCATAATCACTTTAGACTTTTGTTCCTCGTCCACTTTGTATGGATCGTCCTTTTCATTGAGCAACCACAACATGGTAGAGAAGGTTATTGGCAATGCCAAAAACATGATTTTTGAACTAAATCTGACTCTGGAGGGGTATAAGCATAGCTTTAGACCTTGTGGTGATTTAGAAGTTCAAGATTGGATTCCCAACCATGTCAAATAATAGTCTTGACAATCAGAGCCTTAACTCACTATCAATCTATTATAGTTAACACATAATCATCATGGTGGAGGGGATGTGAAGGATGACTCAAGTGCTGGGTGGAGTGCTACAGCAAGAGGACAAAGGGAAAAATGTGAAAAACATTTATAAAAAAAAGCCAGTAAAAGACATATCTGTATGAGAATCTTGGCCTTCGCTTATAGAGTTTATGCATCCTCTCTACAAAAGCAAATGTTTTGATTTGACACTAGTCCTTTTTTGTTTGTTACTCAATCTAATGCCCACTAGCACTAGCATTAGAGAGGTGATGTTAGTCACCATAAGGCAAGTAGATGGATTAAGGTCACACCAGTTCATAATTGTGGATCTCACTTTCTTTTTAGTTGAATCCGAAAAGTCTCACCCAAAAGTGTCTGTGCTTGATGATGGCAATTATGATGTACGTTTGTTTGTTTGAACATGATCTAAATGCATTTTAGAAAATTCAGAAATAAAAAACATTAGAATTATAACATGTGGGAAATACTGATGAAAGATCAGATTTACATCTTGTCTTTCTCATCTGTTTTTTGTTTTTTTTTATGGTCAGATTAACACTTGTTTGCTTCTGCAACCTCATCCTTGCTGATTTGGATTAGCACAAATAAACAAGGTAGAAACCAATCAGTTCCTGTTTCTTTCTGCAAGAAGCTTGCAGTCTTCCTTTTGCTTTTATCCTTTCTTTTTTATTTTGCTTCCAGACACTAAACCCTTGTGGCTTTGTCCCAAACCCTTGGACAAACCAGTACAAACTCCTTACAGGGAAATGTGAGACATGGAGTAAGCCAGACTGATGGGTGATTTGGATCTTCAAAATTTGGATTGACATGGGGAAACTTTAATGGATGAGAATATTTTTGATGATTTTAGAACTATTCCTTGTGCAACAGATTTGCAGTAGGACACCCATGGAAGCCACATTTACTTTGCTTGGAAAAAAAATGTGGGTTTCTTTGTTGTGCTAAGCTAAAGTTAAGGATCTTGTGAAAACCTACAAGTACTTGATCTAGAGAAAGCTATATAAGTCCAAAACAATATCTTGATACATGTACTCAGTCAGGGACCATTACTTCTGCAAGTCAAGGTACTCATCTTCACTGATAAGTGACAACTGGAAGAAAGCTCCACTGAAGATGTTAGTGGACCTAGATAAGGATGAGTTGATGACACTTGTAGCTAACCTCATTTAAATTGTGTTTATTCTTGTGGTCCCAAAGTGAAACCCAGTTTAGGCCTACTTAACTTGAAATCATACTGATCAGCACCGAGCAAGCCTTACAATCGACAAGTCATTAAGAAAACACTTGTAGTTAATCACATTACTATAGACAAAGTAGAAAACAAGTTATTAAAAGAGTAACCCTTTATATAGGGAAGAAAGTGACTCTTTTGCGATTGGAAGTATCTATCCCTCGATGCATTAAGACCGTCTGATAGTAGTTGCAGTGTATATGGTCCAAGTTGCCTTGTGAAACACATAACTGGTCCATAGTAGAGACTGATGCTTTGGTACAGATATGACTTATGAACACTCATGAATCTACTCTATCGTTGTCATTGTGGGGTGCAAGCTATACTTATTCAGAGGCTACATTAACATCGATTGATTTCGGCAAACTAATGTCCTTGTTCATACTGTAGGTGTCACTAATCTCCATCAGTGAAGCTGCCATCACTTTCTGAACACCAAAAAGACCTCCATAGTTTAATGCCGTCCTTGCAAAAGCAAATCATACATTTGATTTTCTTAGCATCACATTCAAGATTTACCCCAAGGATCTGAAGCATGATCTAGAAAATTTTGTTGAGTTGCTTGTTAGTTCATCCAAAGGTACGAGAAAACATTAAAAAATGCTTTCCAAGTTGGATGAGGTTGATACAATCCCTAACAGAGTTCAAGTTGCTATTTTCAAGCTCAACTACACAAACTAAGAAACCATTAAGTTGTGACACGAAGGTATAGTGGTTAATCCACTTCCAAGGCGCACTAAGGAAACTAGATGGAAACACAATCTACGTAATAATTTGAAGTGTGACTTGTACACTTACAAAGTGAGATAGTGGATGGACTCTGGATATCTATTATACCTACCAGAACAGGTCCAAGTTTTAATTGTTCATGTATTTAAACTCTCTTCTTTTTTTGTCCAATTATAAATTTTTTTGGTGTACTAAATGGTAATAGAAGAAGATATTCAGTAGGGAGATTTCATGCTAATTTCTACTGTTCTGTGCTAAGTGTGTCATAAGATTCAAGACAGAATATCTTCGTTCTCTCTATTATACTTGTGGGTAATAATGTACAAAAATCTATTCTAATTGTTGCAATTCATCTTGAATATGTATGTTTCAAGGTCGGTGGCAGATTTGTATGAATAGGGTAAGGATCAATTTTCCACAGACGCATGTTTATGGAGAAAAAAATGTTGGAGGTTTTTCACAGGTAGGAAGAGCTATTGAGTGATTTTTTTGAAAAGCCTGAGCAGAGCTGCTTCCAAGCCGAGCTACTGTGCCAAGCCAAGCTGAGCTGCCGAGTGCTGAGCTGGATTGCCGAGTCAAATTGTTGAGCCGAGCTGTCGAGTCAAATTGTCGAGCCGATCTGCCGTGTGCCGAGCTGGACTGTCAAGCCAAGTTTAGAAATAGTATTTCTAAGCAGTAGATTTTTTAGAAACTGAAGAATCGAGGTCTGTATTAAATGCAGATTTCTTAAAACAGATTCGTCCACCTCCGTGGTGCTTGGAGGCCAACACAGGGCGTCTGTTTTCTAGGATACAACGGTGAAACCACGAGCTCTACCAACCACAAGTAATCGTGACAACTGAAATGCACCTGAGTACTATCGCAGGATTTTACCAAGTGAAAGGATACTCAACAAATTAAGAGAAAGAAGAAGAGGGCACGTAGGTGGATGGATTACTCATTGCTCCGTTACTTTTTTGCTCAAGACTAAGACTCCCTTTTATAGGGTTTAGGATTTTTACTCGCCACAGTGAAACGCTAAACGTTTCAAATGAGTAAAGGATTCTCATTAATCATTGATTCATCTTCTTGGACAAATTTTGCCTTGATTGTTCGACATTCGACGCACGTAGGTCGCGCTCACACACGAGTCACCTGAGTTTAGTACAATCCAAGCTCTAGATCTGCACACCCTCTTCGGACGCACGCGTAAGAGAGAGCTTTTTCTCATACATTTATTCACAATATATATATATTTGTAAAACAATATAAATCAAACATTAAGCTTTGAAACTATCAATGTGAGACGAAAGTCTTATACACAGTGGAAAATCTCCTTCATCTACCTCTTTTCTATTTATAATTTTTCTAATAAAAAATTCTTTCACTTAAATGGTCACATGATAGTTGACTATAAATTGACTTCGTAATTTATCTCTCTTTATACTATTGTGAGGTAGTATTGAGAAACACTCAAGTAAATATTGTCACTTTTTGCATCAATATATGTTTCAAGATCCATAAAGTGTAGAAAGCGAGTTGGGATTGTCCATGTACATTTAAATGTTCATACCTAGTTGTGAAAATTGTTAGCAGAAAACATTCTCAATTGTTGAGCTTTTGTTTAGAGTTTTTTTCTTATCATTTTCCTTCCTGAAAA
>JBAMHZ010000017.1:3250785-3262309 GCA_037177395.1 Alpinia galanga | reverse complement strand
AATTCTTAAACTCGAAAGTTTATCCATTTCTCAAAACGCACCCTGAAAGTTCTATAATCTCCCCTATCAAACTTTTCACTCCTAATTATGGGCATTACCAATTCACTTACTAAAATAACGAATGGCATCATACATGTACTTGAGGCTTCATTTTCATAGCCCTGTGACTAATCCACAGTGAATTTTAGAAGAATTTTTTTTAAAGAAGTAATCCTCTATATATGAATTTATCCGACAAATAAAGTAAGATTTCAGTATTAGATAATCTTTTAGAAATGACGCGACTGTAAAGTCCAAATTACGCCGCTAAAACTGCAAGCACTTTCTTTGTTTACTTGGATAATTAGTGGAGATCTAATAGGACTTCGACCTCTTTCAGCTCAGCTGTTAAAGGGACGACCTTGTAGAACTTTGGGGCGAGGCTAACGACCCTTAGAGATTAGTCAGGCCCAAAGTTTAGATACCCTAGTGCTAGTAAAAAATGATTATTTGCAATGAATAAGAATTGATTTTAAAAGAATTCGTCATTTTGGACTCTGCCTCAACCAAGAAGGATCATTAATATGATAATTTTATATTTTTGAGATTCTACTTTCAATTTGACCACCTTACTTTATGTTAAAGAGTAAGTGTAGTATTTATCCTTGTGAAAATGACCCAGTGACTGACAAATACAGACGTTGCACAATGAATAACAGATCAATTCTCCAAAAATACAAGAGTATCATTCCTTTATGTGTTGGCTATTAACTTTAAGAGTCAAAAGGTCATCATGATTTATCTTTCTTACAATAATTTAAAAATAAATTGATTAAAGCTACTAGATTGACGACTTTTAATTTTTTAGACAAGAGTGAGTTTGGTACTCGAATCGATCTCTTTACTTAGAACTCTTCCTGGTGCTCATTTTCGTAGTAGCTCCTCGACTAACCACCTATGGAATGTGCCCCCAATTCTCAAGTGTGCAAGTAGCAAGAGGACTCAATGCTTGCTTGCGCCGTGTGATCTATGCTCATGGTAAGCAAAGGGTTAAGGTATATATATTTTTCTTCCATGTGAGACAATAAACACAGCAGTGATGGTAACTGACGGACGGAGAAGGTGAACCGACACGTGATTCCGTCAAAACTACCCAGTAGATAAATGATCTGGTAAACAGGTAAATTTTTAAAATTAATATGGTTCTCGCGTGGTAAAATCTGACAAGTCAAACGTCTCTTAACTCGTGATTGGTCCCTTGCGTCCTCCGTAGGATGGACAGTTGATTAGTGCCTTGTAAATTATTACAAGGAGAATAAAAATTGATAATCTAAATTTCTTGTCCGAGTTTAGATGGCTTACTGTTATACTGGTCAACCGTTCAAGGGGTATAGTTTTCTTGTAAATTTACCTTCCTTCACCCTTACCGTGGGATCGACGATGAAGGATGTTGAAGGCGAGCATAATCATCTTTTACCACAAAGTAATTGGTCCCTTGCGGAAAAGGTCTCGACAAATATGTATATAGGTTGCGTTTAATATTTTGTAATTTGTCTTGTAATATAAATTAGATTACATTATAAGATAAGATAGATTCATTTGTTTGGCGTAATTTTAACATCATAATGTAATATAATCTAGATTATAAAGCATAAGAAAATTTTATAATTTGAATTACGAACTAAAATTCATGTAATCCATATTACATTATAAAGTTAACACAAGTCAACGTCGACGGTCGATGACTAAAAACTACCGATTGCGGTCGTCGATCTCCGATCGGTCGCTGGATCGTCAGTCGACAGCCGGATCGCCGACCTCCCGCTACTTGTCGGCCGCTGACAACGACCGATGACGATCGACGACCTAAGAATGAATATCAAATAAAAGAATATAATCACTCTTTTAATCAAAGATTACGTTATAAATCTTAATCAAATATAGTAATGTAATATTAATTCTATTCTATTACATTACACATTTTGTTACGCTACGGCTTACCAAACGACGCTCTTGCCCACTAAACAACAACGGAAAAAAAGGCCCAAGCCCACAGCCCACGGCCCACGGCCCACGATCAAATAAATAATTAGAAACAAAATAATAAAAAGGGGGCTTTCTTTTCCTTATTTGTTGTACTGGACGTGATGATGCATCTGGTTTGCTCTGCCCCAGCCAGATTCGCCCTCCTCGCTTCTCGCCTTCTCCGCCTCTTTCCTGCACCTTCAAGGCCGTCGAGGTAAATCCTCCACCTCCTTTCCTGTTCAACTCAACTGTATGCCATTATCCCCATATCTGCTACAGGAAAACACATGATTAACAATTAGACATTCTTCTTTCTTCAAGTTTGATGTTCCAAACATTCTTCAATTCTCATAGAGAATCCTAGTCTTCACAGTATTTAATTGGTAAGTCAGATACATCATTTGATGTTCTAATCGTTGCTGATAAGTAATAATACTTTGTATTTTGAAGTGTTGCAGATATCTGAGAGGCTATATTGCATCCAGGCATTCTGCTTCGATGGGAAAGCAAGCAAATTTGCTAATGCGCACTGTCTCTGGGTATGGTCACATTGATGATATTTTTGTGGATTTATTTTGTAACTTGGATCAGTAATATTCTTTGTTAGTGGGAGACGCCAAGAGAAGTTTAGTTGTTTTGCAGCTATCCAACTGAGTTGCTTGAGATACATTCTGAAGAGCCCTCATTGCACATTATTGTTATCCCTGGAAATCCAGGTATGAATAGATATGCTCTTAACTTGTTTTTACTTCCTTGCGTGGTTATGATCTTTCCTTGAATGACTACATACGAGTGCATTATAGGGATTGCATCATATTATAAAGACTTTGTTGAAGCAGTCTATCAACTGCTGGAAGGGCAGGCATCAATGACAGGCAAGGACCACAAACTTTCCACTGTCAGTGTTTATACTGATGAGGTTTCTAATACATTTCATCGACATTCTTGACCAGCAATTGGGCATGTTGCTCATTCCGCAAAGGTATTATTATTGGCTTACAAATCTTATTATGCTTTTATCAATTTCTTATGATGAACCTGGACCTTGCTAAGATAAATTGTCGTTAAATCTTCCTTTAGTGTCATTTTTGTGCTTTGATGCATAAACAAATACAAAAAAAGGTGTGCTTATGAATTTTTGTCATCAAAACAATTTGTAAATCTACAAGAGATGAAAAAACCAATTCTCATAGTTCTTGGATTTTTGCAGGGGGGAGTTTTTCATTTTACAGACCCATGGCTCCATAACTATAGAATCATTAACCTGCCTCCCTATCAAGTTCTTTGTTTTAACCAATATACTTTCCTTGCAAAAAATGTCTGAAATATGATACTCTCAAATAGCTGATGTATAGAGCAACATGGGTGGATATTGACAGGAAAGAACTAAATATCATGTTCAACCAAGGACTTGAGAATTGAGTGACATCAGTTAACATGTCAATTTGACTACATGAAAGGACTTGAGAATTCTTAGTTGTATATTGAATGACATCAGTTAACATGTCAATTTGACCACATGAAAGAAGTTGTAGGATATGATATGACTACAATTATAAGATTGACTTCTCATGTCTCTTCTTTCTCTATACACCTTCATGCTTCAGACATTTATACATTAAGGTATATAAAGACAGAAAATAATTACAGTTCCATATCTAGGATTTCAGATACATACTTGACTTGCTCTATCATGATGCACAATTTGATTCTTGATAATCTTTCCTCCAGGACTGGGAGAATGGAAGGATGTTTTCATTGGAAGAACAAATTGCTCATAAGGTTTTTACGAAATATAACTTATACACTTTCATAATAAAAGGGTTCTTTGTTATGTAAAAAAGCAATATTCTCCAAAGGGACAAAGGAAAAGAGTAAGTCAATTATGTTCTGTTCTTCCATCCTTGGGTTGTAAATTTGTAATGCTTTATGATATTCTACATCTTGGATTGCATCAATTGCGTAACTCTGAGGTTGTGATGCTTCTTCCATAAATGTCTGAATAATGCACATTTGATCAAGTAATATGATTTCTTGTAATTTATCTGTAGTTTCCTGCCCTCTTCTTGCAGTCATGTATTACTCTTACATTCTTCCTTTTCTTAGCCAGCAATGACATTTTCAATTTTCTTCCAGGTAGATGCCATTTTCAGAATCTAATAAAATTGCAATAACCATTTCAGGTTGACTTTATTGAACAAGAGTTCCAGAATAATGATGTTCCAATAATCTTGGTAGTATATTGCTGATCAACCTCCTCCAATTACCATACTCTTTATGATTTAGCCTACTAGCAATCATGGTGTATGACATCTTTTTCTTTTGTTTACAAAACCTTCTATCCTTGTTTGATTACTGAGAATTATACTTTCCAGCAATAACTCTTTCAAATTTGTTGTATACATGACATTCTGCTGCTTAATAGACCTTAATTTATGACATTGTCCTTAAACTTTGAATTTAGCTCATTCAAGATTCCTTTGAGTGTGCAAATTGTCTTTTCACAAACTGAGAAGAAATTAAATTGTCTCATATTTCTATACTGCTTGCTTCTCTTGGAACGGCGACATCAACATGTGATTTCCTTCACGTAATTCTAGAACAGAAGACAATGTATACCATATTTTTGTTGTTTTGGGAGAAAATAATACCTGAGAATGGAATTTCATAAATTAAGATAACTCCAAAAGGGAACATCCTTAGAATATAAAGAACAACAAGTTTCTCATGTATTTTTCGAATACAAAATCTTAGCTGTTATATATTTTCACAGATTGTAAACTAAATAGTTCTGGAAGTGACGCTGAAAAAGTTTGCCTTTTTTTTTTCCTCCCTCTTAGCTTATCCTATATGGCATATTTTCTTCTTTTTGCAAAGGTTGGACATTCTATTGGATCATATATATGCTTGGAAGTCTTCAAAAGGCTTCCACAACAGGTAACAAGATGTTCTGATGTATCTATATTTTGTGATATAGCTTTCAATTTACCTTATCGTGCTTTTGTTGGAATTTGAAGGTAAAATATGTGATAGGTCTTTATCCATTTCTGACATTGAACAAGAATTCTTTCACACAATCAATTATTGGCGTAATTGCAAGGTAGATTTCCTTTATTAATTTTTTTTTTGCTTTCTGCCACTTTTACTATATATTAATTAGAAATAGCCTCATTGTGAACAGCTTTAAATGAACCAACTAGTTACAAATCAAAATTTCTATTTCTCTCTATTGTCCAATTGATATCACATTTTATATATATTTTCTTCTTTCAAAATGATAGTGCTTCATTCAGATGCTATCACTAGCATTGTTTGATTAGCACTAAATTCCTTATATCAAGACATTGTTGTTTAACTTGTTTTTTGGTAGGTGGGTCACGCGACCCACATGGTGGATGATTTGCTGGAATAGGCTCTCGATCTGGGTTCTTATATGGCTTTAATCAAATTGAGTCAATAAAGAAGGCCTGATTAGTTTATTCTACAAGAAATTTTCATTGAAACAATAAATTCAGTTGTTTGTCTACCAACAAAATCCTATGCATATTTTATGTATCTTCTTTTAACATTTCACTATATAGGTGGATTTAAGATGTTCCAGAGTGATGGATACGTTCAATGACATTATTGATGAGTGTAATTCAATGTTGCTTATTAGGATTATGTTTTTTTCTGTATGTTTCAGGTCCTCTGTTATAAGCACTGCCATCAGTTATTTTGCATCACTATTGAGGTCATTACCAATCTCGGTACAAGATAACATGGTGAGGCAGTTCCTAGGGAAGACATGGTCTGCTACAGCTGTTGCAGTTACATGCAGTCACCTTTTGCAGGTTTGGTTATCATCCTTCTCATCAGATGCATGATTTTACTTGCAAAAGAAGTGTTTAACTTCAAGGTCTGAGAAAAGGTTCATGAATATGAATTAGTTTTTTCTCTTTTCTTTTCTACAATACTTTCTTTGTACCTGGTTTCTATGCTAATGTTCACTTGTTTTAATAATATATTGAACACAAAGACTCAAAGATGATTCTTTGAATTTAGACGTCTATAAGTAGTTGTTACAATCAAAACCATTCTAACTTTCACAAGAAAATTTGCAGTACCATACAATGCGAAATATGCTTTTCCTGGCAATGACAGAGTTTGAGAAGGTACTGTTATCTTATTTGTGAATTTGAAATTAAGTTTGTTGCATCAGTTGTTCTGATGAAAGTTTTGATTACTCTTTGCAGACCTGTTTTGTCTTTGACCATGTCATTTGTCTTTGCTTAGTTCTTTTTTGCATGTATCTCCTTTTTCAGCCCTTTGTTACTGTGACAAGATACAGATACTTGAAGCACTATCATATATACTAGTCCAAATTTTACCGGAGTTCAATATTTTGATCTGTTGCACTATAATTATCTCAGGTTTTTGACATATACATAGACCTTAAGGTTAGAGTTTATAGAATCATTAAAACTCCATAGGCAACATCAATTCCAGTCCATTTGACAAACTTAAATCAAGACAAGACAATAGAAGAAATATTGCTTATTTTTCCTTTCATTTGATCCCTGATCTTTTTTTTCCTTGTCACATTGTAAATCTCCTCTGGATAGAAAATTGCTCCTTCACAAATTGAGTGGCTCGCTATTGAGCCATGGAATAGCCTCTTGGGTTGCAGGACTAAGGTTATATCAATTAGTTTCATGCTGATTTACATGATAGGGAAGCTTATGTGCTAGGCACTTCTACCATCCCTTCTTACTAAAAGAGTAAAGATTTTTCAAGGAGGCAAGAATCCGTGTTAAGCCTGTCTGTTATGATATTTTCTTCATCAAAACTCACAGGTTATGTTTCATCAACATCCTGGAATCTGTTTCCATCATTGTTTGCTTCAATTTTCAGTTGTCAGGAGAGCCAGATTGGATGTTTATGAAAAAGAATTATAATCAAATATCACTTCTTTTTGGCATTGATGACCATTGGGGTCCACTATCACATTTTGAAGAGGTAAAGCATTCAATGTTCCCTGATTATACAGATGTTACTTGCATTGCTGATGATTCTTGTTTTTTTTTTCAACTTTTGCTAACAAAAAAGAAAAACAATAGCCGGCTTGAAATTCCCATCAGATTGAAAGAACTTTTTATTAGTGTATTCATTCACTAACTTGAATTGTGTGTAATTATTTCTGGCATCGATCACCATTATCAACTGTCTAACAAGACCAATAAAATTCTTTTTTCCTGAGAGTCACTGCTAGTTATCTCAAGTGTATCGGTCAATGCTTAAAGAAGAAAGGAAAAATGATTTGCAAAAGTAGGATGCATGACCTCTTGAGGTCCTATGAACATTGAAGGGCTCCATAATTATCGATTACACTGAAGAACAGTACTCCATTGTGTGGTTCACTTTTGGTCCCAGTTCACCTCATGAAAATAGTGTTGCTCCTTCACCCCCAGTTTGTGTGACTCTCTTAGTCCTCGAATCATCGATAAACCCAGACTTTCATATTACACTGTCCATCTGTTCCTCATTTTTCTATTAGGTTCTCTGATAAACTTGCACTTGCTTTGTGTTCCTAGAAACTTTAAGAAGTATAATTCTTTTCAGGTCTCAAGGCAGGTGCCGGGTCTTGCATTGGCCATTGAAAGAGAGGGCCACATGCATGCTTTCTGCTGCACCCAGGCTGGTTCCTCCTGGGTTGGTCACCATGTAGCATCCCTTATCAGGAACCAAATTGCAAAATAAACAAACATAAAAGGAGAAGAAAAAAATAGATCAGAAAAATGGAGGTAACTCGGTTATTCATTTTGTAAGCTCCATCACTTGCTGCCTTCAATAGTTGTTGCCAAATCGATATTCCTGACTGTTATTCTGCACCTTGCATCTGCAAGCGTTCATGGTCAGGACCTCTCATTTGCAACAAATCAAAAATGCTTCTTGTGTTTCGGAACTGATATCTGACTGTTTCAGTAGTAAATTTGGTTATCATATCAAATAAACAATAGTTTATTGGTTATTTCAAATGCTAGATAAAGAGCAATCCGGTACATAAATGTAGAATTGTCATATTAACGACTCCCTTCAGCTGTCCTTACCGAGGAGGAGGGTAAATTAGGAACTCAGATACGACAAGTACAAAAGAGGGGATCGGTCAATGGTCCAAAGTTAAGAGGTAATTTGATACATAAAATTTTTATTATACATGGTCTTATTTTATTTTGTAAGATGTTATTTTCGCAATTCTTTTTTAATAAGATAATATTCTTTTGATTAAAAAAATGGTTTTTAAAAAAAAGTATTCTCATAATTGGAGCACAATTTTATTTTACTTTATTTTATTTTTATGGCTGTTGTGTGATTAATGTCTCATAGAGATGAGTGAAAAAGGTTGTGTTGGATTCTGCGAATCCAACGAGATTTACTTGTCTGGGCATTATGCATTTATTATTTATGCAGAGACAAGAAACAAATGCCATTGTGGATCTTCTTGTTTGGCTGTAAATCCAATAGCATAATACAAAACGACACTCCCTTCTTCTCTTATTTTAACTTCTCTCAATTTAACAGTTTTTTTTTTATAATTCAAATATCTAAGTTTTCAGTTCCATTAATTGTATGGTTCTCTTCTACCGGTATCATCCACTAAAATAAATTAAGAGAGATGAGATCAATGGATGATCTATAATTTCACCATTGGGGGCTTACATTTGGAGCAACTCTGTCCATGATGATTTATCATGGTCAATTTTAAGTCTGGATAAAGCTTGGTTGTTTGTTGTTGGGGGCTTACATTTGGAGCAAAGATTCAAAGAGCAACGTCGAAGTGAGGGGATTAAACCATGATAATATGATTGTTGTTCCAGACCAAGAACAAGGGATGGATTGACTTCGATGGAGTGTTTACGGCTAAACTCTCTTTAGGGCCAATGAGTGCCTTGGTAAAGCCCCTTTGGCACTCAAGTCAGAAAAGTGGATAAAAAAAAAAAGAAGAAAAGTTTAGAAATTAATTGATGCTCTTATCTTATATAAGTAGGAAAAGACATGTTTTTTTAGGAAGCGTGAATATATGATGTGAAGGAATGACTTTGTAAGGAAGATCATATAGTCATGAGTTGATGACGTAGAAATTGTGTTTTCATGGTTTCGTGGAGACGTGGTCTTCTGGAGATAGAGAAACATAGTTTCATAGAGACGTGATGTGGAGATGTAATCACATAACAATCAGTCATTATTTGCTGAGTCCAGTTTAATTTATCTGGACTCAAGAGATCACGCTGTCAAATTGAGTTCGAGTGTTTATCTGAGTTTGAGAGATCAAACCGTCGAACTGAACTCAAGTGTCTAAGTTCGGGAGATCAAATTGTCGAACTGACTTTAAATGTTTATTCGAGCTCAGGAGATCAAACTGTCGAACTGAGTCTGAGCATTTATCCGAGCTCAGGAGATCAAACTATCAAACTAAGCTTGGGTGTTTATCCGAGTGGACTTGAGCCAACTCACTCCTGCTTGATCTGACTCACACTTTTCTTGACCTAGTTTAAAGTTAAATATTACTTCAGCTTAATTGTTGACTTGATCTTCTCCCTTCGTAAGATGTATTTCCGTCGCATCAATTGTCATCCTACCGTTCTAATCACAGTACCGAGCTTTGGGATCAACTTTAACTGTAACGAGTTCAATTAATCTTGAGTTGTAGGATTTAGAGTTTATAATTTAGGATAAACTTGTTTGAGCCACTCAATTCGATAATTTTAATTTTTTAAAAAAACTGGATTGCTATAAAAAAAATCATGAAATTTCCATTTATATTATCTGAAAAGAAATTAAAAATAAAAGTTTTGATATTTGAGAATCCAAGTCGGCATTAATTGGGTAGGCATACAATAAAATTTTCACAAAATGAAAAAAAAAGGAGCATTTAATGCAAACTAAAAGCAGACAGTGGAAACCCTAAACCTAAACCCTAATTTAAATAAGTTTAACTGTATACACCTTCAACTCATTAATATTTATTATTGATTATTCGTGAACAATATCTACAAATAAAATTTATAAATTATATTCATTGATAAAATTCTTGTCAAACTTACAAATAAATAAATAAATAAAAATAAAAATTATAATATTAAATTCACTAATCAATTAAATAAGATTTAAAATGTAAATATTTTTTTTAAATCTTAAATTATGAATCCCATAACATTTCAATAAAATAAACTCAAATTAATTTAGTTCATTCTAAACTCCACTTGACTTGTCCAAATGATCTTATAATTTTTTTTTTGAAAAATATAAATTTAGCTGCTCATCTATAATTATACTATCGCCCTTTGGCCTCTAAGGGTTGACAGTAAGCATATTTAACATATGAAGTTTTAAAGTCAATTTCTAATAGCTGTAAAATATCTCATTAGATTTTTTATTTTTTTCTATAAAAAGATTATCGTGTCAGAGTGAAACTCTTCGTGATTTATTATCCTTCATTAAATCGAAGAATCAACTATGAAAAACACTTAGCATAAACATTATTACATTTTATCACATACAACACTATCACGCTTAGTGTGCACCACGACAAGCGAAAAGCAACAAAAATATAACAACAACCAAAAAAAAAAAAACTAGCACAGGAGGCTCCAAAAAATACTTAAGAAGTTTTCCAACTGAAATTCCAAAAAATACTCACACTGGTCCTAAAATTATCCCAAATGCAAGGGCCAAATTGTTTATTTTGAAGATAGATCATTGTTTTCCTTCACCCCTTAACTTTCAAATAATTACAAGACCGATTACTTCCCAGAACAATTACAAGTTGCAATTAATTGCAATAAAAAAAATATTATAATGTACATCTGAATGCTTTTTCAGAATGGATTTCACAGTGCTAAAGAGAAGTAAATCACGATGAATAAATTTTTAAGTGAAAAAATATTTTTTTAAAAAATTAATTCTATAAAAAATCGATCCTTATCTATTATAACTAGGGCAGTAAATATATCAAGCATTCGTAAATAAATTTGACGTTGGACTTTATAAGAACTTTTTTTATATTTGTTCAGTTCTTATTAAATTTATAAATAAATAAATAAATTTTTATTAAACCTATAAATATTTTTTTAAATAAATAAATAAACTTTCAAAATAAACAAATAAACTTAGAGCTGTCAATTTGGGTTAGGCTCGTCAGGTTGGCCCACTCCGCCAAATAATTTAAGCAGGTTGAGTTAAAATTTATCAACCCAAGTCCGCCGCAAGCCTAAAAAGATCAACATGCATGGGTTACGGATTAAGAAGGGTCGACCCAAGCCCGCCTGGATTAGCCCGCGGGTTGAAAAAATTAAAAATTATATTTTTCAATTGAGACATGTCAAGTCTAAAACAGAGTCATTCTGTACTTGAGAAAGAGTATACAATCTTTGACCATAATGGTCAATAAAAATAAATGCACGAGAAAATGAAATCTCTAAATGCTTCTTATATTTCTCGAATTCAACTGTAGAAAGTGAGACGAGATTGATAGAGAAGA
>JBAMHZ010000017.1:3220484-3238756 GCA_037177395.1 Alpinia galanga | reverse complement strand
TTTATGAATAAATAGAACAAGCATAAGGCGATTGCCTTAGGACATCTCTCATATATATTTTTAACAAATTATATATTAGAAAATTATACTGTTGTAGAGGATCTTAACTAGAGGAGTCAACTAATAAATATTGACTTAAATCAAGCTCTAGTCAACTAACAGTGTAATAAATCAGTAGATTACATTAGTGTACAGCAATTGTTGAAGTTTATTAATGGACATTTAGAGGACTATAAAAAGGGAGGCAAGAGGAACTTGAAAGAAATTTTCGACAACAATTCCCACATCAATCTTTTAGCTTCCAAGTGCTTTATTGTATTTATTTTTACTATTGTATTTATTTTTTCAAGCTTAAGATCTTTAACTTCAAGCTCCATATTTTTGCAAACTCTTTTACTACACTTCATCTTCATATTATAAAAAGGCTTTTTCACCTCTAAAAGGTTTCCAAAAAGGAGATGGCAATTTTTCATGAGTTGACTTACCTTACGAGTCCATAGACTATGAAATAAGAAGTAGGAATTCCAAATCACATAAATGTTTGAGTATTTTACTTTATTGTTTCATGTACTTATTGCATTTTATTTTTGTTGTACTTGTATCTCTAATATTTTGAATTTGTTATTATTGTGCTATTGAACCCCTCCCCCCGCCTCCCCCAAGTGCTATACACAATCTCAAATAATTCTCAACTTCTATCCCATGAGAGAGGAAAAGTTCCTTATGATGGTCATTCAATCATGAAACTTCCCATTCTAAAACTAAAGCTTAAGGTAGAATACATATTCTTTCTTTTCTTCCACTAGAAAAAGGTTTCTTGATGATAAATGTATGGTTTGAAATCACGTGTTGTATTGGGAAGCATAGTCAAAACATATCATTTCAATAAATTACCAAAATCTAATATCGCTCAACATGGGTAGCCTATGCCTCCAATACAAATTGTACAGATGACTATCATACCTTGCCAAGACTTCAATATGCATCAAGAGGAATCAAACAATATTTTCCTTTTTAGCTAATTTTTCTAAAATTCTAATTGTGAATTCATTTATCGCTAATTGTCTAATTACTATATTATTATTTTTAGAAGTAACCAAACTAAGTAAAAAGGTAATAATGGAATAAATCCCAAGTGCCAACATGATGTAGCCTGTCTGTTCCAATCATAGACTAAAACTCAAGCACAAAATGCCTTTTGAACCTTGAGAAATGATTTAAAATTTTTAGCATAAGATAGAAAAGTTTGCAATGTACGCCTTGAAGACAAACTACAAGTTTCACAATGCAATATTCAAAAGGTACGAAAATGATGCTTTAAATAGCAAATAAAAGATTCTCTTTAATTATACGAATGCAATTCTCATTATATACAACATAATTTCAGTGGTAAATCAATCAAATATGAGAAATTACTACAAACATCTGTGATTGAACAATATAAAAACCAGAAACGAGCAAATAAGTAATGTGTTAGCATCAAACCTGATGTAGAAGCCATACAGCAATTCCTGGGAACTCAACAATACCGATGTACCTATCTATCCAACTAGCATCTTCAGGTGCATCCACATTCCTTACCAGTGCACTTAAGATCTTGTGTTTGGACAATATCTCAACCGCAGCAGATAGGGTGGCATCTGAAGAAATCTCAATGACTAAAAAGAAAACAAATGATGAACACTTGATGAGAACTTTTTCACATAAGTGATTTCTTCAATTACAGCTCCCACAACAGTAATTCTTCTGAAAGTAAACATGCTCATCATCACATGACTATCAGATTTAGTCAGGTAATGGCAACTCTGGGCAAAAACAATCAACCTCAATTGATCTAAGGAACCATTGCAAAGTGATGAACAGATTAGAGACAATCCATTCAAAAAGAAAGGAAAAATCCATTTGATCCAATGATTTATTTATAAACTAAAACTATTTTACTATAACATGATAGTTAAACGTACTTTCTCAGTTAATTATTATTACCATCCATAGCTGAATATAATTGAACATGTTCAGTACAATAATTAATAAATAAATTATAAAACATAATTTCAATATTTTTTTGAATGGGTATAATTAGTTTTTTTTTAATTGTAAATTTCCTATCATAAAGAAAGCATTGCACTTTTAACCCAGAGGTTACAGGTTCAAATCCTGAAAACAACCTCTTGCAAAAAAAAAAAAAAAGGTAAGGCTGCGTACAATGGATCCTTCCCTGGGACCCTGTATAGCGGGAGCTTCGTGCACCGGGCTACCCTAAAGAAAGCATTGCACTTTTCATGTTTAAAAAAAAATACAGAAGGATCAACTCTATAATGTGATCAATGATTCATACAGCCAAGACCATGCAGTTCATAACCAACTAATTTTACCGGATTGAATGTTCATCATTTCTAATAAACCAGACTTAGGGCGCTGCAGATGCTAACGCACAATTACAATTTCACCAGCTAAGAGGTTCTAGGCATGCTAGGCAGTATGCCGCCACAAAACAGAATGTATAGATTACCCTTTTTTTAATATCATACCCAAGACCAAAAAAAAACTCAGCATATGACAAATATCTACTGCAGAGTAGAATTTTTAAACCTCGAGCGAACTCAAATCAACCGATGATTTATGAATTCCTAGCTTATGAGATGCGAGATCGCAGATATACGCTGGATTAAAGCGAAAGTACGCTCGCTAACGAAAACAACGCAAAAGCGTAGGGACAATGATATAAAGTTAGGCTAAACTAATTGTAACCAAAGAACCTAGGGTTAGGAGTGAAGAGAAGTGAAGAAAAAAAAATAATAAAGGCGGTAGCGAAAAGGAGAACCTTCGGACGGCGGCGCGGGAGGGAAGGAAGAGACGGGGAGGTCTTGGAAGCAGGAGTTGAGCTTCTCGGAGGGACTGAGTTGAGGCTCTTGCACGTCCCACAGATCTTCCAGCCGGTGACCGATCTCCGCCTCCGGGCTCCGCGGCGACTTCGCCACCGGGCTCTCCATTTCCTCTCTCTCTCTCTCTCTCTCTCTCTCTGCGGCAGAAGAGTCAGTACGAAAATAATAAAATAAATAAACAAAATAATCCAATTTAAAATTATAATTATAATTAAATCGACGCTGAATAACAATAAAATGCAAAATTTCCCTTTGCTCCCGTTTCTGTATTTTTTTTACTTTTAACCCAGAATAAGGGATCGTTTTCAATTTGGCCCTTAATATACTCTCCTAAAATCCCTTTAAAATTTTAAAATCACAAAATACTCCCCACATAAATTTTCAATTTTTTTCTTTTAACTACCGACAAGCTTGTTTTTCTTGATAAATACTTTCCGTTAATTTATTTAACAATGGCTAGGGGACAAAATAATTTGTATTTTAAAATCATAAAATAACTTTCGACAACCTTGTTTTTCTTGATAAAGACTTGCCGTTAGTTTATTTGATAATGAATAGGGGACGAAATAATTAGTATTTTTTAAAATGTAAGGTTTTTCTGATGATTTTAAAACTTGAGTGCCAACATTTTGAATAAGAACCATATAGTAAAAAAAATGTTAAGGAGTAAAATGTGATATATCAAAACCTTAAGATGAAAAAAAAAAGGGAAAATCCTAAAAACCAGAGTGAAATTTTAAAATACCCATTTTACTTTTCATTTAATACTCTTTTCCCCCTCAAATTACTCTCAGCCCATCTTCTAAAAATTAAAAAAACTAATGTATTGTTTTGAATAGTTAGGATGCGTTAATATGATTTTGAAATAATTATATAACTTTAATCTCTCAATTGCTTTTTTAGTTAAAATTTAATTGAGGGTTAAAATAAAGATAAATTATGTGTAAATTTTTAACATACGTATAAATAATAATAATAATAATATAATCCGGGATTAAATTTTGACTAATATTTAATGTAAAACATATAATTATTCTCAATCATCTAAATATATATAAATTTAATATTTTACGAATTTCACAAAAACTTATATTGATTTTAGAGTCATTTGCAAATCAAAATTAATTTCAATAACACAACACAAACTTTAAAAAAACCATAAAAACTAATTTTATAATTTAGAAAGATAAATTAGAATGTTGTTTTTAAATATATGTTTAATAATAATAAAAACAAAGCAATGCTCTTTTTTCTCTCCAATTTTTTCTATTCAATAAGCCACATCACATCACATGATAATATTTTTTATTTTTTATTTATTAACATCAGGCATTTACCCTATTTAATTTTGGGAATAATCGATTTTACCTTTTAGTTTTTAATGGGCATCAAATAATTTCTAAACGTGTGATATTCTCTACTAAAATATGAGTTGATGTTAAATTTGATATAAAAAAAATTATTTTTAGCGACCTCGATCAAAGTATTTATGTGTGAAAAAAAATTAAGAGGACGATTTTATAAGGACAATGTGAAACTAACGATAAAGATTAAAAAAAAATTAAATTGGAGTTTGAAACATACGATTCGAACTTCATTCAAAATAAAATTCGAATTGAATCCGATTCGAATTATTCAAATTTTAATTTAAATTCAAGTCTCGCGAGCAGGTTGGATTCTCCTCCCATTCCTTCTCGAATTCATGGGGAGTTTCTGCAGCACCAAAACTCACATCCCTTCTCCTCGAAAGCAACCGTCGATCCACGCTGGAGCAGCGCCTCGTAGCCTCATCGCCTTCGCCGCCTTGTCCCATCGCCTCCCCCTCCAATTACAAGGCAGCAGCAATGGGCATCATCCATCAGATCCGGTAGCCAATCTGAGGCATTCGAATCGCTTCATAATTCAGTTTAGTTTCTCGACTTTAATCGAGTAACTTGTCTCTGTCAAGCTGCACAGTGGCTGGCTGTTGTCTGTTTCGGAGACTGTGCTCAGGCTAAAGATCCCGTTTTGGATTTGCAGACACTGCGGCACTTCACATGGCTCTTGTTGTCCGGTAGTTAAACTAGTTGGGGTGGTCGTCTTCTTGGCAGCGTCAGAAAACATGAAGGATCTAAAGCCTCTTTTTGACTGCTACCCTGTACAGGGCATGTGCAACAGGGCGAGCAATGAGACAAAAGGGCTCTTGATCCCCACCAATCGAGCACTCAAGAACAAATCGAAATGATTCCTAATCCACTGCTGAACGTTTTTCAGAGACATGCATGATTTTAATCCGATCACCATTCGATCCTTCATTCATCCTGTACGAAGCTGAAGCTCCATCGACTCGAGTGTTGGCGCTGCGGGAGAGGCACGTGCTGCACACGGGATCGATGTATTTGTGGGTATAGAAAGGAAGTTCTGGAAGCAGACTGCAAGACGACGAATCCGATCTCCGACGCGGACACAGAGGGCAGCCTTCGCTCCCGCCTTCTCCTCTTTTTGGGTGTTTAGCTCTTCCCCATCCTCCATCTGCGCGCTAAATCACTCCGGGAAAGCTAGCAAGAGGGAGACATGGGCGTCGAGAGGAGCCACGGCGGTTGCATGGCTATCGGATCGCTGCCGCCGCACTCCATCTTCAGGTGCGCTCACAGCGCTTCCGCCGCTAATGTCGGTAGGTCATCCTTGTCCTTACTCTTCTTTCTTGTCTGAAAAAAGCCTTTTAAATTTAAAGGTTCTTTGGAGTGTTTCTTTTGATCATCGGCTTTCTCGATGCTCGATTCCGTCGCAAGCTCTGTACATTGTATGGTATGGACAATCGGAGATCGAAGCTCCTTACGGCAGCAAAATGCTACTTTTCCATCGCGCGTTTTCTAGGGTTTGTCCGCAGCGATCTGTTTGCTGCTGTATTGCGCATATTGTAATTTTGAACTGGAAAAATATATATATTGTGCGTTCTTGAGCAAGGTAAAATTCTTGAGGGACGAGTTTCACATACTCTAGCAGCTTGGAGGAGACTCCGAATAGCTTGGAAAGGATTAGGCCTTGAAAAGAACTGTAACTCGTAATGCTCTGTTCACCTCCACCTTTTTGCTTCCTAGCACCTGAAGGTTGACACCCTTGCCACTTGGGATGGCATGTGAAGGCCAGTTGTCTGTCCTGCCTCGAAATCTACGCTATGTCACTTTGCACTCTGCAGTATAGTTTCTGGAGCGACTCTTTGTCCTTGACACTGTAGCATCCATGCGGAAATTGAAGACAGAGTATACCCTAAAAAAGTGTCTCTTTCCCCAGTATGACTGACCTGCGAGATGACTACGGACTAGTAAATGCCACGAACAGCACGTTATATACAGATGTGGGTCTCACACGATACTATCCTGTGAGCCTTGATGTCCCTGCTAAATTTTGTAGGAATGTAGCATCGAACCACTAGCAACCACTAAGTGCTTGTACTTGCACCGAAACTTTGTCTTGCTTCTTGCAACTCTTCATGTCCTTGCAAGTCTCCAGCCTCATGATCTAGCCCAAAAAATTATTCAGTAGTACCTTTTTTGGTTTAGTAAATGTTTTTTTTAGGTAAAAATTACAAGGCATTTTTTTTACTGAATTGTTCCGTTTTCCAAACTCATATAGTCATATGAATCTTGCCTAAAGAATACTTTTATGCTGCCTAGTTTTAGTTTCATCTCCTTACAAACACTGTTTAATCTCACTACAAACTGTGGTTTTTGTGTCATTGTGAGACTTCTCCGATTCTTCTCTATGTATCTGTGTTTTTATTTCTTTTTTCTCTAATTTTATGTATTTTGTGCTGAGGTCTCTATCATTCATGTGATAGATTTGGCAAAAAAAAAAAAAAAAAAAACAACTCAACGCAAAGTACATAAAATCAGAGTGTTTTCATTTCTCTATGTTTTTTTGTCTTCATTTCTTTCTCAATTTTTTTTTAATCGTGTTGAGTGTCCGTCATTCATAAAAACAATTTGCCAAAACTAATACATAGATCCAAACTACACAAATTCCAAAGATGAATTACCTGTTTTGTTTTACTAGCCGACTCTACTTAATAGGATAAAAGTTTGATTGTTGTTGTAACTCTTTGTTTTACTATTAAGAATTTGTTTAGTCATTCTATATCTTCATTTGAAGGGGAATCTTGATGCAATGGTAAAATTTTATCATGTAACTTTGTGGTCACGAGTTCGAGTCTTGAAAATAATCTTTTGCAAAGAAGAGTAAGACTGCGTACAATAGACGATTCTTCAGGACCTCGTATTGGTTGGAGTTTCGTGCATTGGACTGTCTTTTATTCTCTATCTTCATTTGTAATTTTATGCAATTTTAGATCTATGTAGCATTTTTCAAAAGTGTTACATGAACCCAAATTATCCAAATTCAATAAATGAGCCCTCTGTTCATTAGAATTTGGTTAGCCATTCTATGCCTTAGTAGGTTTATGTAGTAGCAAATTTGCCAAATTTGCTACATTGACCCAAATTTTCTAAATTTCACTGATAAAACCTCTATTGTGCTTCTTGGAACCAAATGAGTTGTTTTATAACCTAATTTTATAATTTTCAGCAAGTTTAGGTCTATGTAACAATTTCAGTAAAATTGTTGCTTGAACTCAAACTATCCAAATTCCACAGAAAAACCCTCTATTGTACTCTTTAGAATATCTTTAGTCATTCTATGCCTTTATTTATAATTTGGGCAAATTTATATCCATACCAAACGAACCTTCTATTGTGCTACTTAGAATCAATTCAATCATTTTATGCTTGCATTTTCATTTTTAGGTAAGTCTAGGCTCATGTAACAATTTCCCAAGGTGCTACATGAACCTAAATTACTTAAATTTCATAAATGAACCCTATGTCATACACCTCTAAACTAGGGATGATTTCTGAGTTGCAATTTGTGTCTTAATATAGACTCCAATCCTTGAGTTGGGGAGACTGTGGTATTCTATTTTAGTCATCCATCAATATAGGCTTTATAAGCTCAGATATGTAACCGACTACTATTAATTTGGACTTAAACATTTGAGCTAGTACAAATCAATGGGTCAATCCTCTCTTTTAAGGAGGTTGTCACATAGAAAAAACAAACATGGATTGTCCAAAATATCGATTTCATGCCCACCCTATGTCAATAACACTTAGAATCTGCAAAATGTGCTACAGTAAAGGATCATATAGTCTCAAATTTCACAACATTCTCCGATACTTAATGTGTGAGAAGCATTTAAGTTATGCACTTCTGTTGATGAACAGTTTATTCCTCTTTTTTGAATTGTTGGCAGCAATGAACGACTTCATAAAGTTCTGTTCTGTAGTACATATTCTGTTCTGCAGTAATCTAATCTGATATCCAACAATGTAGGAATTTCATTTTATTGTGGACCAAAGTGATAGTCTCTTATCTTATATATGCTTACAATCTCCAAAATGAAAATTCTACATTTGGTTTGGATTCATTTGAGCTAATAAAGTGGCATGGCAATTTGATACAACTACCAATTTTCCTTTTGACTTTTTTAGCAAGATGCACATCTTTTTAATGTTATTGATATTGTGGTTTGAGGTTTGGCATATTTAAAGTCATGTTTTCTTATTTCCTTATCCTAACTTAATTTTTCCTTGTCACAATATATCTTTGATGTTTGTAGTGTTGCTTGCACAGATGATCAGACATGTGGTTCGCCAAGATGGATCGGGAAAGGACTATCTTGTGTTTGTATGAAACGCAAAGGAACTTACGAGCGCATCTGCATGAATCTCACTCCTTTGCAGGTAAAAATTCAGTCACAATGTGATTCGACACTTGCTTTATCAAGTTTGGTTTGGCTTTACATCTTAATCCTTTGTCTTTGTTCATGTTTGCTGTGTTTCTATATTGCCTGTCCATTACAGCTTTGAACTGCCATTCCTTTTTCTTTCAGCTTAAGTTAATTCTTCTTCGTTAATAGAATGTTTGATAAGGGAAGTTTAATATCTGTGCATATATTTGTTTTCAGGAAGAAAGACTTCAAAGACTGAAACATCGCGTGAATGTTTATTTCGATGGTTCAAGACGAGATCATCAGGTATTATTCAATATTGATCAACTTTTGATTAGTGTGTCTGGCTGGTTTTGATCAGATTATTCCTTGTACATTCATATATGAAATACTCTAGGCTAAACATGGACAGTCAAGTGAAAGATAACACCAATCTTTCTTCATCACTTGTGGATGTCAATGTCATTTTCACTTTTTTTATAACTAGGGTTCTGAACTTCTTTACTGAGTAAAGCATTCAAGAGAAATATGAAGAGTGATTATTGAAGGAAAGCTAATAATTGGAAGTATTGAGTGAAATAGCAAACGTTGTAATCTATCCTATTTACCAATACTGAAACTTACCATGTCATGGCAGGAAGCACTCAGGGCTCTTTGGCATGCAACATACCCCAATAAGGAACTCAGTGGTTTGGTATCTGACCAATGGAAGGAGATGGGTTGGCAAGGGAGGGATCCATCTACTGATTTTCGGTAAATCGACCATTATATATTTTATTTTTCCGTCCTACACGAACTGAGAAACATTCTAACTCACACAGTTTTTCATGATAAGTAGGGGTGCTGGGTTTATTTCATTGGAGAATCTGCTGTTCTTTGCAAAAACATTCTCTGTAAGCAAATTATTTTCTTCATGTTTTTTTGTTTTCTCAACTCTAGTTCATTCACAAGATTTCTTTTCTTAAACAATTGTATTCCAAGATAAAGTAAACTTGACTTTGATTCTCTTTAGAATTCCTTCCAAAGGTTGCTAAACAAGCAATTCGGGAAACGGTCCACGTGGGAATATCCTTTTGCTGTGGCTGGTGTCAATATCACTTTCATGATTATACAAATGTTAGATCTGCAATCTAGTAAGTGCTTCTTTCTAGCAATCGATACTTTATTTATTAAAAGAGCAAATGAGAATAGGATAAAGCAAAATTAAAAAAAAAAAAAAAACCAGGAAAACAAAACAAACCTCGGAAAAATTATTTATAAAGATCAACCAAAAAGATAGGGAAATCTCCAATTCTGTTGGAGTTGTATTCATGAAACAAATGGAAGATTACATGTATATGATGCACATGAACCAAGGATTAGAGTTTTCAGCTAGATATCATGGCGACTTTTTGTACCAGAACTCATTAACACCAAGGTGTATATTGGGGTTCACTAATTTCAGTAAAAGAAAAGGAAATATATATATATATATATCCTGAGTATGCATAAGTTGTACTCCAAATTTACTGATAAACAAACCGGGGGAAGGCTGTCTATTTTTAGAATTAATTGGGCAAAACCTTAACATCTGGATTACCAAAAGGAAAATGTACATCCTTTTGCATAGTGCTGCACTGAATGATTCAGCATACTCGGTAGGGTTGCATGTGCAAAAATCTTTGAGAATGAAGCGATCCTTGCTTGCCACTTCTTGAATCTTATCTAGCATGGAAGAATGTCTGTGCAAGTATTTCGTCGAATAGTGTTTATTCCCGCCTAAGTTTTTTGTATTCCACAGACCTGCTCCTCACAAAGTTGCAGAATAATTTTTTTGAGTCGCAAATTATTTGATCACCATAACACAGTTTTGCACAATTGTAGTCCTTTTGATGTATTCAACATTGCTATAATTTAACATGCGTGATTGTTGATTTGAATGCTGACAAGTTTAAGATTATTCATCTACAGCAAAGGCCAGGACATTCGTCAGAGCCGTCTTTGTCCAAATGCTGTCTGGTGAGCCTTTAGCTTAACCTCTGCCAATTCGATAAATGAGATCCAATAGAGCAGAGTTAGAAGTCTTGGGCTCTTCAGTCCTTAAAACCACTTAAAATTACTACCACAGCTTTACAAATCACATTCCACTTGAGTGAACTGTCTAGGCCTTGGCCTTTCCCTTCGACAGCACCCTGACATATGCTTTTTTGCCATGGCAGAGGATGAATGGGCATTCGACTTGCTTTACTGTGTAGCCTTCATGTTGATGGACAAGCAATGGCTACAAAGAAATGCTTCCTACATGGAATTCAATGTTAGCAATGCCAGCTTCTTTCACTACGATCTCGTATTTATTTGTTTTTGATATATTTCTTTAAAAAAATTTATATTATGTGTTTTCAGGAGGTTCTAAAGTCAACTCGAGCACAGCTAGAGAGGGAGCTTTTGATGGATGATGTAATTAGGATAGAAGACATGCCATCATATAACCTTCTTGGATGACTGCTGAATTGTAAATTATGCCTTCTTTTCCATGTTTTACTCACTTCTGGTATTGTTTTTTTTCCATTCTCCCTCACTCCAGTGTTTCAAGCATGGAACCGCATGAGATAAAGCACAAGTGATCCATGAGTAGGTGAAAATAGAGAAGGTAAAATTGAAAAGAAAAAAATTCAACTGGGCAAAAATTAAAAGTGCATTTCACAGTTACAATAACTACCGGAATTAAGCAACTATTTTATAATTGTTATAATGCACAGTTAATATAACATTAATATTGTAGCAATTATTATAATTATGTAGTAGCTATAATTGTTTTAAAATTATTTTGATGAAGTTTAAATAATTTTGATATATTTAGATATAATACCGTTTAGAGTTAAGGGTTCAAAGGTTTTAAGATTTATTTTTAAGTTTAAATAATTTTAATTAAGTTAATTTTTTTTTTAATATAATAGTATTTTATGTATAATAGTTTTGATTAAAATGAAATATATAGTTGATTTTTCATATTGAATAATTGTTATATGTTATAGTTATTAAATTTAGATAAAAATTAAAAGGATAATCCTTATTTTTATATTGCCAAAAGAGTAGCTCAATTTAAAAATATCAAAATAATATCTAAAAATACTGTTTATTTATTTAAAATTGCTACAACACTTAGCTACTTTATTCAAAACTGTTATAAAGCTCCTAAGGCTAATTTGATTGGTAAATGTAAAAAGATAATTTTTAAATGGGCAGGGGTCAATTCTAAGGGAGATAATAACTTTAGACCATCGATCGACCTCCTCTTTTACATTTGTCATATCTAAGTTTCTAATTTACTTCTTTCTTTAATAGAGGCAGCTGAAGGAATATGACAGTTCTATATTTTTTTTATTCAAAACTGTTATTCATCAAAATTATTTAATAATTTTAGTCAAAATGTATAATAATTTTGATCAGAATTACTATTGAACAGATATTTTGATACAATACTTCAATTTGTAGTGGCTTTTTTTTATAGAACACAATTTATGTATATTTAGAAGTTAATCTTTAGAATATTTTTCCTATTGAGATTCAAACTTTGAACTTATTTGTTTCTCTGAATATTTTGCTACTACAATATATTTATAAGAGTTAATGACTATTCTATTATAATATAAAATGATTTGACTAAAATTATTTTAAGTTAAAACTCTTAAAATTATTATAATAATATTAAAATAAATTTGATCAAACTGAAAAGGTATACAACGTTTATCATTTTTAGTCAAAATTACTTATAAGAATATTAAAATAAATTTAATCAAAGTTGAAAAAAATAATACTACTCAATACGGATTAACTTTGACCAATAATTTTATTTTTAAGTTATAGTAATTTAAAAAAAGATGTTTTTTATAAAAAAAAAATTAATTTAATTTCTACCCTAAAATTAAGTTTTCTTAGTCATTGTCATGGTTAGAGATGCAAACGAATCAAAAAATAATATAAAAATATTAATATTAATTTAAGTTTTAATTTGAAAAAGATATATGATATTCATATTCAATTCGAAGTTTAAAAATATAAATAATTTGAAAAATAAAATTAGAGCTCAAATTTGATTGGAATTGTTTGATCCTAAACCCTAAACCTTCAATTTAAGCAAAATTGAATTGTAATTCAAAATGACTTAAATTCAAGGTATATTCAAATTAATCTTAATTTGAGTATATTTAAATTAAAAATATGTAAAAATAAATGGAATTCGATCCGAATTTAATTTACAAGTAGCTCATGAATAATTGAATAAAATAGAATAAATTTAAATTTAGTTGAAAAAAATTATAGAACGTATTCGAATTTGCCTCAAATTTCAAAACTTAAATACAAATCAAATATTTTTCAAATCAATTTGAAAAGCTCATGCAGGTTTGATTCGTAAATTAAGTTAACAACTCGCATTTTTTAGTGTAAATCACAATTTTTCTTTTTAGTTTTTATGTCTCATCAGGAGAAGCAATTTTATTCAAACTGTTACAACGTAGAGCTCGATTTAATTAAAAGTATTTAAAACAATTTTAAATTTTGATCACCGTTATAATAATATTAGAGTAAATTTGATTAATTTGAAAAGGATATTTTGATATAACACCATTTTGGTCAAAACCAAATTTAGTATTGATTTTTTATCAAAATTATAATAATAATAATAATAAATATATAATCAAGTTAATATATATATATATATGGAGAGAGAGAAAATATGTTCTATTTTTTTTTTCTAGTACCAGGATATCCGAACCTTCGGCCCGACTAATCCGTGGGGTGGTCAAGGTGTCCCACGGTCATTCGGATGCTCCTTCAACAGATGAATTGGAAGAGGTCGGAGCCCCAGCGAATCTTCACCAACCACCTGAGTAAATTAAGGAAGCGCTCGTAGTTTTAGTGGGTCAACCTAGACTCCGCAGTCATGTCATCCCTGAAAGACTGTCTAACGCCGAAATCATACTTTATCCGCCAAATAAACTCCTGCACAGAGGGTCACCTCCACAAATTTTTTAAAAATTCATTGTTAAATTGCACCTCAGTAAAGAATCAAACTATATTTTTGTATGAAATATCTCATCATTTTTACCGCTACACCGTACCCTTGGGGCTAATTTAATGTATTTCGTGTTACTACCGTAGAACCATGCATTGAAGTTTTCTGTTGAGATTTTTGGAGAATAGCTAGAAGAATATTAATGTTTAATAATTATTTGTTATTTTAAATTTTGTTCTCATTTTCTAAATTTTTACATCTTGATTTTATTTCAGATATTTGTTTGAAATAGAATGATATTTAGCGGGCACGAGAGCGAACATAAAACGTTTTATTTCTTTGTTAGATTTCGAAAATAGTTAATTATTCTTAATTTTACAGCCAAATAAGTAATTGAAATAGTATCTTATTCATATATGCATCTCTTTAAATTATATTTTATTTATTATTTTGAAATGAGCTGTTTGACATTATAAATTCACTATAAATTTTATATTATATTCTTGGCTAATTATGCATAAGTTACAATTTATATTAGACTTAATTACATAATTGATAAAATTAGAAGTCACTATTCAGATTAATTATAGTTAATGATTTTAAATACAAACTCCTCACAGTTGATCTTAAAGTTGATTCCCTAATTTTGAATAGAGCAATATTAATTATTAATTGTTGCATTGGTTAATATTATTGATCTTATCTAAATTCAAATTTCATTATATATTGATTAATATTAAAAAGGGTAGCATAGTAATATTAACTAAATCAATGAATTAGAAAAATATTTATAACTAAAATAATTATTTTCAAATAAATGTGTTTTAAATAAATAATTTACTCTTATTATTGAATTGCACATTATTTTTCAATGAAAATACAAGGGCTTAATTAATTTTGTCTTTATTTTATCTTAAATATTCTCATACATTTGTTGCATTTATGTGTATATATTAATTTTAGTGAGAATATTATTTCGTATTTTATTTTATTTTTAACGTTTGTTGATTTATTTCTCCATTGAATTTTAGGACATTTGGAATAGTCTTCGTGTCTATATTATATTTATTCAATATTAAAATATCTATGGCTCATTTTATCCAAGAAAAATCTATGACGCAAAGGATTTTATGATTTGGTGGCTGGAATTGAGCGAGGCGTTGAAACCGACTTCGATGACTCGTAGTCTTACCATCTACCAAAGAATGTTGCGAATGAGACATGAAATTATTCCTCATCTTGGGAATTTTATGTGGCAGAAATAAGCTTCACATCCAGTAGAATGCTCAAGCCTTACGCCTTTGATAAGCAACACATGCACCAGCAAATTAAGCATTTTGTTGATATTTCATGTCTTTTCTTTTCCAGAAATATTCTGTAAAAATCCAACAGATATACAAACAGATCGTTTTCTGTTTATCTGTTTCCTGATTCGACTTAGTTTCTGTTCTGCAATTCTACTGTGAGCCACTGAATTAGAAGCCATTAGCCTTTGCATGGAGAGAAATCATCGAAGAAAGGCAGCGGAAAACTGCACAAAACCACAGGTAATGTTTCATTGTTTCCGCTTGTCTGTGTAAATTTTTTCATCTGTTCGTTGTTTGTTTCAAGACTGAGGAGTTTCTGCATTCAATTCTGCAGATCAACAGGTTAGAATTAGATAAGAAAAAGAGGGATGCGGAGAGTGAGATTGACCAATTGTTATCCCAACTTCATCTCACTGTTTCAGATATTCATTCCCTGCAAAACGACGTAAAGCTCATTAGATCGATGGGGAAGAACTCGCACAACAGTTTCTCAATAAAATGCGGCGTCGAGAAGGCTTCTTTAGTGCAGGCCGCTGAAGCAGAACTGGAGATGGCGAAGAAAGAATTGCTAAGCTTTAAGGAAGAAGGTTTCAAGCTCATGGATGAAATGGATGCTATAAGGGAAGAAATACGCCAGGTTGCTAAGGAGAAGCAGCGATCGAGCAGCATTAGAAAGAGATTAGAATCCATAGTTGAGCAATTAAACTACGAGCTCCGAAGTTCCATATCCAAATTCGAGGTTGCCTCGTCGGCTCAGAAGAGGGCTTCAGATATAGTCTCCGATCTCCCGGCGGCTCTGCGACAACTACAGGATGATAGAGATGCAGCCGAAAGAGATGCAGAGTCGACACATGAAGCGATTGAAGCCTTGAGATTGGAACTGATGAAGACAGAATCTAGTGTTTTGTATGTGGAAGAGAGACTTCAAGCAGCAATGGAAGAGATGAAAGCAGCGATAACATTCGAGGCAATTGCAGAGCAGAAGCTGAGGGCAATTGCAGACAGCAACAGTAGTTACAGAGTGAACTCATCTCTATATGGATCCACTATAACCATATCTAAGTTTGAGCATTACTTGATCGAGCAAGCTAAGGCAGCTCATGAGATCGCTGGCCAAAAAGTAGAAGCAGCTCAAGCAGGGATAGAAGCATTGGCAACTGGTAAAGATGGGGATCACAATACTCAGAGAAGAAGACTTTCAACCAATTCAAGGAAACCATTCGTGCCCAAGAAGACAATTAAAACTAAGCTCAGTGTTCATGAAGCAGATAAGAAACAAGTCCAGTCTTCGGACTCGAAACTTGCTCCAGCGACGAGAAGGAGATCTTTTACTCTAAGCCGAGTACCAGATCAATCCAGGAGAGGAAAGCTTAGGAGACCAGCAGGCTCATCAAAAGGACAGCCGCCTGTGGTCTCATCGGACACATGCTTAGCAGCAGGTAGAAAGAAGATCATCCTGAAGCTAATTAATTTTATTGGCGGAAGTGGTTCAGCAAATAAAAGTTGAGATTTCTTGCACTTCAAAAGTTGTAGGAGAAGAAATCTCTTTCTGGTTCCACCTCTAAAGCAATAGAATTATATTCCTTTGTGTGGTCGCGCCACAATAGGGCCAGGTTATGTGAGTGTATATAATATAAGTTTGATAATTATTTCTCCATATTCTTTTTCTTTTACAAGTCTACAAAAAATGCTGCTGCTGCTAATTTTCACGTGCGGGAAGCACTGTTTTCAAAACTCATTAATCGGTTTTCAGAACAATCGACAAAAAAGCTGCTTAATTGCCTCTGAATTTCATAGAATTAATATAATCTATTATAAACTGGAAGGAGGAAATGGTACTTCAGGTCTCACTACAGCTATCTGTTCTTAGAATTGTCGCTGTCGATTTAATTATCTTGATTGGAAGATGAGCATGAGGCCATTGTCTTATGGGCAGCTGCTCCATCCAGCAAAGTTACTGAATTTATCTACATTTTTTCTTTACTTTTATGGGTCAACTTTCTCATCGCATCTATGCAGTCCATCGCTCTTTGTCCATAAATGGCAAATTTACTTTTTTTTTTTTTTATGTCTGCGTCGAGTGGTCAATCTGATAAAGGGATGGACCAATCAGTGACTGGGCAATGCATCATGCGTCACTTATTGGTGAACCACCCGTCTTTGTCCAATCCGCTCGCGCCTCGCCGTCTTCTTTATCCCTTTGCCTTTAATTTTGTTAGAACGCAGCGGCAGTCGGTCCGTAGCAGACGGGAAGGAGAGCATTGAGCTGCCACCTGGGCATGCAACATCGCCATCATCTGCCTCAAGATCACGGAATGAAATCCAGAGCTGCAGGGAAGAAGAAAGTGCCTGGAGAAATCAAGATCACTTTCTGAGATCGAGGGGGGCCGCCATACATTACCACGTTGCTTTGACAGATAGTTCTTGAATTTTATAAAACTAAAAGGGAATATACAATAATAATAACGGGTAGTAGATTATAAGATTAAGCGAACTTTCGAAGAAAGCCTTTGCTTGAAGGAAAGTGAGAAGTTGAAGAGTGCAAGTTAGTACCTAAACCCCATCAAACAATGAATATAGTAATGCTTGGAAGAGTGTAGAGATAAGATCAGCGAAGGCTGGAGCTTTGAAGTCAAGATTCCTAGCCTGGGGTTTTATAAATGATTAACGTTACTTTCGTCGTCAAATGGTTGGTGCCAGAAGATTACGTTGCCTCAATTTGACTGCGAAGTTAATCAAGAACATCTTCATTAGTCTCACTTATGAAGATAGTTTATAAGTATCAATTTGGTCGTCTAATTTATAAGCTCAATTATTCTGCAATTTTTATCTATGCCAACAAATTAGAGAATTGCTTGAATGATCAGACTTTTGAAATTAAGTTAGATTGAAGCCCGACTATTAAATAATATCTCATATTTGACTATTTCAATATTAGATAAGGACACCTTAGGTATAGGTGGAGTATCATAATGTCTATCCTTGAGCAAGCAAAATTCATTTTTCACATTTTTATATTATGTCAAACCATCGTAATAAAAAGTTTTAATTGCCTCTAAATACAAATTTATGCAGCATGAAAGTTTCTAAAACCCTTAATTAATTATATCCCTATGAATCCATTAATATCCTTATGGTTCTCTTACAACATGTTTCTCAGTATTGTTGACAATTTTCAACAATATTTCTTAAAATAAAATCAATATTTTTATTTCAAATACTAACTAGTTCACATAATTGTCTAGTATGAAATACACATCCTTCCTCTATTCCTTTATTGTTTTACATTGGCTGACACATGATGACAATTTTATTGCCTT
>JBAMHZ010000017.1:3189554-3204433 GCA_037177395.1 Alpinia galanga | reverse complement strand
TGAATCGAGTCAAATAATATGAAAATATTGATATTCGAATTCAAGTTTGAAAAGTATATGTGATATTCAAATTTGATTGGAAATTCAAAAATACAAATAATTTTGGCTCAAGTTCAGTTCAAAATGAAATTCAAGCTCGAGGTTAGATCGAATTGTTTGAACTTTAATTCTAATAGAATTGAACTTTAGCTTGAAATGACTTAAATTCGAGCATGATTTGAATTATTTGAACTTAAATTTGAATATATTCAAACTACAATTATGTATAATAGAATAAAAGTAGACAATAATTCTAAAACATCATCAAATTAGATAGAATAAAAAATTCATAAATATTTTAAAAATAGAATAAAAATTTCACAAAAATTTGGAGATATAATGAATACCGGATAGAATAAAAGTACACAAAGTAAAAATTCAATAATTCGCAACTAATAATAGGTCTAATAATTTTACACATATAACAAAGTGATACCAAAACAAATCAAAATAGAATAATCAAAGTTCATTGCGTTTTGTAATAAGAAACTTATACAAAAGTGAGTCATAATTAGACTAATGATCAAAAACTAAATACTAGAAGTCTTATCTCTTGTTACTTCCTAAGTCTAGCTGTCATTGCATTTCCATATTACACTGAAACATACAAAAATCCATAAAATAAAAAAGGTCCATACTTCCTCCTTTTTGCAAGAATCAAAAGACTTGTCATAATAATATAGAAATTTTCTATAAAACAAAAAATGCCAATTTAAATTTTCAACAAAAAAAAAAGTGATGTAAACATATAATTTTCTATTGATGAGTACTCTAATATGCTAGCTTCTATTGATGACTTTAATCTGTTATAAATTCAAATACATATGTTAGTAAACTGAAATATAAAATGCTAAAAATTAATTTAAATTTATACCTCAATGGTACAACTAGTATTTCAAGTTTCAACTTTCAATAATCAATTTGATCTATAGACAAATCAATTGTCAAATGTTGTTTTTCAACCTACAGTAATAAAGAAAAAACATATCATTTATTTTTAAAATAGTACATTTCGATTAGAGGCAAAAAATAAGGTTAAGCAAAATAGTACAATAACAACTAAAAAAAAGACAAGCAAAATGTTTTAGCATCATTGCTTTAGTCTTTTTAGTCACTCCATGTCATTTTCGACATCAATTTCCACTGCACATCAACATTTCTATTGTTGTAGAAGCTAAAGAAACATGATACTTGTCAATAATATAATTTCCAACACTAAAGGTTACCTCTAAAGCTACTGTAGTAATGGGTATTGCTAGTATATCTCTAGTCGTAATTGACAGCATCAAAAATTTATATGCATTGAGCTTCGACTAACTGAGAGCATTAAATGCATCATTTGAATTATGCCTATGACACTCTTCTTCTTGATACACATCTAGCTCAGATTTTCTAAGCTGTACTATTTCAATTTCTTTTAAATAAGAAGAAAATTCTAACTATCCAGAAGAAAAGGTAATAAGTTCTCTATTACGTTAAGTTAAGCAATTGCTATCTTAAGATTCAAAATTGGTTCCTGATCCTTGAATTTTTTTAACAGTTACATTTGAATATTCTTTATAAATTGCATACAAAAACTGTTGAACCTCTTTAATATTAATTTTTGATTCAAATGAGTTGTAAAATTTAAGAAAAGTGAATTCAAGTTCTTTGATTTGGCATCTAGATACCTAAATTGAACCAACAACCATTAATAAATTGCACTCACCCCAATATTGATCAAACTTTTCCTTCATTTTTGCAATATTTTTCTAATAAACTCTTCTTCCTCATAAGATTTCTCATCCAAGATTAATTTCACTTAATAGACTTCATTAGAAAAAGGCTGACAGTAAGATACTCATTTCTAGAAATAATTTTGGTTGCTTTATAAAATACTTTCAAGATTGAAAACACTCTATGCAGTTTCTCTCAATCATCTTCTGTTGGACAATGAATGTAGCTTTGTTTTTTATCTTTAAATCTCGACATCTCATAAGTTAAATTTCATCATATCTTACAATCGCCAACTAATCTTTATTCGTGTAACTTCAATTACTTCACAAGTTCAACAAATTGAATAAGTCTAGCATCCATTCTAATGAAATCCACACTCGACAAATTGCATAAACAATATCTTTAATTTCAACGAGATGAACCTGAGCTACAAGATTTAAAACATGTGCACAATAGTGAACATGAAATAATTTTCCCCACAAATTAGATTTTTATTTATTTTCAAAATCTTGTTTCATATAATTAATTGCAGCATCATTAACATTCACATTATCAACAAAAATAGTATATACATTATTCTCAATTTTCCATGCCTTTGTACACTTTAAAAGGATATATGAAATTTAAGGGTCACAGTGAGGAGGAGGAATATGAAAAAAATTTTGAGAAAACATTTATTCACTGTCCAAGAAGACTCAATCAAGTGACCAATGATAACCATGTACTCTATTTTTTTATTCTTTAACTTCCATAAAGTTATTGTAAGGCTAATCTTTGTTATATTTTTCAGCAAACCATGTAATTTTTTCTTCTCGCTTTATATATTGCAAAGCAACTCTTTTTGTTGTTGTTCGTGATATATGAAGACCACTCAAGCATTCCACATCTTCAAAATATATTAAAGCCTTCTTCTTCTAATAATGTAAATGGATGTCTGTAAATTAGGATCCATGCGACAACAATTTCTTTCATGCATTCTATACAAAATTTTCCATTAAATAACAAACGTGACAGTTGAATTTGCACTTTTGAAGCCTAACCTAACAATAGCTATTGTTGTTTGAGTTTATCTTCAACTTTCTTTTTAGACTCCAAGTGTTTAGTATAATCATTCAAGTATTGTTTTAAGTGTGTTGTAGTACCTAACTTTATTTTTGCGAGGAATAGACGACAATATTTACACTTGTACATGTCAACTTTTAGATCCTTAACCTCAATCATTTTTTACCATACTTGAGATCCTTTTATTTCTTTGGCTTATGAAATGAATCATCATCTCTAGTCAAATTGTTGTTTAAATTATTCCCTTTATCTATTATTTGTTCGGGATCTCATTTGAATATAACAAAGTTTGAATAGTTGAATTTATTGATGGAGCAGAATTAGCCATATCCTTTGACAATCAAAAGAGAAATTATAGCTGAAAAATCATTTGTAATACAATAAATCATTTAAAGAGATTTTGTGGCTTCCTTTGGAATCAACTTCAAGAAAAGGAGATAAGTTCCTCAAAAAAATTTCTTGGAAACACTATTGTACTTCAATTTGCAAAATCATAAACTCTACAAAAATTATCAAATTCAACAACTATTCCACTCAAAATTAATATTCAATAATTTTTATTTCTTGAAGAAATAAAATGAATAAAAAGATTAATGCTATAAAGAAAATAATATTTTCCAAAAATAGAAGAAAAAAAAGAATGGTGTTGAAATAATCAATGATTCAGTTTTGTGCTTAAAAAAAAATAGATTAAGGAGAGAAAGAAAAAACATATGATTATATATGTCAATCTTATATTTTCACTTTGATAATCAATAATTCAATAATGAATTGAGGATTGAGGAGCGAAAACAGAGAGGCATGGTGCATGGGGCTATAATGTGAAGCGGAGGCTTCTAAGCAAAAGGATGTAGAGGCTGAGTGTGAAGCTTGTGTGTGGTCTCTAGATCTCGACCACTGGAAACATAATCATATAACCTCGACACCACCCACTGCCACGCAGTTTTGCCCTTAGCCAATGTGTTTTTGTCATCACCTTCAACCTCCCTTTTGCTCAATTGATGACCTCGATAGGATTTCAACCATCATTGAAAGATAGCCACTCTTCCAGGGTTAGTAAACAGGTTTAGGTTAATGGATTTATCTTAAAATGTAACCCATTAACCCGATTAATGATTTATATCTTAAATATAATCCATTAACCCGATTAATGAGTTATACCTTAAAATATATTTAATGTATAATATAAAAGGCGGCCTAGTGCATGAAGCCCCACCAATCCAGATCCCAAGGAAGGGTCGAACTATATTGGCTCTAGTGTATGCAATCTTAAAATATTATTAATGATAATATAATAAATATATAATAAAATTAAATAAAACCTCACGAGGTTCTCATGCACAATCGAACAAAATATTATGGGTTCGAATTCGGCTTGAAAAATTATTGAGCATGTTTGAGTTCGGCTCGAATTCGATAATTTTATATATGAATTATATATTTTTTTGAGCTAGCTTGAAAGGCTTGCGAGCTGGCTTGATTCATTTGCATGCCTATAGTGAACGATCATAAGAATAGAATGAATAACTCATAATCCACCTATTGAGTAAAAATATTTCATGTTATATGGTCGATGCCCACAAACATGAAAAGACACTCAAGGGCTCTTTTTGAGCATGGAGCAAATGCTCAAAAATTAGTGGAATTTATTAGATTCTTAATCTAGCATAAATAATCCAGCAACTCTTGTAAATTATAGAATTGAAATTTTATGGTATAAGAGTTATAGTCACTTGTAATTTTTGAGAAATATATAATTTCTTACGAGTGAGTGCAGAGTCAAAGCTATCTTGATATGTATGTGATTGATTTAGCATAATTAATGATGTTATCTGATCACTTATATTTCTCATACTAGTTTGAGTTCCTTGAAGGAACCACCCAAGATTTAGATATGCTACTTTTAAATTTTCAAATTGTCTTTTGGAAATCTAATTAATACATTTCAATAGGGCAACAACAAATAGATAAACAATTAGAATGTAAAAAGGATGAACAAAAATAAAATACATTATCAAGCAATAGAAGTATGAATTTATTACTTATTTCTACCTAATAAAAGCATATGTTAAATTTTAAGGAATATATCTACTATAATTTATTTATCTTTCTCCCCATTTCATAATCATGCTACCTATTAATAATTTCTTTTTTGAAAATAATATCCTAGTTTACTAATATCATTAGTGTTCTATAATTTAATCATGCACAAGATGATTATGATGAAACAAGTTGGAAAACCTCCACTTGATCGGTCGAACGATTCAAGTTGCTCTAAAACCTAGGTTGCTTGAAGAGGAGGGCACTGGTAGAAACTAGGGGTGGCTATCATTAGTTTGTTGAATCTCCCTTTGCTAGAAACTCTAGCAAAAGTGGTGTGAGGCAACAACAGTGCAAAGTAATGATGTTTCAGCTAATTAAAGAGCCTTCACTTGCTGCTCCCTTTGCTGAAAATTGTTCCAGGGGTAGGTAACATGGGCAACAATGTCTCAATGTGGCACAACAATGTCATCAAGCGAGATGGCAACATCACAAGTTTGGATGGCTCGAGGCCAGATGGCAGTGTAGCCAAGTAAGATAGCATCTTCAAGAGACAATAACAAGCAGTGGTAGTAGGGAGTAATTTTAGGTTTTGTCTGGGGAGAAGATTTATGATTACGGAAGATATAGAGAGCAAGTTCACAGGAAGGAGAAGAAATTGAGGTTGAGATTTTTAATTGCACTTTTGTATTAAAAAAAAATCTAAAAACTTTTAGAATTTATAGTTAGGTTCTTGAACATTTAAATAATATAACACCTACATATATCGAACTCACTCAAACTTATACCATTCTCTTCTTGACACTTTCTAAGTGTAAATATACTTAAATTTTCTAATTTCAAACCATTTTCAACCATTAGTGAATCTAAAAAAGTGTCTGTTAAAATTTGAATTATTCTCTTTATGGCATCTCTTAAGTCAAGTCATGCTCAACTTCTCAGTAAGTCCTAAAAAAAACTATTGATCAATTTTGGCTAAAAGTCATTAATCGATCTACACTTGTCAAATTCATTCCAAATATACACAATTCTCTTCTTAACACTTCTAAGTTTGGCTATACTTAGCTTCCATAATTTTTGTCCCTTTTCAACTATCAATGACTTTTTGGTATGTTTGAAAAGAGATCAATATTAGAAAAGTTTGAGCATGGTCAGATTCAAGGGAGTGCTAACAACAAAATGGTGCAGGTTTGGAGTGAATTTGATGTGCTTAGCTCCATTAGTAACTATGTATCAAAACTCATTATTGGCTACCTTTTTTGTTTTCTAAACTCACTAATGACTAAAAAGGGTCAAAAATGAAAGAATTTTACTATGTTCACACCTAGAAGAGTGTTAGAAAATGAATGATTTAGGTTTGGAATGAATCTGATATTTAGATCCATTAATAATTTTTTATCAAAATACATTGACAAAATTATTAAAGTTGAGCATGATCAAAATAAAGAGAGTGTTAGGAATAGAATGATGCAAGTTCAGAGTGAATCTGATGAATTTTACCCATGACTCATTGATGGTTTTAAGTGTTATCAAAGACTTTTTGCCAAAAGTCATTTGTGAATCTAAAAGCTCCAAATTTGCAAAAAAAAATAATATATGGAATATTTATGGAATCACTATGAAAATTTAGACCAAATTCAACATCTTTATGGTCATTAATGACATTTTATCAAAACTTATTGATGATACTAAAAGGCACATTTTTTTTTTAAATAGATAGATTTAAGGGGTCAATAGGATTAAAACTGTATTTATTTTGTATGAATCTAAGATCTTTAGAGTCACAAAATACTTTGGGCCTCGGGTTATCAAATAGTTTTGTCATAAAGTCTTTAACTACATTAAATAGCTTTAAATATGGAAAAAAGAACATGAAAAATTTATGAGACCACCAGGAGTGCAATGACACAAACTTGGGACAAATTTGAGATCTTTATGACCATTAATTAGATTTTGATTAGAACTCATTAATAGATTTAAAGGGTTCAAAATTTTGAAAAAAAAATGGATAGGTTCAGGGGATCGCTAGGAGTGCAATATTATTAATTTGACATGAATTTTAGATTTTTAAGGCCATCAACAACTTTTAAACGAAAGTATTGATTAAATAACTAAGTTTTTTTTTTTTTTGGCCTTGGTTCAAGAAAGTTTTTCCCCTTATTTTGGAGCTACAATATATAGAAGGGCATTGAATTGAGTTAAAATTGAGAGTGGCTTACTAATGGATTACAGATGAGCCTCTATTTATAGGCTTGAAATTCAATTAATCGTGTAACTTAATGACAATTAAGTGCCTTAACTAGTTCAATGGGCAAGAGAACCTCTTATATATTTATATTCACAATATTTATAAGTTATAATTCAATATAAACAAGCCTTGTTGTCATGAAACTCGCAATGTTAGACTATTCTCTCATTTATATTGGAGTCAATTTCATCCATTTTTCCTCTATTTTCCATTCTCTTTTCCAACACTAACTATATAAATGCTCCAACTTTTGTGAGAAGTGATAAGCCTCATCTTAGCCCAAGTTGTGTGTTAGTGTTGATCGACAATAATACTATACTTTTCAAGAGTTATACTGAAAGTCTAAAACCAACAGTGTAACCAAAAGTTTAACATATTGATGGTCATTGATCATTATACTTGGTGATTCTTTTTAGAATAACTATAAAAAATTTATGAGGCCATCAGGAGTGCAGTGACACAAATTTGGGATAAATTTGAGCTCTTTATGATCATTCATTAGTTTTTGGTCAGAACTCATTAACAGACTTAACATACTCAAAATTTTGAAGAAAAAAAATGTGGATAGGTTCATGGGATCACTAGGAGTGTAATAGTATTAATTTGACATGAATTTTAGATTTTTTTAAGACCAATAACGTTTAGACTAAAGTATTAATGAAATAACAAACCTTCTATTTTTTTTTCTTGGTTCAACTCCGTTCAAGAAGGAAAAAACTAGTTTTTGCTTTAGTTTGGAGCTACAACATGTAGAAGGGCATTTAGAAAATATGTTATCTTTTGGTAAAAATCAAAGCTTAGTGTCTATTTTGAGTATTTACAGCTTGAACTAGAGAGTTCGGAGAGATGAATTGAGTGAGGGAGATTAAGCATTTTATTTATTTATATTCACAATATGTGATTAAATATAAACTAACCTTTTTGTTATGAAACTCACAATGTGGGACTATTCTCCCATTTATATTGGAGTCAATTTCATCCATTTTTCATTCACTTTTTCAACACTAACTATATAAATGCTCCAACTATTGTGAGAAGTAATAAGCCTCTTTTTAGCATATGCTTCAGCTATTGTGAAAAGTAATAAGCCTCATCTTAGCCCGAGTTGTATGTCAGTGTTATGCTTGGAGATTCTTTTTAGAATGTGAAAGTTTGACAGGTTTGTTACCATTTATTTGTGGCACTATTTTATTTTAGTAATTCCTTTCTTTCGGGTCAAATTCTACATGTTTATTGTAAAATTTTCATTTTTTTAAAAAATTACGAAATGTTTTTTTTCCACAAGCTATCTGTGAATGACATCTTTCTAACTTCTGTAGGTTGCATTGGTTTTATGGTTGTTGATAATATACAACTTCTCTGATCAAATTCTCTCGCACCGTGAAAGAAGACGAGCTAAATCCAGGGAAACTGCTGCAAAGGTAGCTAGAGAAGCTGCACAAGCTCGTGCCAGGTGGAAAGCCGCAAAAAATATTGCAGTTGATATTCAACGTCAGATATCTCGCACAATTTCAAGGAAAATATCTAATAAACTTCCAGACTCACAGAAAGTTGTTGGTCTTGCATCAACATCAGAGATTGAAGAAATTGGTGTTCCTTGTAATGTGGCACAGCCATCTGAAAATAACTCTGACAATGCTGGAGGTCCTCCTTTAAATCCTGTGGAAAAGAACCCCAAAAAGAACGCAACGAAAGGAAATCATAAGCATACTCGAACTCAAATTTTCAAGTATGCATACAGTGAAATCGAAAAGGAGAAAGTTCAGCATCAGGAAGGAAAGAACTTAACCTTCTCAGGAGTAATCTCTATGGCCACGAAAACTCAGGCCAGAACGAGGCCAGTCATAGAGATTGCTTTCAAGGATCTAACCATAGTTCTTAAAACAAACAAGAAGCAACTTCTAAGGAGTGTGACTGGGAAACTTACTCCTGGCCATGTAACTGCAATCATGGGTCCATCTGGTGCGGGGAAAACTACCTTTCTTAATGCTTTGGCAGGAAAATTATATGGGTGTCAAACAACTGGATTAGTTCTGGTAAATGGAAAGGTTCAACCCATCCAATCGTACAAAAAGATCATTGGTTTCGTGCCACAAGATGATATTGTTCATGGAAACTTGACAGTAGAGGAAAATCTTTGGTTCAGTGCTAACTGTAGGTAAGAGATACATGCAATGCACACAAGCCAATTCCATTGGTGAAAATCATTATCGTCATCTGAGTTATTTTTTAAGTTTCAGAAACATTATGCAAACGCTCTGGTGCATATAGAATTTACAGTGAATATTTTTAAAGTTTAATGGTATTACGCTACCGTGTTAGTTTGATTGTTATCTTTGCGTATACGAGGTTCAGTAACTTTTTTTTTTCTTCTTGCAGACTTTCTGCAAAAATGTCAAAAGCAGACAGAGTTCTAATTGTTGAGAGAAACATAGAGTCTCTGGGGTTGCAATCTATACGAAACTCCTTGGTTGGAACAGTAGAGAAGCGTGGAATCTCTGGTGGACAGAGGAAGCGTGTAAATGTTGGGCTGGAAATGGTAATGGAGCCTTCTCTCTTGTTGCTAGATGAACCAACATCAGGTCTGGACAGTTCTTCATCTCTGCTGCTACTGAGAGCACTTCGGCGTGAGGCACTTGAAGGGGTAAACATCAGCATGGTCGTTCACCAGCCCAGGTTCGTGCCAGAAAAGAAAAAAAATAAAAATCAAAGTCTGGTATTATTCAACTTTCTTTTCATTTGGAGGGGTTTCCAATAAGCATATGAATCATCATCTCGCAGTGGTAAGTCTACATGTAGAAAATGCATAAAACCATGCATCTGCCTACCCGCTCCCTCACCTCTCTCTCGCTTCACTTTGCCAAGTGCGTGAGTGTGCTCTTAACAATGAAGGTGGACTCCTAGCCTTCATTTTCCCTAAAAAGGGGATGCAATCTTCTGCATACTAGTTCGATAATATATAATCCAAACTATTCATTCTGCCACAACTGAACGTTGCCCAGACTTATAAATGTAGGTAAATGGCATCCAACTTATTTTGGTGACTGTTGTAGGTGTATGATCATCCTCTAACCAAATTGTTTGACTGTTGAGCACTTGTTACTTCCTGGTATTAGAGTTCAGCAATGTCCATGCAATGTAACTACTCTCCATATGGCAGAGGCTGAGGCTAATTATTACTTTTGGTGTTTCAGCTATACTTTGTTCAACATTTTCGATGATTTAATACTTCTGGCAAAAGGAGGTTTAGTTGCATATCAAGGGCCAGTGAAGAAAGTTGAAGATTACTTTGCAGGCCTGGAAATTAAAGTGCCTGATCGTGTTAATCCTCCGGACTACTTCATTGACATTCTGGAGGGTATGGTAAAGCTGAGCACAACCACGGGCCTTAAATCCAGTCAGCTGCCGGTTTTATGGATGTTGCATAATGGCTATACTGTGCCCCCTGATATGCAAAATGAGCTCAACTGTGTCGCACCATCTAGAACAAACTCTTCTGAGGATGGCTCAGTCGAGGAGTCTGTTGTTACCGATGATGTTTGGGGAAATGTAAAAGGGGCGCTGGAGGAAAAGCAAGAACACTTGGAGAACATCTTTCCGAGATTCAAAGATTTAGCAGACCGAAGAACTCCTAGTAAACTTTACCAGTACAAGTACTATCTCGGAAGGTAATTTCTTAGCTTGAAAGAAAGTTAGTTATCTGGAGCACGAGTTGCACTCAAAAAGGTTTTCGTAATGGAGTCATAGGAACCCTTTTTTTTTTCTGGTTTGCAGGGTATCCAAGCAGCGACTGCGTGAAGCTACAGCACAAGCTGTTGACTATTTGATCCTAGGTCTTGCAGGAGTTTGTTTAGGGATACTTGCTAAATCAAATGATTCAAATCTAGGAGCTGCTGGTTACACATACACAATTATAGCTGTTTGTAAGTTGGAGATGGCTCAGCTTTTGTTACACATACTTAATTATTATAGCAATCTTCTATGCTTTACCTTGATAACCTTCAGGGGTGTACAGTGCAAATTAGTTTTTTATGATAATAGCTTAAGTAGGAAATAACCTAGAATTAATTATCTTAAGATGTGGACTAATTGAGGTTATGTCATGACATATGCACATTATGGTTGTTGAAAATTGTCAATTATATGTTTTCATCTTTCAACAAATGATGTGATTTTCCTTGATTGGGATGAAATTTGTGGTTGCTAGTGAAATGTAAAAAAGTCAGTGTCTCTGACAGTCTTCAAATAGTGTTTAGCTAGTATGTCTCAGTGTATAATTTCTGTTGAAATTTAGTAAAGTGATAACCTTAATTTGTTTACCACGTTGCAGCTCTCTTAGGTCAGATTGGTGCTTTGAGATCATTTTCACTCGAAAAGCTGCAGTATCTGAGAGAGAGAAGATCTGGAATTAGTTCACTTGCTTATTTTCTAGCAAGAGATACGATTGACCATTTTAACACTGTGGTCAAGCCAGTAGTTTATCTCTCCATGTTCTATTTCTTCAGCACCCCTAGATCGACGTTTGTGGACAACTATATTATTTTACTTGCCCTTGTCTACTGTGTAACTGGTATCGGTTACACTTTTGCTATCTGTTTCCAACCTGGTTCTGCCCAATTGGTGCGTCCATTCCTTTTGACTTTTTTTCTTCTTTCAACAAATTTGATCTCTAACATCAATTGTGCAGTGGTCAGCTCTTCTTCCTGTCGTGTTGACTTTGATGGCAACTCAGCGACGAGACTCAAAAATATTAGCGAATATTTGCTATCCAAAGTGGGCGTTGGAGGCATTTCTGATCGTTAACGCAAAAAGGTAGAGTCAATTTCTTTTTCTCTCTTTTTAATCAATTATCCATTTGAATAATCCAATATTTTGATCCATTAAATATTATATATAGAGAGAGAGATTATTATTTAAAAAAAGAAGAAGAAGAAGAAGAAGAAGTAGAATAACAGCTTCATAAAGAATATTTTGTTTGATAGATTTAGACTCTTGATCTACTTAGTCAATTATGATAAATTCATTTGACTTTATCCATCTCAGTTTCCTAACTTGCCCACTCATTTACTTGTGTTTACATATTTATCTTGCCTAATTTCTTAAACTGCTTTTCTCCTCTAGCCTTATAAGCTAGCTCATTTAGTCTACTCAACCACCAATTTCATCGACTGGATCGTTGATCTACTAAAAATCCTGTAGTGTAGGAATAATTAAATTATTCCTTGAAGGGCCCAAGGATTAGATATTAAGAATAATCGAGGAAATAACATGCATAAAGAAAACAAATTAACATAGTAAGAAGGAGAATAATAAGAGATAAGAAAAAATTTTGTAAACAATCATCACTCACTGGTTGGTTATTGATGTTTGCAGGTATTCTGGCGTATGGCTCATAACACGGTGCGGTGTGCTTCGGAATTTTCACTTCGACATCAATCATTTGGGACTTTGCTTAACCGTCCTTTTTCTCTATGGTTTCGTCTTCCGCTGCATTGCATTCCTCTGCCTGGTGTTGCTAAACAAGAAATGAGCAACAAAACTGGTTTGATTCTGTCCAATTATATATACTCGTCGCTAGCTGTACATGATCCCATTCCATTTTTTCATTCAACTTAATTATCAGACCAACGGAGTCATACAAGATATGTATGTATATGTAGCACAGTGGTGTGATCACAAAGACAGTGAAGTAAAAAAAAAAAAAAGAATTGATTGTTTTTATTATTATTATTATTATTATTATTTTACTTTTAGAATTTTCTCTAATTCATAGTTTTGGTTTTGCATTGCTCAAGTCAAAATTTAATTTATTCAGTTGAGCTATGTTTATCTGAACTGATGAAAACTATGGTCGGTAGAAGATTATATTGATGGTGCAGCATTTGTTTTCGACAATTACATCAAAAGGTAATGGATTTCTTTCTTGGATGTATATTTTTCTTTATTTACTTGAAATGAAAAATAAAATAAAATATGATCAATTTAAATTTGCTTAAAGCTAATAGAAAATCTTAAGACATTTTTATATATAATTATAGGTACTTTGAATTGTGATGGATGTGTTAGTTGAGGTAAATAAGAGAGAATGTACATAAAACATGTTGTCCTATTTTATACCAAACTCCTTTATTTCTTACAAGATATAGAATGGTCATGATTTTTTAATTTCTTATACAATCTAGAAAGTTTTAGATTTTTTTTTTACAAACATTTGTAAGTTGTTTAAATTGTCATATTTGAATAATCTAGAAACTTTGTTTAAGTAGGAGGTGATAAGCCTAATAGTAATGGCATTAGACACGCCACATATATTAGTATCAATGAAGAAACAATATGAATCTTAAATATCTTATATATATACTAATTATTACTAAAAGTGAGTGTTAAAATAAAAAAAAAATCAATATATAGAGTAATCTACAAAGGAATTTCATAGTCTAAGAAAATTAAAATAAATTTTAGAAAATATTTGTATCTTTTTCCTCTTTATTTACCGAAAATGAAAACATACTTAATGAAAATGAAAGAAGAGAAAAATATCTTTATACATAGTTACATAGTTTTTCTATTTATTTAAAAAGAAATAAAAAAGTGAGACATAGAAAAAAAGAAAAGACCAATAAATAAATAAAATAAAAAAAGAAAATAATTGTAGATGTTCATACCATCTTCACCGAAGTTACAATGTACCATTCGTTATCATTTGCCACCTAATCTTCATCTAAGAGTAGAAAAATAACAAAAAGCATGTTGACTATGTTCACTGTCCTTAGTGCTCACCCACAATTGCACATGTTGACAGTTGGCAAACTACTGCTCGTGTTTAATTTGTTCCAAACTTCACTGCTCACCTATGTCATACACTACTTACTGTATTTGTGCTCGTAGGCTTGCCTCTTCAACGACCTCGGGATTTTTATTTTTGTCTTGTAGCCACTTACGCTTGCATCGGGAGGAGGTAGAAATTAGAGTTTTTTTTTTCCCTTTAACTAGTCATGTTTGCTTAAACGGACATATCCTAAAGAGATGACCGAGATAAACACCACTTAGGTGACACAATTTGACTAGTTAACCAATTTATTTTTTGTCCTACTTTATTTAAGTAATTAACCAATTTAATCAAACATTCATAACTTGATCAACATGCCAATTACATATTGACTCAATTATATGAGTTGAAATCGTAATCAATGCATCACCCAAAACGTGAGTTGCGATTCAAGTCCCAAATTAATCATGAATCGACGATTCAAATCGACCATCGACTTCAATCATTGAGCATAAATTTTTTAAATAGTAAAAATTATTTATTTATTTATTATTAAAGACTATGATTTAATAATCATTTTTTCTTCAAATTCTATATATAGAATATTCATTTCATCATTTTTTTTTAGAACCGGTGGCGGCCGGCTAGGGGGACGAATGGACCCTGCAAAGAAGTTTAGCACTTCTCTTGCTACTTACTTAGCAAGGACACAAATTAAGCAATCTAATAAAAATTAAATGCATAAAAGAATTACGAAATAAAGTAAGAAGGCACCGAATTTACTTGGTTCACAACCGGGGAGGTTGCTAATCCAAGACAAAGAAAATATCTCCACTTAAAATGTCGATCTCCTTCGTCGAAGGCGGAGAAGCCTCTTACACGCGTTGTCGGCACAAGAATTGCTAGAAAGAGTATAGAAGACGAAATGCAAATTGTGTGTTTGAGCTAGAGGACAACCCCTCTTTATATAGTGCTCAAACCACTTTTTACCGTTGGCTGACGTGG
>JBAMHZ010000017.1:3125798-3137101 GCA_037177395.1 Alpinia galanga | reverse complement strand
GAGGTCTATGGCTTAGGGGTGTCACAAGTGTGAAGGGATCACACTTGGAGTGTAAACCTCAGTTTTGAGGTTTACCAATCAACTGGTGATGGACACTAGTCGACTGGTCTCGAGTGTTTGGCACTCGGGAGGTCAGACTAAGTCGACTGAGCTGGTTGAGCTCTACAGTTGACTGGCCCCTTAGGCAGTTGACTAGCCACTAAGTTCAGAGAGCAGAAGCTCATTTAGTCGACTCAGAAGTCGACTAAAAGGCTACCAGTCGACTGGTGATGGACACCAGTCGACTGATGCAACTTATTCTACGTGGATAGAGCCGTTAAAGAGTCGTTGTCTCTCAACGGATACGAGCCTAGTTAACTGGTGAGTAAGGTCAGTCGACTGGTGGCGCAAAACTCAGCCTTGAAGACTCTATTTAAGAAGAGCTCGATGGAGGGATGAGGTTACTGGTTCTTGGTGATCTTGGAGGGGATTTGTTGCTGTAATCCAGACCTTCAAAGATATCCAAACTACCGTAAGCTACAAGCGAGCATCATTTGTAAAGGTTTCTTTACTTGTATTCATTCTTGTTGTTGTAATACTTGTTGTATTTCATTATTGTAGCTTGTAAACTCTTATAAAAGGTTGCTCCACCTTGGTTTGAGCTAAAAGGAGGCAAAGCTAGTGAAGCTTTGGTGTGTGGTGTGATTCACCTTACGAATCGTCGTGGAGTAGGAGCTAGAGCTTCGAACCACGTTATATCTTCGTGTTGTGATTGTATTCATGTCTTGTTATCATTTCTATTATTATTCCACTGTGCATTAATAAGAATTGTAGACAAACGAAATCGCATCAACCGAACGATGACGAATTGCGGTGAACGAATTCATCCCCCTTTAGCAACGATCATCGACCCTACAATGACTGCTTTGAGACCCAGGCCTCAACGACTTGACCAAGCTAGCCTCTAATTCAGTTAGCTTTTGGGATCTAAATAGTTCTTGCCCATATCAGGTTACTCTGTGATCTTATGGACAAGAGTTGTATAGTGGATTTTAACTTCTAGAAAATTCTTAATTAAGAAGTTTATAGCAAGTAATGTCCAATATATTTACACGTTAGAAGGAAAAAAAAAAACTCGCCGCATTAATTTCTTTAAAAAATTCTACCTAACAAAGAGTAAATTCATTATACACGTGATTTAAGATTAGAAATAAATTATACTTTTTGTTTTTACTGGTAGTAGGTATCCAAGTTTTGATATGAATAATTTTGAAGATGACTGATTATGCCTCATAAAAATATAAATTTTTATGGATACTAAGTAATTTTTAAATAAAATATGCTCTATTGATTATCAAGATAAATCAGAATATTATTCTTGATTTATCATTTTATTTGGAGGAAAATTTATTAAAAATATTATAGTAAAAATTAAACCATGAATATTTAAGAGTTGAACTGGAGATTTTATCATGGTAATTTTATCATTGCACTATAATCCAAGGGCTAAAAATAAATTATATTTTATTCTCTCAAAAATGACTAATATTTAGTTCTCACAAATGCCATTGAGATGACTTTTTTTTTTAATTTTAAGTTTATAATTTTTATACCAATATATAATGCCTCCATTTGACTCGATTGAATATCTTTATTTAGTCAAAACATTCACGGGTAAGGATCTTATTTAGTTTAACCATATCTCTTTTATTTAATTCAGTTAAATGTCTTCAGGATCGTGTCCGAATTAATTTCACCACATTTACATCTACTTCCACCGTTCGTTTAAACCTTTAGCTCCAATTTTCAAGGAAACTAGTTAGTAGCTGTAACTTCCACCTAATTTTCGACAAAACTATTGGCTACATGCCTTTTCAAGTCGCCCACACGCTGCAATTATTAATGTGCTTCCATGTAAGAATAAATTTATTAAATTTTTTAAAGTCCATCGTGGATATTATAGTATATTTTTTTAAAAACTAAAATTGTTCTAATATACATAAAATTATTATAGCTAATAGTTTTAAATTAGTTTTAATTAAAGTTTTATATCGTAGTAATTTGGATTAAAGTTAATATAAAGATAAAAAAAGAGAGGATATTTTTAATATATTTTTTTTAAAATAAAAATATCCCATAATGGAAGTGCTCTTAGATAATGAGTGAAGAGCCGAGATCGGCCCGAGAGGGTACCGTGGACGAAGGATCTGAGGCCGCACAGAAGATTTTATGAGGCCCATGTCGTTGGTGCAAGGCTATGCGGCGGGGGAGTGGCCGCGGAGGTTTTTAAATACGGGTTCATGGGAAATTTCGAAAAAGGAGAAAAAAAAAGAGGGGGTCCTTTTTTCTCCTCGTCTCTACCAGTGGAGGTAGAAGGGGAAGCTCCTGGAAGTGGAAGGAGAAGGCGAAAGGGATCCAGGACGGTCCTTGGTGGTCATCGGTTAGGGGAGCGGAAGACTCCTAGCGCTTCGTTGCTTCTCGAAGCCTCGTGTTCAACTGGAGGTTTGCTCGGATCTGTTCTCCGCCGTTTCTTCTGGTTATTTTTCCTTCCATCATTTAGATTTCTGGTATATTTTTGTTCCTCGAGGAATGGATCCAGAGAGTATGGCTTTCAGCGTGGATATCGTCGATTGTGTTTTATTATTTTGCTTGATTTTGAATTAATTTTTTTAGGGAACTCTTGAATTAGCCCTTTTATTTGCAAATGTGAACGACGGAGTCGTTATTAGCTAGGTTATTTGTTCTCTGATGGATTAGGAGAGTAATGTAGAAGACAGATCCATTGCGCCTTTTGATTTCCGAGGAAGAAGGCCTTCGGTCTAATCACATCCGTACGAGTCCAAAATAGCTGTTAAGCATATTTCGATTAATAAGGATTTATCATATAATTCATATTCAGTACTAGTTGAAGATTATATACTATAAAACCCTATAAATAATTTGTATACATAGTTCCTCTTTCGACCACTAGAATAATACAACCAATTCATTTTTCATCTTTCTTTCCTTGTCTCTATATGCTCAGGGTTTTCCTTTGTTTGAGTTATTGAGATCTACGAATCATGGTGCATTCCTTCTGAATGCTTTATAGTCGAGTTTGTTGCTATGTAGTTGGTACGAAGTTCAAAGATTTAATTTAGAAGTTGGTAGTTGATTTATCTAGCGGATACTACTTGCATTTTCCATTTATATGTTTGCCTTTGTTTGTAGGTGAATCTATTTTGGTTAGATTAAGTTGATTGACGTCCCCTTTTTATTGTTTTTTGTTCTATGATAATAAGATTTAAAACTCCAAGGACTCGTTCATTAGATCTATGTTTTTGGTTTCTCAGGTTTGTCCTTTAATCCTGGTTTAGCAGGGGTACTCCGAGTTTAAGTTTTCCACCATGGTTGCCTCTGTTGCGGCTTCGGCCTTCTTTCCTGCCTCTTCTTCGGCCTCTGTTTCAGCAAAATCAACGGCTATCAATGATGGACCTGACAACTTGGGCATCAGAGGTATTGTAGCCAAGCCTGCCTTGTCATCAGGAACCATGCAGGTTAAGGCACATGCCCAAGCACTTCCGAAGGTCAATGGGACTAAGGTTGGCCTGAAAGCTGAATCCTTAACAGTTGAGGAGGAAGCTCCCTCAGCCCCAAGGACATTCTACAACCAATTGCCAGACTGGAGCTTTCTTTTTGCTGCCATAACTACTATCTTCCTGGCAGCAGAGAAGCAGTTTACACTAATTGATTGGAAGCCTAGGAAGCCTGACATGCTTGCTGATGCATTTGGGCTTGGGAAAATCATGCAGGATGGAATGGTTTTCAGGCAGAATTTCTCCATTAGGTCATATGAAATAGGGGCAGATCGAACTGCTTCTATAGAGACGTTGATGAACCATCTACAGGTTTGGTGGTAGATTATTGCTCGATTCACATGTTTTTTTTCTTTAGTTTTACTAACTCTTTCATTTGGTATATATACTGTGTAGGAAACTGCTCTTAACCATGTAAGGAATGCTGGGCTCATGGGTGCTGGCTTTGGTTCGACTCCTGAAATGAGTAAGAGAAATTTGATTTGGGTTGTCACCAAGATGCAAGTCCTTGTTGAACAATATCCTTCCTGGTATATTCTGTTTCTAGATCATAAATTTTGTTTTTTCTTGTTAGTAAGAGAAAATTTGTTTTTTCTTTTTTTCTCACAAACAGTCATTGCTTGAATATTAAGTGAACCTGTATTCACGGGTAAATTCTTTGTGATTCATTATTTGTTTTCTAATTGCTAGTTTGTTCTACTACAATCTTGCTCCAGTATTTGAAGGTACAAATTTCCTAATTATCTTGTCAGTCCTTATCTCCCGTGTCAGTTGTTCATAGTGTAATTTCATTGGTGGATATAACCTCTGGCAATGCAAGTAAGACTACATACGATAGATTTAATGTGGTCCGATCCTTCTCTAGAATCCCGTATTGATGGGAGCTTCGTGCACTGACTACCCTTTATCTTGTCAGTCCTTGTCTCACCTGTCAGTGTTCGTACTTCGTAGTATAATTTCATTGTGGTCTTACTTGCTATGACTTTTGAAGTTGACGAACAGTTTGAGAACTCGGTGTATCTTTTTGTCTATATTTAGAATTGTTGTGTTGTTGAAACTCACTAATTATTGTCATTGGAAAAATTTGCCTTTTACAAGCAAGCTATTCAAGTTTAACTGTAGTGTCACATATCTTGTCAGCTTCTTTCATTTGTTGTGTATGTGGAACCTGATCCTTCTTTATCTTTTTGATCGAGTTCTTTTTTAATGTTTATTTTATTTTCTGCGTTATAAGTAATACGGCTTGTATAGAACTCAATATTATAGAGGATATGATTCTTGCAGCTGCACTCTCACAATAATTGGGACAAACACGGGTTTGATACAACTAACTGTCTTTTTCTTTTTGTTTTTCTTTTTATTTTAGATAGATGCTTTAGTTATACTTTGTTGTTTTGCTCAAGTAGATTATTTTGTACATCTTCATGTCTTGTCCATTACTTATGCCTATTTTTTCTTGATTGCTTGATTGGTTCTATTGGTTTGTGATGTATTAATGCCAATTACCTATGCCTTAAATGTAGGGTTGAGCAATTGATTAATAATATAACTGACCGAACCAATTAAATCGTTTTTTTTTTTGATAAATCAAACTGACTGAACTTTTTTCATAAAAATCGAATAAACTGAACGGATAAAACATCAGTTAATTCGGTTGAAAACTGGATTAATCAAAATTTTCTTATCAACCCACTAATGTTTCATATATAGAGTTGAGCAGTTGACTCGTCAACTTTTTATTTAGTTTCTCAGTTGAACAATTGAGTTGAACAATCGACTGATTTAATTTCTCAGTCAAATAGTCTACTAATTAAGATATCAATTAACTACTCACAACATAGCAGCTGACTGATGTCTGGTTTGGTTTAATCGGTTTAACCAATTTTTGAATTTCAAAATTGAAACCAAATCCAACAAACTGAAATAATCAGTATTATTTTTAAAAAAATGAATTTCCAAATTAACCGAACTGAATTTTTAAATTCGGTCATTTAATTTGGTTTAACCGATATTTTGCTCACCACTACTTAAATAAATGTTTCTTAATCGCTTGATTAACAAATTAACAAACTGCTTTTTTATGTATGTCTTCCATAACATCCTTTGTTTTCAATTTTTTTTTCTAAATTTGTATTTTTTTTTAAATCTATTTTCAGGGAAGATGTTGTTCAAGTAGATACATGGGTGGCTTCGTCTGGGAAAAATGGGATGCGTCGAGATTGGCATATTCGTGACTATCAAACAGGCCAAACTGTTCTGAGAGGAACTAGGTTGGTTCCTGTATATACCCTATCTTTGTTTTCATAGTTCAGAGATTTAAAAATTTGCAAGTATGAATACTTAGTTCTTTGAAAAGTTGATGTGACTTATCTAATTAATGTTTTCTCATTGTCATGTAGCATATGGGTGATGATGAACAAACAGACTAGGAGATTGTCAAAAATTCCAGAGGAGGCTAGAGCAGAAATAGGATGCTATTTTATGGACCGCAATCCTATTATAGATGATGATGGTAGAAAACTTTTGAAGCTTGAGGATGAGACTGCAGAATACATTCAAACAGGGCTAACTGTAAGTATGCGATCTTCATCTTTAGTTCTTACTGCGCGTGCATAAATTTTCATCTCTTTTGTACTCATCTTCCTCTGTTACCAAACGCAGCCTCGATGGAGTGATTTGGATGTCAACCAACATGTTAACAACGTCAAATATATTGGATGGATTCTCGAGGTAATTTATTTTATTTTGCACATGATATTTATTTGATGCATAATTAACATTTGGAAACCACGAGTCCACCCTTACGCCCTAATCATTCTGTACGCCATTGAATTATTCCCCATTTTCATGCTCAGACTTACTAAGATAGTATACGATCAGACAATGTTCTATTGTGACCCACTCTACTGGTAAGAGATAATATAATTTGCATAATGAAAAGAAAATTTCATTCGTAGAATGTCATTGCTACAGAAACTTGTTTCCACTTCGTAAAGTTAACAGTTAAATTGGTTTAGGTACCCCTAAGAACTAATTACTGGAATGATTCCCTGTCTTAATAGCACTGCTCTTTAATAACACGAGGCTAGATTGCACCAATCACGGGAGAGCTCTGAAGGGTTTCAATAAAACTACTAGCTGGACGTCTAGCTTAACTTAATATTATATATTAATTCCATTTACTCTTGCATCATTGCATTGGATTGAGATATCCTATCTATTTATATGATGCGGTGGCACACGGTGTTGGGCCCATAAATAGCGCTGTGGCACCATCTATTGCATTTTATAATCCTACTCAATTTAAGCACATTCTGGACCCGCATTTATGTATTATTAACAGCAAATCTATTTGGATCATGCTCTCTTACCGGTGCTTTGTTTTTGTTTGGTCTGGAGAAAAGATATAAAGGGTTTATAAACAAACTATTAATTGTGTGTGTCGGGTTGGGCTAGGGCACGGGTTTGGTTGTGGTGGATCCATCTTTTGGATGCACCTCTACAGGTTGCAAGTGGTTATTGAAACTTGAAAGACAAGCTTAAATCTGATAGGTCAATAAATAAATTCAAAACTAGGCCAGTTGCTAAGTGATTCAAACAAAGGGAGAGAATAAAGCACTTTTGATAATTATTCCTTAATTATTAAGGTATCTTCTATTTGAGTGTTGATAACATTGACGTGCATTTATAATCTTGAGATTATCAAATGGACATCATGGTTGGTTTTCTAAATGGTGATCCATAAATATATATATATATATAGATCAATTGGAGGGATATCTATGTCTAAGTAGGGTAATCCGGTGCATGAAGTTCCTACCGTGTGGGTTCCAGGAAATAGTCTATTATACGCCGTCTTACTCTGCTTTTTGTAAGAGATTATTTTTAGAACTCGAACCCGTAACCTCTAGGTCAGAAGATAGTAATTTTACCATTACGCCAAAGCTCTCCTTCCTTAAATATGTATGTCCAACTAAAAAAAAAATTATTTGTAAACTTATTAAGCCTTTATATGAATTAAAGCAAACTCTAAGCAATGACAGGAGTAGTTTATCATTCTCTTTTGACTTTGAAATGAATGATCAGATAAGTGTATAAAAATTTAAAGGAAATATTTAGTGTTTATATCCTGCTAGCACTTTGCTAGTTAGTACAAAAAATGTATTATGATTGAGAGTTAGACACTCCCAAATTGAAGTTGGATATGAAAAATCTAGGCATTGTAGATGGTGATCTTAGAATTAAAGATGACCCATTTAATTGATGGAATAATATATATTTTTTAAAATATCACTACATTGAAAAGAATTGTGAGAATTTTACTATAGCCATGCAAAATTAGTTGTAACGTGGCCCTGGTTCCTTGTATTTTAGTCCTGTGTCAAAAAGTGGAGGAGCATAAAGGGGTTCAAAAAGAACCCTTTGCATAACCCTCCTGTATATGGTCCATAGATGTATGCGTATAGGCCCCCACGATTGTGGTGTGGCGTGGCGTGATTGTAAAGCATCCAGAGGATTAAGTAAACTATCAAAGTTCGATTTCTACTGGGGACGAATTCTAAAAGTCAACTTCTGCATAAGTTGTACTTCATTTATATGAATTAGGAGGGGAAGATCATATACTATCTGAATTAGTCGGGTGAATCTTTAACACCTAAACTATAAAAAAATAATTATATGTGTATAGATATTGGTTGGCTTTGTCATATACAAGTGCGCGCACCCGCCAGGCACAGCCAGGTTAGGGTAGGCCACGTGTGCATGATGCCACATAGGTGCATATTATTAATTGGTTCTCCACACGTGAAATTTTTTTTTTGCAATATAAATTTTTAATAGAATTTCATTTATATATATATATATTTATTTATTGAAAGTCTCTTGGGGGCTCTTTTTAATTGACTGAATTTTTTATTGGAGTGTTTTTATTGAATTCCGGTAATCAGTATAATGGAGGTTTATATAAAGGTCCTTCAGTTTTGGCAGAATTATGTTCCCTTGCATCCACACAGTTTTTCCTTGAAAAAGAACCCTAGCTCTTCTCTTCCGTTTCTTATATATTGGAATTCACCTGCATAGAATGAATCCATTTTCAGATTTTTGTAATTCTCCTCCTTTGTTACTATGTATGCCGTTCTCTATTTTCAACGCATAAGTTAATTCTTATTTAGATGTAGTTTTTTCTTTTTCCAATCAACATAAACTCCTATTTCGATTATTACTTGGATTACACCTAACACCTCGAAGGATGCTGAGTCTCGATTTTTATCATGCAGAGTGCACCAAACTCAATTCTGGAGAGCCATGAGCTTGTAGGCTTGACAATGGAATATCGGAGGGAATGTGGGAGGGACAGCGTGCTGCAGTCGCTCGCTGCTGTCTCCAGCAACAGCGCCGATGGCCGGTGGGAGACTGGCATGGAATTGCAGCATCTTCTACGGCTGGAGGATGGGGCAGAGGTTCTGAGGGCACGCACGGAGTGGAAGCCCAAGCGTGCCAAGGGTCTCCAAAACACAGGGCCACTTCCATGATTATGAACAAGGGATGACGGTAAGTCACTGCTCTACATCCTCCTTTCGACATTGCCTTGTTTGCTGTATCGTACTTGCAATGCAGATTGATAAAATCACAATATCTGTGTAGAAAGGGAAGGCAACCTTATTACTCTACTTATATTATTACTTTTGTTTTTTGTTCGTTCGTTTGTTATTTTTCCCCCCTCTTATTTGTCATAAAAATCTGTTCGAACTTGATGGTCGTTCGTTGTTGATTGATGTGAACAAGCTTCATTTCGTGGGACAGGAAGAAGGGTGCCGCTTCCAAGATCATTTGAAGCCAATCATCTCTACGTTGAACAAAGGGATTTGTTTTTGAAACTGAAATTGAATAATTAATTTAGCATACTTTTTTTTAAAAAAATAAATATTATAACATCATCCAAGTGGCATTATGACCTACAAATGTCAATGTGGATTAAAATAAGAAATCCCACCCGTTAGCATAATCACCTCCTCTTATCCGGTGGTGCAAAGTGCTTCATCTTAACCTTCTAGTAATATAAACTTGCAATGTCATTGAAAATAGGATGGTGAAGATGAATTTCATTTGATTAAGTTTTCATACCTAGCTCTTTTTTCCTTGTATTAATTGACCAGCGTGTTAATCTTGTTCTTAGGAGGTGAAAAACTTTGACTAAATATCTATGAGCACATTTATTATTCATTGTCTGATCTTTTAGGATTTAAAGATTGTGTTAATTTATTTATTATCTATTGTTCGATCTTTTATGATTTAAAGATTGTGTTATAGTATTCACGTGATCGGATGATAGATAATAAATATATTTACATATACTCATGGATGAATTGTATAGAAGATAATTTCTCTCAATCTCTATATATATTTTCTTTAACAAGACTATCACAATATCGTGTTGTCTAAAGAGAAGTATATGTTTCACCTCATTCACAACAAGAAATTTCCTGTGTTTCTTGAAAATGTTTCTCTTCTGAAATATTTTGGTTTGTAAATAAGTTTTAATCAAAACCTCAACTTTTTTCAAGAATTTGTTTCTTTAATGTGTTTGTTCTGACAGTATATTGTGTCGTTTGAGAGAGAGAGAGAGGATAAAAGAGAAGCAGTTAGGAAAGGGAGAAGAGGAAAGGATAGGTTTGTTTGGCTAGGGAGGGAAGGGAAGAAAAGTAATTAAGAGATTATTCTTTTCTCGTCAATTTGGAGCATCTATCCTTCGTCCATATCAGTTTCCATCATGCTCGCCTATTAATCGTGCTGTGAGCTTGGCAACTTTGCTCTGACCTCAATCAATCTTGTGCCCCCTCGCCATCCATCAAGTTGCCGTCGATAGCATGGCCTCCTGTGTCCCACTGTTATACCTCTTACGTTGTGGTTCTTGTTGTGAGAAAGGGTTTTGGAGCCTCCCTCCTACTCTTCTCTTCGCAAGTAAATGGTGGATGAAAACTTTTCATTATTTAAATTATCGTGCATTTACATGGAAATTGATTTGCCAACGGCCAAATTTAAATCGGATTCAAACATAAATCAGATCAATGAATCGATTATCCATTTGGAGATAGACCGCTTGAGGGTAGACATCAAGCTGGTGCAAATCGACATTATTTTTTAAAATGTATTTATTAATTTTAATTTTAACTTTTTTATGACAAGTATTTAATAATATTTTAAGAATTTTAATGACATGGTTTTACTATATTTTAATTCATTTTTTTTTTAAAAAAATAATGTGAATATTTTATCGATTCAGAATTTAATCTAATATTCATTTTGATTTATTTTAATTTTGACTTTTTAAAAACATTAAAATTTTAATATCAAAAAAATTAGTGAACTATATGACTTTAATTTTTTTTTTTTTATATATCCTACCTAGATAGAATACACAACTTAAATATAAATGATATCTTTTTAATTTTTTTTCAATTGATAAATTTTAAAAATAAAATATAAATTATTATGACAATTTCATTTTAAAACTATTTCGCACTATCAATTTCAAATTATAAATCGTGAACATGTTAGAGAGTGGTACTTAAAACCTCCAACTTTCGAGCCTTTCGTTTGGACCCTATACACAAGTAAATGGTGGATGAAAACTTTCACCGCATCTTTTCACCGAAAGAGCTTTTTCCCTCCAAAATAAACATGCTAGAGAGTAATATTTTGGTAAAGCAGACTTCCAAATGGACCTAGCTGTTCAGATCTTGTGGGTTC
>JBAMHZ010000017.1:3083474-3094227 GCA_037177395.1 Alpinia galanga | reverse complement strand
TTCCTCAGTCACACATAGTAATTGCGCACAATGAGAGCGCAGGATAACACTGCGCTATATATATAGAGAGAGATAGAGAGTTCTGATACCCTGCACGCCTCATCCTGTGCGACGCGTGCACAACAGCATCTTCACCATCCGATCAATCGCGATTGCACAATAATAAAGAATGCATAGTGCTTTGTCTGCGCGCGTCGGAGGATTGTCAGTGCGTCGTCAGAGCGATAGGAACTATAGCTCAACCCTTAAACCCATCGGAATCGCCACCGGCGTCCCTCCGGCCAGACCATGGCTGGATTCAGACCGCAATCGAGCCAAAATCCGACTGCAGTCCGATCAGACTCGAAGTCCGGTCGGACTCCGACGCCGACCGGACCACTGCCGGACAACGATGACAGTGACGAGCAGTTCGCGGCGAGAAGCTACTATACATTCCTCGTTACTGTGCATCGCATACAAGGTGTGCAGGAAGAGGCGCACAAGTTATCAAATTCCTATATATATATATATATATATAAAAGACTTGAGACTAAATGTCATTCCAAAATGAGTGGCCAATGACTTGAAATTAGAAAGATAGCTTTCCCACCCTAAAGACATTCACCCAAAAAGAGAATCCCATTATGTACTCGTGTCCATTAAAGACATTCACCCGAAATGTATAATTCTCGGTGGTTCTTAGTAATAATGCCCTAGAGCAATTGGATAAATGGATTGTAAAAGAAAATTAGTAAGTAATGTTGTTGCATATATGAATGAAATTATGTCTTTATTCACCATCTTGTTATCTTGTGTATTTGGAAAATTGTAATAGAAGTTTCTTATATCATCCTTTAGTGACAGATCAAGAGAGAAGGCGAGACAGTCCTAAAGTACAGAGTGATATTATTAAAAGATCATTAGTCTTAGTAATCTCAAGATGAGATATCACTTTTCATGGTATGACTAGCATATGGCTAGTTTCTGCCATGTGATAGCAACAGATGATCTCATGATAGGATATCTTGGCTGGGACCGTAGGTGGCTCAGTAGACATCAATTTGCTTGGCATGGCTCGCAATGAAAGCTCATTTAGTAGTTAACCTAATATTTATGAGGTCACATACAGTAGGATATAGTTGCTCCTTAGATTTGAGGTTACTACTTGTCTTATAAACAAATCAAGATACTTTGACGTTTGGTCCCTTAAAAGGGTTGAGGTTATAATTTGCAGGCAGCTATATTGCTAATCATATGGAGATGAATGAATAATTAACAAAAAGAAAAACTTTCTCCTCATAAAAGGAGAACATATTACACAGCCTATTCAATTGGTGATCACTTAGGCTCAAATCTTTTCATACTGAGTTAAGAAGTGTTCTCAAGTTGGTTGTATCAAGTGCAAAACACTTGGATGTGTTCTATTGTGACAGAAACAAATCCAAATCCTAAGAGCACGCCATGATATGAGATGATAAGAGAGTCACTGTGCGGAGAAAAGCTTTTGTGGAAATCACCACTTCCAAAATAGCAGAAAATATCAAAGTTTTACTATAGGTCAATCAAGATTTGCGTACCTATAACCAAATGAAAAAGGTCTTCATGTGTGATAAAAATGTCTCTAGTCACGTGTTATTGCCACTAGTTTTTAGGAGTCTAAAAGTTGCACGCTCAAGACTCGAGATATTGGCATGTAGCCTTGAGGGAGATCTAAGGATAATTATGTATTAAATCTCTTGACTAATTAATCAACTAAGTATTTAATTATGTTGATTAGCAGAGATTTAATTAGGATGACAGAGAGAGGTTTTCTGTCAAATTAAAGGTTAATTTAGGCAATTGGATAGAGAAGCCAATTAGAAATTAATTAAAGGGTAATTTATGTGAATATGATCCTAATTATTTTTCTATAAGCTTTAAATCTAATGGTCAAGCGTTGGGATAAATTTTAATAAATAAGGTCTAAAAGGCATCTTCTAGATGACATATTTTAATAAGCTTTTTTTGCATCTCCTAGAGAAGGAATATCCAATTGAATGAGGTTAGATGCTTTAGGTCATGGATGAGACCTTCCGGGTCTATTAGGAAACTAAGTATATAAAGGTCACTTGAACTCTCTAAAGCCTAATACTTATTCTAATCTAGATTTAGATCAAAGCTCTCTCCCTCGCGTCCTCTTTCCTTCTCCATCCAAAATGGTGGCTGAAGCTTTGAAGGTGGTGGCCAACCCTTCTTACTCCCTCCCTCACGCTTCCAGGGTGCAAGCACCTCCTAGCAGAACAAAAACTAAAATAATGCAGGCAAATATTAAGACTATGATGGGACAAGTGTCATTGTAATGTTAGGGTCATTATGGTTTCATTGGGACTATGATTTCATTGGTACTGACTAAGATAAAGCCTAACTAAGCCAGGATTGTTTGAGATTGACTTAGCCAACAAGATTCTCTTGTATGACTCATTCTTCGATTTTGTGTCGTCACAAGGAGAAGACAGAAACACTAAAAAGGAAAGGCAAAGAGACGCACTCGCATATAATATGGGTCAAGACAAAAAGACGTTTTTTCCATGACTCATCCTTTGATTTCATCTAATTTTCACAAGGAGGAAATGAACCAAAAAAGAGAGGGAAAGAGGCAAGATGAACCCACCAAAGTATTAATCATAGTAAAGAGGAGCCTTGCCAAATTCAAGTAAATAGAGATCTATCCATGTGTTGTACTTGTAATATTTTTAATAGTACCAATCTAAGTTCAACTACAAGTGGTTGACTAAGATATATGTATAGACATATAAAGAAACAAATTCTTTGTACCGCACCTTGGGAGAACTAATTAGGGTCTTAAAAGATAGATTAATCTCAGTAGAATGTTGAAAAGTTCAATGTCTAGGTATTAGGAATTTATAATTATTGCTCATTTGCTATATTTTTGGTACTTGTTGCCCCAAAATTAATTTAATTAGCTATATAATTGCTATAAAATTATACATAAAGATAAACAAACAAACAAAGAAGATTATATGAACAAAACTTATTTAAGTTGGACTTCAAATGCTTTAGAGCATGCCAAGCATCGTCGCAACATGCAACCAAATAGCATTTCACTTAAAGATCAAAATTCCAGCATTTAAGGATACTTAAAACCTTTCTTGGGCCCAACATCAACACTCAAATATTGTTACTCCAAGTAAACCCTTGGCATCCCAACTTGACCGTGTAAAAAAAACATAGAAATAGCCATGTAGAACACTTAGATCTACATCTCTATCATACTAGAAACCAAATAGCATAGATTTGGGGACATGTGGTTTTAAATTTAAGACATCCTTAAGACTAGGAATGGGGTGAAAACAAGAGATAGTAGTAAAAGTGCTCTTGATGAGTGCAAGAAGGAAAAGAGCAGCAGCAGTATAAAAGACATTTGGGTATTTAGCAAATTGCTCAAGTATCAAAAGACGGAGTCTCTATAGCTGCAACACTCAAAAGTACTGCACCTACAGTAATGCACATAACAAATAGCATGGCGACCGAGGTGTTTCTCTAGGACAAGAAGCGGACAATTTGAGACAAGGGTCTGCTTTGATACCAAATGGAAACATAATGATATTCAAAATTTCAAACAATAGAAGATAATGGCATAATACAAGACATCAAATAAAATAAAATCAATCATCTTAATTTTTAACAATATATCAGACAGGATAAAAACAAAAATATATTCCTAATGTGAAGGCATATCTAAATGGGCAATAATTTGCTTAGATTTCCTTCTTTAATTCCTATAAATAGTAACTGAAGCTAACAATATATGTGACTTCTGCATCACTTTAACTGGCAAGGATTAAATGAAATCTTGAAGTTGCAATTTTTGGAAAATAGAAAAGCAATCCAAGTAATAAGCAAGCTTGCCCTATAGAAAATATCAAAATTCTACATTTTGACATTCACTGCTAGCAAGATCCTAGTGGATCATAAGGCACAAAAATTATGTTAGCATCATAGTAGGATATGGATTACTACGCTAAATTGTCATCAAAACCTGCTTTCAGAATGAAGTAGATCTTTTAGGAATTTATTCAATCATTTGATGATTCTCCCAGTAAATCATAGAAAACTGTTGCCAAATTGACATTTTTAGATTAAAGGACATTAATATACCAAATACCTGTGGAGACAGCTCATGACCAGAAAGAACAGCGAGTACACCAAGACCAATCTGAAACTCAGCAAGCTGCATGAAATACAAGCATGAAGTGAGCAAATTAGACTGCTCCAGGAGCAACATAAGTATCAGGTAAATGACAATGAAAAATGGTAGATGATTTTAACTAATTTGCAAAAAGTAGTGCATGCACAACCTAGATAACCAATGACTAAAGAGGTCTATCACCACTTGTTTGATAATTATGTGTTGACTCATTTGTTTACTCAGATGACTATGACAAGATATTTTATATTTTTAAAATTACTTGGTTTCATTAGTTTTTCTATTTACCACATCAAACTGAAAGAGCTTAGGAGAAAAGTTATAAGTTCTGTCCTTTGATTTTTTTAACTAGAAATAGTGAAAAATATATATATATAAGGCACAGAAGTGTCTATTCCAATTTACCATGAAAATGAGAACTTAAGAAATAAAGAAAAGAAATAGAACTGCAGTAGTTAAGCTCAAGTTTTATTTCAGTAATTTACTTTTCCTTTTCCAATTTTAATTAAGAATTCAAATATTACATCATAAATACTACTATTATAATATATAACATGATGTTTAATAATAGTCAATTTAATATTGTTAACAGCATACTACAATTATAAAATTTGAATGTACCCTAGACGTCCCACATGTTGGTACATCCTGACCTGCATGCGTGCATGTTTATGTGATTAACCAAACTATAGAAATTAAAGTTTGAGACATTTTTATATGAGGAACTAAAAGAAATAAGCTACTCTTCCATGAAAGTGCTTTGCTAAAAACATTTTCTTGCACAAAATATTTCTGTGAAAAAAAAATAGAAGACTAAAGTAGTATCATTCAACATAGGAACTGCAATAGACAAAAACAAAAAGCAATATGATAATAAAATAACGATGCTCACAGGAAGTATCTGCACGGCCCAAAGGCAACTTTCATATGCTTCAGTCGCCGAGCAAAGCCTAAGCATATGAGAAGGGAAAACTGAAAAATGACATAAAACCCTAAGAAGCACACTAATAGTTATTATTTCCTGGATATTGAATAGGACCGAATGGGCCATTGGTTTGTTGAGGTATTGTCCACCTTGAGACCCTCACAATTTTGCCTTCTCAAAAGGGGACACAGAGAGTGGAGTTAAGCTTTATATATCTTTGAAGCCCCTTGCTGGTTGACAATAGGGCATAAAGCTGCCTCATCAGATGAGGTTCAGTAATAACAACAGGACTTTCACTGAGGGCTCAGTTGAGAGAACTATAGACCCACATTAAATGAACTTAAAGACCTCACTGGAGTCAACAAAAAGAAAAAAATATATACCCTCCCAATTCACCCCCAAAGTCAACAATACCTTAACCATACCCACATGTCCTTAGTCAATGTCCAAGAAAATGACATTATCACATAAGACTGTTGAAAAAAAATGTAACTAGTTACCCATCATCAAAGCCAGATGACATGCCAGCCCATGGCAATGCCAAAGAAGGATCAATACTTCTTGCATGGTCAAATGCTTCGCTTGCCAACTGCTTCTCTCCCAAGCTTCTATATAGCTGTAACCTACCAAAATCAGATGACTATAAATGAAGATTCAACTAATGAAGAGTATTTTCACCTTACCTTGCCAAGATGTGCCCATGCTGATGAAAGAGATAAATCCAGTTGCAATGCTCTAATCAAAGAATGTTGCTTCAAAGCATCATTACTTGCCAAACATCCAAGCAGAACCCAGAATTCCTTATTGCCTCCCTCCAGCATCAAACCACCCAAAGCCATCTTCTCTGGCAACTGCCTAATGAACTCATAATAAACTTAGTTAGATTCTTGCACATAAGAATTTGCAAAAAGGACCAGAATTCTCCATTGATGATCTTACCAAACTTCCAGTCCATCTTTGTTTTTCTCTTCTAGAGAGTCAATTAAATCAATCGAGATTGCAATATCAGTGTAAATATTAGCCTGCCATGGAGCCAAGTGTAAAGCACGTTGGTATGAGTGCTTAGAACTGTTTGCAGCAGAATGTCGTTCCTTTTTCCAACTGACAATTGACAACTTGAAGATCTCTTCATCTATGTCATACCCTTTTTTCTCATTTTTCCATGGAAAGCAATTTGCATATGCAATCTAAATATCATAAAAAAAATATAAACAGGTTAAGTGTGGTAATTTCATGTTAAGTATTAGGATTATTGGGTAATGTACAAATATAAGAACTACAGAGATTGTTTCAAATTTAACCACATTTTCAATTTGGATCCATTGGATGCACAAGTTTCAAACTTCAATATCAAGAAGACGTGTTGAACTTTTATCATGTTAGTAGTCAGCTTGGGTTGCAACATCACCAATATCATTGTATATTACTAGAAAAATTCATTCATTTGTTAGATGTTCACTATATATCATAGTTTAGTAGTTATAACTGAGATACAAATGACATGGAAATCCTTGACTCTTGAGTCTACATTGACCAATTACTAAAAATAATAATACACATATGTCATGTCCCCATTGACCATAATTGAAACAAATTCGAAAGTTATATTACAAACTAATAAAAACAATTTGAAGTGCACACTTAAGAGTTGAAGCTATATTTAGATATCCTCTCTAATTATTATTAATTAGTGCAACTAAGTAGATGCAACATCACTTGGATTCCATTATTAAATAAAGACAAACTCTACCTTTATTAAATAAAGATATTTTGAAAGGAAAAAAAAAACTCTTGAGCAGGTACTTGGATTCCATTATTTGCAACCATTTTCAGCGTTGTCCTCAGTAAAAGAGAACTTGACTCGGACGACTACAAATTAGATATCTAACAGTTAATGTCAATAATATCTTCAAGACACATTGATGCTTATTCATGCAACTTCACATTTGGCAACATCTTTTCAATAAATAAAATAACAAAGTAATTTCCTGAAATGGAATAGACCATCCATGTATTTATGCATAATTTCAATCAGAAAAGGCCATAACATGGCTCAAGCATCACCGATACTAGAATCAGAGATGAAATATCTCCTAGGTTGTGTTTTAAAAAAAAAAGTGAAACCGTTACATTAGCGGTCCACCACGGCTGCCCCTAACCTGTGGCAGGGATAAATCAGGATCTCAATTGACCAACGCAAGGTAAAGGGCACTTGAAATCCCAGGGCGATGAACTCTGCAGAAATTGACACCCGCCCATTACAGATTTATCACGTTTGCACTGATTAACTGAGTTAGCCCGGGAGACTTTAGATTGTATTTCACTTGAGAGAAAGTAAGGAGAGAGAAAATAGAAGAGATATGGTATCCCATATACTCAATTTGAAGAATAAATTTTTTATATCAGTTTCAAGTCACTCGTAGAAAATTGGTTTATAGCTTTGTGTAACAAATTGGGTTGGTTGATATCTTTGCTTAGTTTGAGAGGAGTTGCATAAAACAAATATACCAACCATATGTCAACTTTGTGATAAAAAAAGTCGAACTTAAGTGTTGGTGCAGGATGTACCACATGACCGAACATGTGTTTCAATGTATGGCACAAGGGTTTAAAGTTGAGTTATAAATGTGATCTAGTATGTGTCAAGTGTGCATCAAGTGTGTAGGTGCAAAAAGTCATGATAAGGAAGTCTTGGTAGCCAAACAGATAAAGTCTTGGTAGGTCAAGTGACCGAACACCAAGCAAAAGAAGGTGGACTAGACATTAGATAGGGGAAGCTGGAACCAGACATCTGGCAGGTAAGTCTAGGTGGACCAGACACTAAGTGAAGAAACTTTAATGAGTTAAGTGACCGGATATCAAGTAGTAGCGGAAGTCTCAATGGGTCACATGACCAAATACCAGGCAAAGGAAAATCTTAAAGGTACCAAGCAAGATAAATTTTAGAGGAACCTTCTGATATAAAAGGCGGTGAGGAGAATTCTCTTCTAACTCTAAGATAAGGGTAGACCTTAAGCTAAGCACAAGTCTGACAAAAAAACCACTTAGTGTTTTGAAATCAAGGTGGACAATTGTGATTGTCCAAACTTAGTTTTATTGACATAAATGCTTGTGGACCAACTTTGTGATGCTGATGAGTAGCCTAAGTCAGTCAGCCAGACCAGGTGGTCCGGACAAACAGAGATATTCCACCCAAGTCCATATCTCAAATCTGACGTTGCAATAAGTGTTAACGTGGCACAAGTCTAGCCACCTGGAAAGGTTGAGAGACCAGGACACATCATCAACTTATTACGAGGAGATGTCCACTAGAGAGTGCCACATGGGCTTCCAAGCGCCCGAAAGGGTTTCCAAGCGACCAAAACATGGATAATCGCAAAATAACAAAAAATTGATAATGGTTGAGCTGGGGACATTCAAAAAGGGCTCCAAGAGACCGAAAGAGCACTTTAAGAAGGGGTCAAAGGGGACCTCATCAAAACTCAAGAATTCACAAAATAAATTCTCTCTAAGATTCCAAGTGCTCTAATCTGCCCCTAGCTTCTGATAAACAACTTTGATCTTCATTTTAGTATCATTTTAAGTTGTCTTGCTTTCTTGATTGTTGCTTACTTATATTTGATATTGCACTTACATTTTATATTTGTAATCAAATACTATAAGAGATTTTTCAATCTCTAGATACTTTCTAGAAAGGAAAAAAATATAGAGGATTGTTTTGGGATTAATTCACCTGACACATTATACACCGTGGAATAGAAACCCCATAAGGAAGTTGAATAACGTTAAATCTTTGAGTCCTTGTATGTGCAATTACTTTATTTATTTCCATTGTGCATCTTGCTATTTTAATTTCCATTGTACTTACTCTGATTGATTAAGTGCTTGATTATTTCTTTAATTATTATGATCTTATAAAATTTTACAAACATTATTCATACACCCCCCTAGAGTTATCTCAATCCTATCATTAAGGTCTATATATACAATCATTGGACTAGAATCATAAAAAAAAAAAAAACCTAGTTTATATATATATATATATATATAGCATAAGCTATGTATGGTTAGGGTTATATAGCTATCAGATAAGTTTATCTAATTAATTGTACTATTTTTTATTGAATTACAATAGGAATTTTATATTATGTCATAGTATCTATCAATTATAGAAGGTTATAATATATGTACTAAATGTATTAATAAGCCAATAGTCATGATATGATAATATGATTTATTAAGCAAAACTCTAAATTAATTGCTCCCTAACTCGATCTACCAATCTAGTTCAATCAATAGAGACGTTTTGGGGCTACTAATATTGTTGATTGCAAGGAGTAGAGTTGCGAAGGAGGGGGATTCGAAAAGCCTCTTATACAAAAAATAATGAAGAAAAGGGAAAGGAAACTAATGCAGAATGGGGAAAAGAAAGATGAGAGAAATAAAAGGGGCGAGAAGTAGAAATAGAAAAACTTTGTTACGTCCAAAAACACAGTTGCACAAGTCTATATAAACTTTTCAACAGCAATAGAAAATGAAAGATAGAGTTAGTGATTATCATGGGAGCCCTCGTAAATGGTTAATTCTAGGTTATTAAGTAAAAAATTAATAAACATTGAAACAAAAACATTAGGAAAGGTCCTTGAATCATTCTTTAAAAGTCTAGTGCTCCTATCAATGCCCACCTATATGAAATCAAGATCATCTGGGATATAGATGAATACCAAAAAATGCAAGATTGGTATGTCATGTAAATGGATTGGCTTGGCGTGTTATATCATGGTGCTAGTCACCATGTGATGTACAGCAATAAAATGAGAGAGATTTCTTGTTGAGCCAGACAGTGGGCAGTGCTGTTGCTCATAATTTCCACATTAAGGAACAAAAGAAGTGAGATCGTGTAGAAGATTAAAGGAATAGAAATGATTATTATTTACAAACAAAAAGGAACGTGAATAAGTGATTAAATAATACATATTCTATTATCATTGTATATGCAAGTCTAGAAAATTATTGTTTTAAACAAAGCTCTATGAATAATAGGATTATCTATTCTTTTACATACCTGAACATCCCCATGCAACTTCCAAGCAGAAAACAAATTTCCAGATAAAGAGGTACTAGTTTTTGCTGCTTCTAAGGCTACCTACATTCCAGGTAAACTGATATCATTTTTCAGACTCAACAAAAGTGAATTTCAAAAAATTCTGCATCTAACCCTCAAGAGATCAGCTGCCCAAACAAATGCTCCAGATTTTACACACTCCTTTGACCAACCAAGCAATGCAGAAGCAAGTCCAAGGTTTGCAGATATGTTATGTGGTGCTAATTCCAAAGCAGATTGAAATTGTTCAACTCCCTGCAACCATAGAATGCACAGAAAAGGGGATTTAGCTAAACGGTAAGCATAGAAGTAACAACTATAGTCCATATCAGGTGGTATGAAATGACCATACACAATATGGTTCGAGACAATACCCTAATATATATTCTTGATTTTATTCAGCAGTGTTAGAGTCAAGATGCCAAGGTGCAGTAGACAGTGGAATGTTTCAAAGTGAACTAAGATAAGCTAAGGGCAAAACACACAAGAAAAGCATATACAAAACATATAGTTCCGTGATTTTAACAAGCCCTGTATC
>JBAMHZ010000017.1:3063732-3073826 GCA_037177395.1 Alpinia galanga | reverse complement strand
CTTGCTGTAGGAAGGCCTGACGGCAAGGGCAACGTTGCAGTCAGCGACCGCTTTCTCGTAGTGGCCAAGCTTTGAACGGCAGGTAGCTCGGTTAAAGAGAAGGGCGGCATTCTGAGAATCATGATTCAAGCCCTCTCCATAGGCAACGCATGCCTCTGCAAACTTGGACGCCCTGAAGAGATCGTTGCCCCTGGCTCGAGCTGAGGCTACGGCCCTGGCTCGTCGGACTACGGTGGCCGTCTCTCGGTTGCCTGGGTCGAGTTGAGCCGCATTCTTTGCCGCTGCCGCTGCCTCTTCAAACCTGAATTATCAACCACCCGACGCAAACTAATGGAAAACGCGAACAACAAGAAATCGGTCGACGCGCATGACTGCTGTTAACTAACCTTCCCGCAGCCATGTCAACCTGTGCTTGGATCATGAGGAAGTATGAATTTGCAGTTGCGCCGAAGAACTTGGTTAGTTCATCGATGCCGAACCTCGGGGCGCTACTCATGATCGAATCCGCCTCGTCGTGTCGCTGCAACTTCAGAAGTGCCTCAGCTTGCAGCGCGAAGACCTTTTTTGATTTTGAAAGAACAAAAATATGATCATGTAATGCAAAGTATAGCAAGGACCACGATGGCATGGAAATGAAACCTGGGGAGAAGAATCAGCGCCAGAGGAAGCAGCAGACTCTGATTCCTTCAACAGCGTAAGGTAGTTCTTTAGCCTGCGTGCTTCATTGGATTTGGAAACATGGAATTGCAGCGCCTGTGCCCTTGACTTGTCCCAGGCACTGGCTTCGTTTCTTGATTGCTTGAAATGATGAATTGCCTTACCAGCTTCTCCCAATCTAATGATCGATGATACGTAACAGATTCTCAGGGAAAATGTGGATGTTATGAAGTCTGTTTTCCATGGATTACCTGAGATAGAGAGAAGCGAGACGATGGTGTGCACGATGGTAATCGGGATCGATTCTGATGGCTTCTTTGCATTGAGCGACGGCTTCGAATAGGCGGCCCAGTCCGGTGAGCGCGGCAGCCTTGTTGGCGTAGTAGGAAGCCTTGCCGGGATCCACGACGACGGCGCGGTCGTACATCGCCAGGGCCTCCGCGAACCTTCCCTTCTTGTACTCCTCGTTCCCCATCTCCTTTAGCTCCTCCGGATCCTGCCTCGTCGACAAAGCGTGGCAGAGCTCCGACGCAGCCGCAGGACTCGGGCCTTTGGTTTGGACCCGGTTCGTCGGCGCCGCGGTCTTGATCGCGTCGCCCTTCGCTTCTTCGCTCAGTTCCTTGGCCGTCTGAGGAAGGTAATCGAGCAAGTTCTGGCTGGGAGGACTCTTTGGATTTCCCCGGAGGTTCCCCATGTTGCCGTACAGCATCACGTTCCCTGACGATGCGCGTAGGAGGTTGGCGCTGCCGCTGGCGGCCGCGCGCTGCCGGTCGTACAGCATCCCGTCGAGCTCCGCCACGATCCCCTTGCCCACCGCCGCTGCTGTCGTCTGCCCCGGGAGCGCCCTCACGGCCTCCGGAGTCCGTCGGCGCAGCTGGACCGCCGCCGGACCCACCCGGGCCTTCACGACTGGGAGCGGGGCCGGGACGCGGACTATAGAAGTCGCGTCGTCGGAGGCCCTTCCCCTCCGCGGCATGCCCGCGTCCGGCTTCAGCTTCGCTGCGGCCACCCCGGAGGGTTCCAAGGGTGGGATCGAACTGGCGGACCTCGCCCTCCGCCGGCGGAACAAACCGCAGCCGGACGCCCTGGGAGACTCGTCGCCGGGGTCCATTGCTTCCGGCGAGGGGTCACGCCGGCTGAGGCCAGTGCCAGCGGTGGCGCATGAGAAGGCAAAGCAACGAGAAGAATGTGCTGGCTCATTTAAAAAGGAGGAGGGGTTGCCACGACCTCGACGACCATGGCCATGGCGACCATGACCATCACCTTGCATGATCGAAATGTGAAAACCATGAACAGTAAACTCTAAAACCACAGCAAACCGTAAAATCTACAAACGAGGTAGATCGGAACAGAATTGCTCAGATCGAAAGAACAGCTCGAGATCAAACACGCATGCATGCAACGCAAATGCAAAAAGGGAGGCAGCTGGTCGAAATGGAATTGCTTGGATTCGAAGAACAGCTAGCTCGACACAACACAGACGCAATTCAGAGAATTTCTTTCCGTAAAACAAATTAATTCTAAGAAAATTCTCCCTGTCGTATACAATCATTCATCGTGAAGAAGGATGAGTGGATTCCAGGAGGGTAGAAGAAAGGTCATGTGGTTCTTTAGACCTTCTAAATTTAGCATGTTGCAGTTTAGATCGTCTGAGCATCTGAAAACAAGGAAATTAACTATGTTTTTTTTTCTACTTTTATGTTTGGTTAATCTGCTTTTCTTTACCTTTAATTTTTCATAAGAATCCAAAATTATGGTGTGGTGATGGCAGAGGCGTGCAAAGATTGATTAATTATATATTTGTATAATTTTTGCACGTACTTGTTTGTTCTCTCCATGTAATTACATGCTTGTATCTCTCTCGGGCTAATTTTGTTGGTAAATATATGAGAATTTAGGTTAATTCCCCTTCTCAGTAGGGGGCATCTAAGGGAGACCATAAATCTGACAGTTTTATAATTTTTTTAAAATATAAATAAATAAATAAATATTAGTTAATTATATTTATAGAATATTTGAGCCTAACAACTGGTGGATTGTTCTATACGACCAATTCATTCAACCAATGAATAAAAGAAAATAGCATAATTATATTTATACAAAGAATTATACCTTGACTAAAATATAATTATGCACTTTTGAAATACAAAAAAAAAAGAATATTAAAAATATATTTATTTAGGTGTGGTTAAGCTAGGCAAAGTGATATAAAAGTACTTATACCACAAATTATGGTATCATATTATGTTATTATTATTATTTATAATTTAAGTATTTAGACTTTTAATAATAAAAAAACTGATCTTCCACTCCAACTGAAATTCAAATCGTGGTATTTTGAGTATTTAATAAGCCTGAATCATATTTAAACTAAAAGATGGATCTATCTATACCTAGAAAACTATTAGCTTTAATTATCACATATAAGTATCATTATAGTTCACTAATAGTATTCTTAGCATTTACATATATACAATTTTTTTCATAAAAATAATGTCAAATCATATTCTAAAGGAAAGCTAAAATAGGAGCAATTATATCATCCAATATTATCTGAATATTGCTGAAAACGTTTTGTATACAAGCTTGATATATGCATCTATTGTATGTACATATTCAATATTATCTGAATATTAACAGCAAAGTTGCCTATACGAATCTGACAAAATTTCTATAAACAATCCAATTAGATTACTACAATTTGTAGTCAATAGCACCAAAATATTCGATCAATGTTGATTTGGAAGTACTATGATGCAGTGGCAATGGATAATTTTGTAGGCATCTTATATTCAATCCTTAATTGTAGTATATTTATAAAAAAATTCTTAGAAAACTTACGTAAGACTAAATCGATCATCGTCAGAATTAATCAGAGTGAAAACTTGAATATCCGATGTAAACTAAGATGATTCTGTAACCATTAACTGTTCTATGAAAATGTTGAGCCTCATAAGTTCACCAAAGCATTGCAGTAGATAAGTTAACAAGATCTAACATTGATGAAGAACAAAGAGAACATATTGGATAATCGTTGAGGAACACATTTGGAGTTGATAGTACATTTCCAAACAAGGAATGCAGTGATAATCCTTGGGGAATGCATGTTTGGAGTTGATTTTGCATTTCCCTCAGGAGATGTACCAATAAAGATTCACAGGGATTCTAAGGGTAAAACAAAACTGCAATCCTCATACAACTCCACAAATTCTACAACTTCAACAGGTAGATCAAGAGGAGAATGACTAAAAGAAATCGAATTCTAGATAATTGTCTGAACCTTTCTGGTTCACAGTTGATGTGGCTTTTTCAATGGCTGATACAGCAGGCTTTGTCAGTCGATCCATATCAAATGGTTTTGGGATCTCAGGAGGACTTGCACATCGTATAAGCGCCCAGTTGACTCCCTCGAAGAAGGGGTGTAGCTTTATCTCTGAAGCCCCACGTTTGTATGCAAGTCGGTGCTGAGGTTCCTTCACAAGAAGACCCCTTATCAGATCTCTGGCGGCGAAGCTCACTGTGGGTGACTCTGGGAAGCGCAGTGGTTGGCCGACAACATTGAACAATGTTGCCCGGTTACCTGATCCCTTGAATGGTGTTTTCCCAAACAATAGTTCATACATGAAAATGCCAAAAGTCCACCAATCAACTGCACTCCCATGGCCTTCGCCCTTTATTATCTCTGGTGCCAAATACTCATGTGTACCTACAAAAGACATGGAACGGGCATCCGTAGGCTCTGCTATGAGCTCGGGCAACGGGTTCACCTGGTTCCCTATCTCTGATTTTGCTTTCCTCTCTTTGGACTTGGATTTAGAGAAAAACCGTGGGCCGAAGCATGTCGTAGGTGCCACACAAGAGGGCTGAATACAGGATGGCTCAATACAAGCAGGCTGGATACAATAAGTCGTGTTGTTCCTTCTAGCTGATTCAGGATCTGGGTTGGAGGACTTGATCAGGGTCGGGTTTACTGCACAACGGAGAGAGAGGTCAAAGTCAGAAAGCATAATGTGGCCATCCTCGCGAACAAGGACATTTTCTGGCTTGAGGTCGCGATATATAATTCCAAGCATGTGTAAGTATTCCAATGCCAGAAGGATCTCAGCAACATAAAACCTACATTTGAGAATTTAATTGTGATCAGTGAAAGGGAGATCACCAGGATACAATCAACTCTTTACACAACAAAACATTGTAGTTTCGAGCAACAGCAACATATTAAACATAGAGAGCTAGGGTTTACATATTATGCCATCAAATTAGATGTCCAATTACAAGTTCTACATCATATATTAGTAAAACTGGAATGACAACAAGAAACCTGCAGAGTCCCAACTATTTGAGATTGATTTTGGCATTGACTAATCTGAACGAGTAGAATAAATGTCATGAGCATATAATAGTCATATGATCAAAAAGTGCAAAGTTCTAACAATGGTTCAGCATAAATACAAACAGCAGTCAATCAAATTTAACTTATTCAGAAGAGCAATAGGAATAATTGTCCATAACTATCTCAAGCAATGAGGATGACCGGAAGTAGGAACCTCTTATTTGACTAATAAGCTCACCAGAATCAGAACAAGTAATATGGAAGCACATGGTAGAACAGTCACCAAAATAACAAGTTTAAGAACTCAGAGGGTAGAACTACACGCATCATTGGACAAATTCAGATTATAGAAGTTAGTCAACAACTACAAGATTACCACAAAATATCCAAGAGTTTCAGGTGAAAAGAGAAACAAGGAAATGAGTGTTTGTACATAATTATCCTAGTTAGGAAATTGGTAAAATGGATTGCGAGCATTTGGTTACTTTGAAACAAGCACAGGTCATTTCCTCTATAAAACCAAGTAGTAAACAATGAAGAGAACAATCAACATGAAAACATAAAGGAAAGCAGAGAGCATTTGAACATGCTTGTAGCACGACATGTTAACAGCATTTACATACAAAATTTAATTGATGAGTTTAGGCTGAACAAACTATATCTGAATAACAGAAGTTGGAACGATAAGAAAGCATCTAGCATGTGCTCCTCAAACAGTAAGTCTAAGAAAGATTGAAGTGCAGAATATACTTCACAGCTTGTTCTGAGAAATGTTTCCCAGGTTGCCTTTGACGAAGGGTGTGCAAATCTCCTCCAGGGCAGAATTCCATCACCAAGCATGAGAATTTGTCTGTTTCAAAGTGGGTATAAAGTGTAGGAAGAAATGGATGGTCCAAACATTGTAATATCTCCCTCTCTGTCTGAGCTCTAAGAAGCTTTTTACGACTAGCCAGCAATCCTTTATCCATAACCTTCATTGCAAAGTAGCTTTTCGTCCCACTCAACTCTGATAAATACACACTGCCTATATCACCGCAGCCTAGCTTCTTCAACAGCCTAAAATGGCTCAATCCTAAAACCCCATCTTTTGTGCGAATCTTTCGAATGGCTTCAGCTCTTGAATCATTTGATTTATGAGGTTTAGTTATGCTGCTACTCAAACTGCTGCAGGAGCTTTCATCACTCACGTCACTGTTTGTACTAGGTCTGCACATGCTACTTTTTCCACTCTCAACAAAGTCAGCTGTGGCACTGCTGGTTTCATCACTAAATTTAGCAGATACGAAGCTATCATTTCCACTCTGTTGGGATTTCTTTGCTTGATCTCCATTACCATCCCCGGCAGTGGTTCTATTTTCTACAGAATCTACTTGCTCTGATGATTGCTTCTGACTATCTGAAGGGAGCTTATCACAAGTTTGTGAGGGTATGGCGACCTCTGTAGGAACTTTATCTGTTGAATTGTCAAAAGATTCCTTCTGATGGTGATCTGATTTATTATCTTTCTTTAGGTCATTCACAGCACATTTTGACACATTCTGATTTATCTCTACCATTTTTTTGACAGCACTGCAATCTGATTTGCTTGGCTTCAAAATCTGGGAGGATTTAGAAGAATTTGGCTCTACTTTGGTACTCCCAGGAACTTCAGTTTGGAACTTGGAGTTGGCTTGTGATATAGTCTTTGAAGCCATGATACTTCTTATCTAACTAGGAAATACGACAATAAAGAGCTTATTCTTCAGCTATGATACACAGCATCGTCATACAACGCCGCCTCCTTCATGAGTAGATCGACTCAACTTGGGATCTGTAGTTGGACAACAAGGATTAATAAGCAAACAGCCAAGAAACACTACAGCTTGCCTACCACTGAATCAAAATTTTGCAGCCCTGGTGGACTAGGAAATAGTCTATCAGTGTGTTCAAGATAGATGTACTGAAACAAAATGAAGAGCAAGTAAGACTGAAAAGACATGCTTTCGGTGAGATAGTGTGTGTTCAAGAGGAAAACTACACAAAACCAAAAATAAGAATGTTTCAAAGCTGGCTTGAATGTTGAGAATAGGGCATTTACGAGTATAGCAGCTACATGAATCAAATGTGTCCTTTATAGGAAGTACCAAGAACCAAAATAGAACATTAATACAGATATAGCTTTTTATAGAGTTCCGATCCATTGAGCCAGACTCGCTGAACAAAAATTTACAAGCAGATTTTGCAAGCATTCAGTGATTCCACTGGAATGGACTAAAACTGCTTTGGATCTCATACATCTCTTATTTATTTAGTGCAAAATCTCGAATATATGAAGATTTTAACTCAAACAACGCATCAGCAGGAAACAAAATGATAGATAAATCTGATTAATCAGTAACATTATTCTGAAAGTAGTGCGAGAGGCATCAAGAGACAATGTCCCTCCGTAGGGTCGGCAGATCAAGGAACCTTTCCCATGCAAAGGATAGATACAACCTGGTCTGGGGTGCCAAATCGTTGAGCAAAAATTTGTCTTTTCTCTTTAAAGGAGCCCCAAAAATCTCTTCAATCCAATAGAAACTAAAGGTATGGGGAAAAAAAGACAAAGAGCACTGATAAATCCACCCCCAAATACATAAATATACCATCTTTCGACAGCAGACGATTCGCAAGCCCCAAAATACAAGCAAGAAGAGACTTTTAACACAAATCGCGCCGGAAAAGAATGCGGCTCCAGGGAAAACGCCCGGATCGTTAACGCCGAAGCACAAGGAACGCAGATCCAGCCCACCCACACCAGACATTAGGAGAACTAAGATGGAACCCAAGAAACAAGACAAAAAAATGGGAGCAAAGCGCGAGCAAAACCTCACCTTGCGACAAGTTCAGAACTTGAGATCGCTAGACAGGCAGTGAGCAAGGGTTCCAGCTCTCACACTGCAGTCCACACCACCACGTGAAACAGGAAAAGAGCAAGGGGGATGGAAGAGGGAGGAGGTCTGGAAAACAGAAAACTTGCAACAACAAAAAAAAAAAAAGGGGGAAAAAACAATAGAAAGTTCAATTTGGATGGTGGGTGTGCATAAAGTGCATGGAAAGAAGAGAATGGTCAAAGGGAAAGCCGAAGCTTTTTCTTCTTTATCATGCAATTTGTGTTCGATGGAGAGACAAGATGGTGACCGATCTGCTGGGAAGTGCACACTTCGATCCAGGAGAGTTTGCTGGTATATAATGCAGGCAGGCACCGTACCCACCCGTTCCATCACCACCGTTCTTGTGATGACCCGAATTCTTTTGATTTTTTACCTCAAGTTTTTTTAGGAACAAAAATGGAAAAGGAATATCATTTTTGTCAAAAATAAATAAACAAATAAAACAGCACTTCAATTTATTTTTCATCAAAGCACATTAATTTTTTTTATTAGTATTAAAATGTTCGAATCTTTGGCCCTATTAATTTCTGGAATGATCAATTCTACCCTACAATCCTTTGGAGATACTCCTTCAACAGCTAAGCCGAAAGAGATTGGAGCCCCAGTGGATCTCCACTAATCACCTGGGTAAATCAAGGAAGCGCTCATAACTTTTTTTAGCAGATTAGTCCAGACTCCACAGTCGCACCATCCTTGAAAGACTATCCATTGCCGAAGTCGTACTTCATCGTAAACTCATGCACAGAGGGCCGCCTCCATAGATTTTTTAAAAATTCGTCATTGAACCGTGCCTCAGCAGAGAATCAAACTATGTTCTCCTGTGATAAGCCTCACCGTCGTTGCCGCTGCACCGTCCCCTTGGGAGCCACAATACCCTATTCTTATAATAGCCTACTGTGCACCAAGCTTTGGTCTTCTGATTTAATAAAAAATAATAAATCATAGAGATTTCATTCTGATAAAGTGATTCCTATGCATAGGAAAAGTCAAGAACTCAGTATGACATTTTGCACCTGCTAAAAATTGATTATAAAACTTCATATGACAAACACTCATACATATATCAACTTTATTAGTCCATGGAAGGTATAACAACCTACTATAATTTGGTGTGCCAAAGTAAATTAGATAACTTAATAAAAAAACACATTATGTATAAAATATTATCAAAATTAATTTCAAATGGTCAAAATCAAATTAATGTTATTATAACAACTATTTTGACCAACTTTTGATTAAATTAAACTGACTTTAGATAATTTTAAAGTATTTTAATATAAGAATATTATGTGTATATGTAATTTTTATATATTATTGTTCGGGTTGAGAACCACTGACAGTGTCTTCTCCATCATGTGGAGCTCTCGGTCCAACTCGTAGGAGGTCAGGAGAGGGCCCTTGAGCGATCTGTCAATAGTAACACGAGGTTAGGAGGGGTTGACATATACCTAGAAAATCTCCTTTGATGCTCAAGTTAAAATCAAAGTGAGCTGAGAAAAAATAATTTCTAAAATAGAAAAAAGAGTCCTCCTCTCCCCCCCCCCCCCCGGCGGCAATGGGGGTCACCTTATATACCTGTGTCATGATCATGGAGTTGTGCCCAGAGGAGAAAACGGAGTCGTGAAGATGATGTTGGTGACTCCTAAAATGTCGAGAATAGTGGCGGACATGGGTGGTCGTGGCCCCCTTGAAGTGGATACACACTCCTGATCATTTGGAGGGCCACAACGTACCCTTTTTTTGGTCTTTAGATGGAAGAATCAGGGTTGCATATCTTAGCCAGGAGACTGACCATAAACCTTACATCGCCTGGTGACTCAACGAGTCTCGTGAGGCCTGCTATGCCTATCTTCCGAATCCCATAGGGCTTGTTATGTCTTTCTTTTGAGTCTCTCGGAGCTTAGTACGCCTTTCTCCCGAGTCCCTCAGGGCTTATTATGCCTTTCTCCCGAGTCCCACGAGGCTTGTTACGTCTTTCTCTTGAGTCCCATGGGGCTTGTTACGTCTTTCTCCCGAGTCCTATAGGGCTCGCGTTGAGCATTTTAAGGTGCTTACTAAGTTGTAGGTACATTGAGTCGAGTTCACTAATACTTTTAGGATCCCCTGTTTTGGTGGCTTATTTTTTGACCGTGACTTTGACCTTCCAACACATGAGCCATCTAGCTTGTCCTTGCATCACGGGTCCCCCTCTC
>JBAMHZ010000017.1:2944816-2961248 GCA_037177395.1 Alpinia galanga | reverse complement strand
AAAACCGTGGATTTTTTAAATTTTCACAATCTTAAGACAATTGAACCCAGACGCAATTAAAGGGCCTAGGTCTATCATACTTATTCACCAACTACCATCAAAAGATTTCTAGGACCCCCTTGGTTTAAACCATATCAATATTTTGAAATTATGAACATTGTACGGTCATCGATGAGTTTTAGCCAAAACTCATTGATGACCTTAGAAACATCAATATCACTTCAAGCTACGACTATAACATTCCTAGGAGCCTCCTCGGTGTAACTATGTTCTCTAACCTATATTCTACAGCATAAATTAAGAGATATAGATTTTAAAATCTTTACAACCTCAAGACAATTTGATACATCTCTCAATTAAAGCTATGGAATTTAGGTCTAAAGGTATGGTTACACTCCGGAGTCTCCCAGGAACATAATAGTCCTAGTTTAAAGTGATTATGTTGTTCATATAGCTATCAATAAATTTTGATCAAAACTCGTTGATGAAAATTTCAAACTCTTGACATGGTCTAAACTAAAGAAGTCCTAAAAACCGTTTGGTAGTGTTGGTAAGTATGACAAGCTTAAGTCCTTTAATGAACATGTCTGAGGGCATGCTTACACTCAAAATGATGTAAGGAATGCCATGAATTTAATTTAATTTTTTTTCTAATGTGCCTAAGGTCATCAGTAATTTTCCGCCAAAACTCGTTAATGACCTTAGGCACTCATAAAAACATCAAATCAAGTTCATTGCACTCCTTATATCATCCTGAGTGTAACTATACCCTCGGACATAGATTCCACAACTTAGATTGAGAAATGTGAATTTTTGAAAGATGTGTCAAATTATCTTGAGGTTGTAAAGATTTTAAAAATCTACATCTCTCACTCTAAGCTGTAGAATTCAAGTCTAAGAGCATGGTCACACTTAGAAGGTTTCCAAAAGTGCAATTGACTTGATCTAAATTTTTTCTGAGATGCCTAAAGTCGTCGGTGAGTTTTGGCCTTGATATAGATTTCAAGGCCTAGATAAAGAATTGTTTTTTAAATTGGCATAGCTTTAAGATGTTTTGTCACGGCATATAATGGGAGCACAAAAATTTTATCAATTGACTATTAATTTTCAATAGTCGACTAATCACAAATTGAACACAATAAATTTAGGAATCGATTAGTAAAGTCGATTGTTACATAGCACTCAACTACTAATTTTCGGCAATCAACTACTCATAAAGTATGAGGTATAATTGGAAATAGCTTTGTGTTTTGGTAAATGTAAAAATTGAATACGCATTTTGGGTATTACGGAAACCTGGCTACACAGTTCGATAATTTGTTAATATTTCTATGGCTTGTTTAATCATAACCGTTACCTAATTAATTTAAACTCCTAAATTTTATTTAGTATTAAAAGCCTGTCAATTTCCTAATTGATCATGAAATTCTTTTTAAACTAGAAATCATTATTTATAAACATTATAAAATAATTTCTAAAATTATTTTCCCTTCAAAATGAATTCTATAACTCTTGTAGAATCTATTTTGAATTTCAATCAAGCTTTTAAAATTTTACTATTATCAAAATGATATTTAATTACCAATTAAATAAATTTCAAACTGGTCCTCTTATTCTTAATTGCACAAATTAACTTTTAACTTTGTAATTAAACTTTGTTGTTTAATTCAATATATGAACTCTTAATTTATTCCAATATAAATTTTCAATTAATCAATTAGGATAATTAGCTCTTAATTATCTTGGTTCTCTAAATAGTACAAGCATCACATATCGAAAGAACCTTGTGCATGTAAACTCCATAGGCTCCAAGAAATATTAGCAGTGTACAAATCTTATATATTAATTTAAGTACACAATTCTTAATTGGTCTCTAATAAGGCATAAAGACTATCCAATATTCTACAAGGGTTGAGTTCCCAAACATCTTTGGGCAATGACAGTTGTGCAATTTAGTTCTCTTATTATATTAGCTCAGTTCTAAGTCTCTATCCTTTTATACTAATCATGGACGAACTCACTGGACATATTCAAGAAACAATTCCGTAGTGCATGTTGTTTGCAGATAATATTATTTTAGTAGATAAAACACGTGAAGGAGTAAATACTAAACTAGAATCTTGATGGAAAACACTAAAAGTGAAATATTTTAGACTTGGTAGAGTAAAGATAGAATATATAAAATTTAAGTTTAACAATATTAGATATAATGAGACAAGTGTTCAGATAGGAAATGAAAGAGATGTCTAGGACAGAGAATTTTAAATATTTAGGATCATTTTTGTAAGACGATGAAGAAATTGAGAGAGATGTCTTACATAGAATATAAACATAGTAGTTGAAATGGAAGAGGGCCTCGGATGTTTTATGTGACCATAAAGTACCTCTAAAACTTAAAAGCAAATTCTACAAAACAACAATTAAACCTGCTATGTTATATAGTGCTAAATATTGAGCAATGACTCAAACACATTAGCAAAAGATGAGAGTTATAGAGGTGAAGATGTTAAGATGGATGTGTAAATACATGATGATGGAAAAGATAAGAAATGAAAGCATTAAACAGAAAGTCGAAATTGCATTTATTGAGGAAAAATTCTAAGAGACACATTTAAGGTGGAATGAACATTTACTTAGATTATCAATATATGCTCCAATTAGGAGATGTAAAACTATGACAAATATGCACATTAAACGAGGAAGAGAAAAACAAAACAAAACTTGATTAACAACAATAAAACAATATAAAATTTATTTAAGTATAAAGGATGATATAGTAGGAGACAGAATCCAATGACGTAAAAAGATCCATATAGTCGATCCCATCTAGTGGGATCAAACTTGGTATTGGTGTTGCATTATATCATGGCGTCCTATGATTTAGATTACTATCTATCCTAATAGGACATGCCTAAGAGTTATTCAATATGGTTGTGATCCACACAAAGAAAAATTAACTAGAACTTTTCTCAATTCACTTCCACTATGCATAGATTTTCAAAGTGAACACTGACTAAATCGTCCAGTGAAATTCACTCCTCTTTTACCAAGAGTGATAAGTCATATGTTGATTACTCATGCATCTCCATGAAGCTAGCAATAAATCCAATAACAAGTACATATACAATTCAAGGGTCCAATTTACAAGCAATATAATCTGTCTAAAGACCAATTTCACTCATCATGCATGAGAAACCCTATAGACACTAGATAACCTACCAAATGAGTTCTAAAGGTGAGTCACTCCTAGTGGATTTTTTCCATCATCCCACCTACATATTTGTCAAAGACATCGAAATGCCTATGAAAACATGATTACATATTGCTATCATATAGCATAAACATAGTATGTAGTAGTCGTACTGTAATACTAAAGCTGATCTACTATCTTGAAATTAATATGACTGTGGATATTCAATCATATTATCTCTAATACCTTAGGATGGTCTTCCATCACTTAAGAAATAGTATTATTAGAACTTTTTATCACAATCTACAAATTACATGAAATAATGAAACCAGATACAGTGATTTTCTTTTGATCTAATTGTCTATAGGGCATTATCAATAACAAGCACTTCTCTGCTGCATTGGCTATAATTAGAGCATGAAGCATCTATAATGGTGGACACAACACCAGATGACTCCTCATTTTGCTAAAAATTTCTTACTCTGACGCAATAAAATTTTTCTGCAGGAAGATTGTTTCTAGACTCCAACGCAATTAAACAAGTACTAATTCCTTCTATTTGTTCAGCAAGTTCAGCAACGGATTGACTTTCTAGAAGTTGATCTGTATTTTAAAAAAAAAATACTTCTTGTGTGTGTACCACAATTAGACACTGGTAGATTCTTCATAGTTTCATAATTGGTTAGAGAAGAACAGCTGGGGGTTCAGATTCAAGGTGCAGCATCTAAGAATTAGAAATAGATGATTGACAGCCTAGGCAATCTCACATATTGATTATCCAAGAAATGTAGGCAATCATACAAGTGCTTCCTAAGAAATCTTAGGAGAAGCAATCATACCAAACCAGAAAGAAAATTCTCAAGATTTGCTTAAGAAATTTAATACAGCCCTTACATACTTCAATTTCTTGGCTGAGCACAATGAGGAACTATGTAAGCGATCCATTTGGACTTCTAAACCAACTATAGTGCATACTATAATCACATTTTTCTCAACCAGATAAAACTTGGCATTCAAGCAAGCAATTACCTATTAGAGCTATAAAAAAGGTAAAAGGACAGTGATTAAGAATAGAATCTTAAAACTCAAATAGAAAAAATCAGACTTTTCTAGATGCTTGCGAAAAGTTTCCAAAATACCTCTCTCTAGATCAAGAAAAAACCGCTACTTTAAAGAATTACAAGGAGGGATTCCTACCAAACAGAAATATTTTATATATAAATTTCATCTGTTTTAACAATTTCTAAAAAACTGTGGCATGAAATTTGCTTGTGGCTTCCTAATCATGTTAATTTGCTTGTAACTTCCTAAGATGGTAATTCAAAGCACAATGACACCAAAACGAGGACTAAAGTTGGAGCTTTAGTACTAATTTTGGTAACATTTCAACATATAATCTTAGTTTTATGTCCAATATTGGACATGGGTCGAACCAAGCCAATAGAATTTTGCATCTCAGTAAGTGGAATTAGAGTTAGAATTGGACATAACTAGCTTCAATTAAGGTAACTAAAAAAAGATCTTTAATAAACATAATTAAAGTTATATGATTAAGTGACTCGCTCTAGGTTTGATTTGGACTGCAATAGAGCCAAAACCAAGCAAAATTAAATTCATTTCTGAGATCATAAGTTTATTAGGTCTAGATAACTAGACTTTATAAAACTTAGGATCTTGTTTATTGATTGCCACCCATGTTGCCATGGTTTTAGTTGCATTTCACATGCACAACATTAAGTTTAACTTGTGATGGTAGATGCACTTGAGCGGTCAAAATCTCACATCTTGCTAAAAATAAATAATAATAGTTTAATAATAATAATACAAACTAGAAACACAATAGGACACTAAATTGTTCGACTGTAGCTCCATAAACTGTCTTTTGGATTTTCAATTCTTATGACCACCAAGATACCGAGAAAGGATTCATATAGCCTCCAAATAGTGTGCAAGTTACGATAGTCCAATAGCAGTAGGTGGTCAAGCATGGCATATAACACGGTATTTCAGCATGATATTGAGCATAACATCAGCATGACACTGACAACCATGTCTTCCAGCATTCCTTATAAAGATGCATCAACAACTAGAATGCACAATCTCAAAAACATAAACAAGTTGTTCTATTAACATTTTCCACCAAGAGGACATTAATATTTCATCTTTAAAAAAATCCAAATTGCAGAACACAAGCAATGAGAAAACATGAAGACAGCAGAGAACCTTGAGAAGAAGATAAATTGATGAAGGAATCATCAATGCTCCAGTTGCCACTAAGAGATTTAACTGGCGAGTAAGTAAAACCTGCATAAAGAAAATAGTGATTAATTTTTTAAATTGATGAGGAATGGGCACAAAACAAAAGGCTAATTATTAATATCAAGAGTAATAGTGTTAAATTAAAAACCTTAAATTTTGATGCTAGGCACAGTTTACAAAAAGAGTTACATCAAACAAACATAATAGCATACTGCAGATCAAATTTGCAAAAAAGAAAACCAAGAAGAGATAAAATTCTCACACGCTTACCACTTGAATTAATCATAAGTCTATTTGCATGCCCAGCTGGCAGGTGGGTATTAGGGAGTTAATACTGGCACTTCTCCAAATAAGGTTGTTTTTGTTAGCACATAAATAAAAGGGTCATCTTGTAATTGAAATTAATATATATCTAAAAATATATAAACAGGCTATGTTCATTAGCTGGCTTTATATTTTTATTATACCTTTTTTTCCGTGAACCTATCTTCTTCCCTCAATACACATTGCAAGATGACTCTAATAATCTCTTTAATATCAGCTAAATGCGTGAACTGTCAAGCATGAGACTACACCAAGGAGGCAAATATTCTTCCGATTATGAGTAACAAAAATAGCCGACCCCACCTAGTGGGATAAAGTTTCATCGTCGTTGTTGTTGTTGTATATATGAGTGACAAAAACAGCAAGATTGTATGTATAAGAGCAAGAGACACAGATGGGGGGAATACAATTTAGGTTAGTTACGAATAATAGGGAAATAGTTAGGGGTTTCTTTCCTTTCCGGTGATCATCTACCCATGTTTATTATTGATTAGTGTAAAATTAAATGCTACATCATGCATTATAGGTATCTACAAGTAGATCTTTAATATTTACAAGCAAGTCCCCCCACCTCCCTAACCTTCCTATGTATGAAAACTTGGATTGTCATGTATATATACTGAATCCTATCCTAGGACTTCCTTAGGATTTAGTTAGCAATTTTTCTAGCTGATCGTTGAAGGTCACAAAATGATGTGCAGCTTCATTGAATTACACCTTCTCTCTGAATAATTAATTTTTGCAATTTTTTCCTTTCAAAGAATACTAAATTACAAGTTATGTGCAGGACAACTTAGTGTAGCTTTATCTGCTCCTCGTGGGCATTAAAACCCGATAACCAGTTGTGTCATCTAGATGGGCACACAAATAGAAATGGTCAAAGTGCCATACCTCTGCACTCAATCTGGTTACCAAAGTGTGCTTATTGCTCATCTAGGAAATTAGATTAGCTCTCAAATAGCCTAATGTGAACGGTCTTACTATGGGAGAAGTTGCCCAGTTGGATCATTATATTCCACAATCAACTGTGAGAGAAGTTGCTCAGTTGGATCATTATACACCACAATCTAAAGGAGACCACCACGATATAAAAATCCTTCCCTAGATCATTCTCTAGGTATCAATGGCAATGGGTCAGATTTTATATCCTCCGTCTCCATCCCCATTTATTATATTCATCTTCATCCCTGTCGGATATTTATTTTTCATCTCCATACCCATCAGAGGGTCGGATATTAATACCCTACCCAACTATCCTATTACCACATACAATTGTATTTTTTTTTAATTTGAATTATTTAGATGAAGCTATGAATATTTATCAAATTCTTAAGAGAACAATAAAAAAAAGATTAAAGATAAAAATTAACAAACTAAATATTAAAAATAGTTTATTCCAACACCTATATATATATATATATATATATAATTTAATCAGGTATTCGGATAGGATATGAATAGGATTCTTGCAGACCCACCTCCATACCTAAATCTGAAAATCCCCATACTAGATTATTTAATGAGGTTCAAAAATCCCTCCATACCCGACTCTAATAGGATCTTGCATCGGATTCAAAGAAAATTGTCATCTCTAGTTTTTTCCATATCATAGAATTTTTAGTGGCACCCTCCAATGATTATATTATAGAGCATCGAGAAACTACCCAAACAGATTCATGTAATCATTACTATATCCAACAAGAAAATTTTGCTTCGCTAATAAAGGTAAGACAAACAAATGAGTTATCTGAGGAACTTATTATCATCCTTAACAGAAGGAGAGAAGTGAATGCACAACGCTATATCGTAAAGGAGTGCTTTAGATCACACATTCTTTAATTTGCATAGCAGACCTAGTAACAAACCCAAAAGGTTATTTCATGTATACTTATTCCATGAGGTCAATGTAGAGGAAGACATTCTTGATATCCAATTCTTAATATCCAACTGATAAAGAGACCACTAAATATGACTACCAAGGTGATAAAAATCAAATTGAAGCAATCTTTACCTAAAGATGAAAAGGTTATACCCCACAATTTTTACATACTTAGTATTATGGTGATATTTGTATTAATAGCTTTTTTTGTTGCTAAGTTGATGAAAAATGTATAAAAATATAAAAAAATAGCCCGGTGCACAAAGCTCCTGTCATGCGAGGAGGTCCAGAAGAAGGATCTATTGTATACAGTCTTACCTTGCTTTGCAAGAGGTTGTTTCTAGAAGTTGATGAGAAGTGTATTTATAAAAAAACAATCCAGTGCATGAAGCTCCCACTAATACAAGGTCCCGAATAAGGGTAGAATCACACTGGGTCTTTTGTACGCAGTCTTACCATGCATTGCAAGAAGCTGTTTTCATCACTCGAACCTGTGACTAATAGGTCACAGAGTAACAACTTTACTATTACGTAAAGGCTTTTCCCTTTAAATGCATTTATAATAGACAATATTTCATTGGGTCTAAGAATGGCTTCAAAGGAACACAAAATTATTAACTATATAAGGAAAGTTGTGGAGTAAACAAAGATAAGGCTAAACTTACTGGGATCACAATCTTTTCATTCCTCCTCCTGTGTAACTCAAGCCTCCAACTAACTCCCTGCAGTACAATAATTATTCAGTAAAGTTGGCAATAAAGATAGAGAACAGGAATAATCTGTATAAATTATGTTTGATGAGCTTCTAAATAAATCAAGCTTGATCACCCTTGCATTAAAAGAGAGTCTAAATGGGCATTTGATTGGACAGAAAAATGCACCAAAATCATTGGACAATCACATAAACACACACTTCTGGTACCAAAATCTACAGTCTTCTCCATTTTTTCTCATGATAAAACACTCTGTATGGTTCCAACCCTTATGGACCAGTACTAGTTCACACAAGTTATGGACATGAGTGTTGGGTTGTAAGTCGCACAAAAGAAATAATATAGAAAAAATGATAATACTAAGGTGAACATGTAGATTAGTGGATTTAATAACATTGAAAATATTATTACCAAATAAAAGCTAAGTGTAGCATCAATATAATAGCTAATAAAATGACAGGAAAAAAAGATATTATGAGCATGTCCAAAGGCGATCAATAGGTTCTATCATAAGATGGTTGAATCAATTAGAATGGAATACACAAGAGAGAAAGACTAAAGAAAAGAGTAATTTATATAATAAAATTAATTTGATTCCCTTATTGATAACACCATTATAATCATGATTCCTTTATTGATCAGTATTGAAATTGCACAGGCCAAAAAAATTAATATCAATCTTATTGGTTTGGTATTCATGGTGAGAATTGTAATGGGAAAATAATTTTTTAAGATGGAAGAAGAGAGACAATGTTTAATGTATGATACAATAAAAATAGAGCCCCAATCATAGACCTCTACAGCCAAATAAGATTTATGTCGCTGGCCCCAAATAATTATAATTGAGAAAAACACAAATTGATGATGACCATATGCATGCATGATCTTAATTATAATATTCTCCAAAACAATTTTATATATGTATATGTAATTTATAATATGTAATTATTATTTAATATGAATTATGCTATAACAAAACATTGTGAATTTTGAAATTGCTTCAAAATCAATGACAAGAATTATATATAATTTATTAAAATATTGAATCAATACTGTTACTGTAATCTATCTAAATAATTCAAATTAATTATATGGTATATAGAAATATATCCAGTATTCCCATATACTATAATACCTTTTACAATTAGTAAATAATTTATAAATTATAAAAAAAACAAATAATAACACTATCAACAATAGTAGATTATTTAATTAATAAATAACATTAGATTATGTGATTAATAAATATTAAGTAATTTCTAAAGATTAAATTCAACTCGGAAAACACATAGATTAGCTGATTATGGAATCATGCATTTAATAAAGAGAGACTATTTTATGCAATAAGAAAAATAAAAAGTTTCAAGTTACTTGTGAGAAAAGGGTGTGGGATTCCATGCCAGAGATCTAGATAAATAAATTAGTAAACTGACTAATTTTAAATATATTCCTATCCAGAATATTTTTATTATCTTAACTTTTACTTTTTCTAGCAAACTTATGCAATCAAAAACATAAAAAGTTAATTTAGAAAAAAGAAAGAAATAAAAACAATCCAGTAAAAAATTGATTCACAATCTGATTTTTTTTTAACATTTTATCATCACTTTTAGTGTTTTTTTGTAAGCCTAGTCTACTTTACACCAAGTATCAGGAGACTGATTTATTGTAATAATTCCTATAGAAGAGGCTCCTTCTCATTGTTCCATTCATTCAACCTATATTACAATAATTTTATTTTGAAGCTTAACTACTCTTGAATCTCATTAAGACTCATGATATCACTAGGCCATGTATCACAGCCTTGCTTGTACCATGTCAAGTGGTCCAAAAGACCAACCTCACTGCCAACTCCAAATCCACCCATCATCTTCCTCCATCAATAAAGGCATTATACTTGAAGGTATTGCTTTCTATTTGGTATTGTGCCATAAACACATCCCCACAAAGAACCCAGCCCTTTCTAATATAGCAAAAGTCACCCATATTTCTTGCAGTCCTCTTCTGTTGATTTATAACTTCTTAAATAATCTGCAAGAACCCCACACCTAACCTTTCTATGCTACACTTATGATTCTCATTAAAGAATGAGAAAAGGAGTTCAACTGACTTGACCAACTTTCTAAGAGCAAGGAAAGAATGTTTAAGGTTCACATCCAAAGGCAACCCAACCTCAAAGGTTTTGAGGTTGAATGTGATGCATCAAGTATACGAATATATGCATCTCAGGTGTTGATTGCATTCTTTAGGCAAAAAGTCAATGAGACCACACAATGGTACTCCACTTACAATACAAGTTCCAGGCTTTAATACATTGGTAATTTACACTTCTAAATGAGTTCATCCTACACCTTGAACAAGGGACTAAGCTTCATCAAGTTACAAAAAATACCAACTATCAAGTATGCTAGATGACTAAAATTCTCCAAAAAATACACTTACAATGTGAAGTATTACCCTCAGGGGAAGACAAGAAGTTGTCAATGCTATGGAGAGAATCATTAGAGATTTCTTAATGTAGAATGACTTACATGCAAGTGGCCTTGAAAATCATCTGGGAAACACAAAACTGGGAAACACAAAACTATAGCCTTGTTAGTTAATGATTACTTTGGCAATACGTGAGGTAGATATCACAAAAAATGTATCTCAATATCACTTGGACCAGAGACAATCCTAGACTGACTCTTAATTGGACCTAAGATGGAGCTAATGTTCTTTGTAATTTGTAGATGTAACATTAACCATACCCTTATGCAAATTTAGTTCTAGTTCTGGACAAAATTGAACTGGAACAGACTGTACCTCACAAATAGTTACTCTTATTATCTAGTTGTTTCAGATCTTAGACAGTAAATGGATTGTACAATGAGCAACCAGTATTGATTGCACAATGTAATCGTGCTTAACATAAATTCAGCTAATTGAGTTTCTTTACAAAAGAAAGCCGGAAGTTCCTATTTATAATAACTTTCACCACACACATTTTTGGCATTTTTCAAGTCACCTTCCAGCCAATGATGGTTATTGATTCTACCACTTAGCGGGAGAAATAAAAATTGCAGAAAAACATGACCTGAAAAGAAATAACTTGAATACACAAAGACAATCACCTCAATTCCTATGTTGTAGACGGCACGTACGGTACTGGAGTTAGATAGCCTTCTCCCACCCCCAATTTCAAAATCAAGTGTACTGTTTTAAAAGTCAAACTGAGTTAAGATTTACCAAACAGGAAGTTTTCAAATCCAAGAACTTCCATATTTCTATGATTCCCTACTATATGGAAGGTAAACAGTATAGTAATGTTAAAAAGAGCAATTAATAAAAAAAATTGATGGTAACCTTCTACGGATTCAAGGGAAAAAGCAACCCGTTTAGCCAGAACAATTAAATTGGTATCATCCAGCATTCTATTTGGTATTAAACCTCCAACTCACAAGCAAAATATTATGTAAGATCCATGAGATACTATATTGCTATATTAAGTGCAGTTTTTTCAGCTCTACAATATAAATTTTGAAAACAAAAAGGACAGTTACTCTTATTTATATATTCAATTTCATTTTCGTTTTCATGCAATGCATAAATAAACAAGTAGATCTACAGAGCATAATAAACATGCAAAATTGTTCAGTAGATTAAGCCTATATCGATTCAATTAAACCCTAGAGCATCAAGCCATAATATTTCCAAAAGAATAACACAAATCTATGGCAATATTAAAATTTGATAAAATTTTATGAATTATATGAATGAAATAATATTTCCTAGGACCAATTAAAGTCATAATAGTTAATTATGACTAGTGTCTATGAGCACAGGTATGTAAATATGTACAATGCATGATGATAATAATACAAAAAAACAACTGATAAAATAAAAAATGAAGAAAGCAGATGTGTGTATATACACCTAGTTCAATTCAATCTAAAATGATATAATACACTGTATGTGCCCTGCCACCACTAGAAATAAACCTAATCTAAATAAACTAAATCTAAAATGACGCTAACCAAATTATATAAAATGCACACACATTTGCATATCTTTAATCTTAAAGAGTCCATAGATAGAATATATAATTAAAGCATGGTCACCTTCCAAGGTAACCAGCAACAAGGCAATGTGACTTCTCCGACATATGCCGTGTGTAATGGGCTGAAGCCTCAGAAAGACCTATTCCTAACTGTAGAAAATTTAGACAAATCACTTCAGGCAAACAAATAATTTCAACAAACAAAAGTATCCAAAGATCAAAAAGAAAAAAGGGAGGAAAAGCAGGTAAAAATTGCTTTGGATGGAACCATCTCTACTGGGGGTATTGCTTGTGTTTTAGCCTGCTTGAATTGTCCTTCTTTCTTCACTTTGAGCTTTGCTGCCTCAAATGAGCTTCTTTATCCTTGTGTGCAATTCTTAATTTTAAAAAATTGTTTTTGCCATATCAACGTTTTATTATAGATATACGGTTTTTACCAATAATATGTTTTAACATCTAGTTTTCAGAAACACTATTAATGGCAGTCTCAAAACTAGATGAAAAAGGTTGATGACTCCATTAGGCCTAAATGGCCAATATCAAAATTTATCTTAAACATATGAACAAGAATTTATAATCCTATTTCTCGTATGGTTAGATAGTCACAAGTGAGGCAAAGAGTCTTCACCATCCAAGTACATCAATATGCAAAGGGTTAGCTAGGATGTTGGCCTAATAGCAATCCATCACGAGCAATCCAATGACAAGCAAAATAACGTTTGTGGGGCCAATGTGGGGGAAAAAAACTAGGGATTTAACTGCAAATATCGTGAAATACAAGGCCTCAAGTGTACAATGATAAATAATAAAATTTGATGGAAGGGACCACCAGCAAAAACAAACCCTAATATTCCCCTATTAACAAGACACTGATTATAGTTAAATATATTAGAGTTGAAGCTATAGTAGAAAAGGAAGATTATATAAAATGTAATTTGATTCAAGGTTAAAAATCTCATTCTTGGCCAAAGTTTCAATGTCTGACCGAGCAAAGATTTCACTGTCAACAACCAACAGTAGTATCAGTTAACACTAACTATGAGAATGAAGAAGAAAAGGAATGAAGGATATTTACCACTGCAAGTACCCTTGCCATTCTCAGCTTGGTTTGACACTGAAACCTTATTGCAAAGATGAAGAAGAGGCAAACTAGCTAAGAGAAAGATATTAGTAGTGCTGAAGTTGTCTTTATGATGATATCCTTTCTAAATGATTTTGCATTGTGTGTTTCAAGCACTACAAAATGGCGCCTTAAACCTTAATTAGATTTATAAGTGGCATAGAATCAATTTCAATGGAGGGATGAGATCCATATAAATTGAGAGTAACATGCGTTGATGACAATTAAATGATGAGGACGATGACTCTTCTAAATTCTGAATATAGGAAATCATATCTCCTGCAGCTTCATGAGTTTGAATATCATATTTATGTATTATGTGGCTATAATTACAATTGATCAAATATTACATGGTATATTCAGTGTCATTGTGAATTTGTGATTTCTCTTTGGTGGCTACAATCACTCTTATATTTGCAAATAATGATGAGTTATTACCTGGAAATGCCTTAGACAATAAAAAATTCTCTCAGTTCTGTTGGTTTGATCATCTTGGTCCTTACTCCTATTGTTCCATCACTAGATTGTCACAAAGTTCTTCCTTCTATGTCAGATACAACAAGTCAATAGCTAAATGGATAATAACGACAAGACAGCAATCATCTGTTTTGCTGTATTCTACAACCCCTCTCTGTTGTTGAGTCAATTGCGTTGACTGCATTATCAGCTTTTGCTCATTGCAAGATCTATTCTCAGATGGCTTGTATAAGCAACCACATCATCTTCCATAATCTGCTGCTATTGTGCACTGTGACTTCTATCTCTTCATGGTGCATGTTCTGATCTTCACTGCCACTCTTGTTCTTGTTTGTGGCTCATTATCCAAACAAGCACTGTTCTCACTGTGACTCTAGGTCATCAGATGGTGGTGAACAATGCTTCCTCACCAGATTAACAGTCAGCATTGATAATGCATTGACAGTTGAACACCTGGTAATAAAGTTTGCAATTCAGAGCTTAGGAACTTACAACCCTATAGCCCAAATTGGCCTAAACATTCCAAATCTCAAGGATCTTGATGGGGCATGAATCTCACAAATCTACAATTGATCCAATGTTCCCTCATCATTCCTAGATAGGATTTTGATCTGCACAATCATGACTTAATAGTATAAATTTACATTCGCACAGGCATTTTAAAATTTTGGCACTCAATAAAAAGTTGATTCACTATATCATTCAAAAAAAAATGGATGGTATGAGAAGTTTTTTTAACTTCCAACTCGAGGAAAAGGCCCACTGTTGATAGGTTAGATAAATAAAATGCTTTAATACATCATAGTTATATTCAGAATATAATGCAAATTAGCTATATATTCAGAAAATAATGCAAGTTAGCTAATTTTCAATGGTCATATTACATTTTTTTTCTACATGAACCACATACTTTATAATATTAAAATGATGCACATTAAAAAATGCACAATGATAATGGTATATATTCAAAGTTAATTTATGAATAATTCTAAATTTCAAAATAATATAAATTCAAGATCTTACAATCCTATACCCCAATCATATGACCAGATCAAATGAATCTTTCATCATTTCTAAGTAGGATCTTAAACTAGATAAACCTTGGTTTGACAGCCAATCATCAACACAATGCATAGTTGAGCGTGTCTACATTACATGGTTAAGTTGTGACGGCAATATGGATTATTGTCAAACAGTTTCAAGTCAGTTCATTAGTTGTCAAAAAAAATTAGCTAAATTTTACATATTAACCATATAAATCGAATAAAACTCAGGTCATTAAATTTCTTCTAATCTGTATCTACAACTCAATCAGGAGAGTCTCCCGTTTAATTTGGTCACTAGAGAACAAAATATCAGCTAATGTAGCACACAAAGTGAAGAATGAAAAAATCATACATAGTCATTACAAGTTCAAGATCCTAATGCTCATAGCAAAAGTTAGACAACTAAAATAGTGCATACACTGAACACCTGAGTACTTGATTTATGTGGGCAAAAATTGGCATATATATATGGAAGTGAAAAATGCAATAATGGTAGGAACTTGTAAGAGGTTTCATGAAAAAGAAACAAAAGGACATAAAGAAAGAATAATGCACCTTTATTGCACCAGCAGCTGAAACTTTTTTCTCTTTCTTTTGCCATCCAACACTAATGGATGATTTTGTTCCCAAAACAAGTTGTATCTGAAAAAATAATAATAATAGATTGCACAATCCGTTGTGCAAATAAAAAGAATAATCAATTCATGTCTTGAGTTATCAAATAGAAATTTTGGCTTTCAATGTCATTGGTTACAGAAGATAGCAGGACCAAGAGCCTCCTTATGTACCTTAAATGTTAAGGATAAATTGAGCTTGGTATCCATAACTACTTAACTATGTGGATGTATTGTCTTGCACACAAATGGAAAAAAAACATAGTTATTGGAGCATTCAACGAATGATCCCTTGATCTCGATTGGTAAAGATACAGAGATTGCTGATGTGGAACGTTATCAGTAAGATCGCAAATAGAGGCAGCAGTCATTGGAAAGCTATTCTTGCAACAGTTTTGGCTAGAAGAGTTATGCTGCTTTCTGCCTGGTTCTACCATTATTGTTGTGGTCTTAATAGTTGACTTGTGTATGCTCCACTTGGTTTTAACTTTACATTGTAGAAATTTTGGTGGTCAGATTATGAGTAGAGTGAGTAGTGCTCACCTTCACATTGTTCCAACATTATGGACAGAGCCATGCTCCTGTCTACCTAGTTTCAATCATGCCATAGTGGTTCCCATAGTCAGGTTGCAAGTAGAATTGTGTTCTCTTCCACTTGGTTCGAGTCATACACAACTACTGATTGCTTCACCAAAAATGTGCATAAAAATCCCCTCATGTCATAATTTAAAAAAAAAAAGAGTTGAAAAGGAAGAAAAGACTCAACTACAA
>JBAMHZ010000017.1:2906379-2920625 GCA_037177395.1 Alpinia galanga | reverse complement strand
CAGATGAGGACTATAAAAGGTCCAAATGGTCATTAAAACTTTTATCGGGGAGATTCATTCTCCCAAACGGTTTTTACACATGCTTTCTCATTAGTTAACATGGTTGAAATTTCAAATGCCTTTGTTTTCCCCTGAAAATTATGCTAGAAGGACGGGAGATTGCAAAATCAATGTGCAACTTGCCCATCATTAAATCGTTTCACCATGTCCCGAGTTCAATGGCCTATATTAAATGCAAGTGACCTTGATTTGAGAAATTCCTTTTAGTCTAATATAACTTCTTTGGTTTTTCTTAATTTGCTCCACATAGTTTGTTTGCTGTTTAGAAGGGGAGTCTTGGTGCAATGGTAAAATTATTGTCTTGTGACCTAAAGGTTATGAGTTTGAGTTCTGGAAACAGCCTCTTGCAGAGTAGGGTAAAACTACATACATTAGACCATTTTCCACGACTTTGCATGGTAGGAGTTTCATGCACTGCGCTGTCTTTCTTTTAGTTTGTTTGCTGGTTAATTGTACAAAGCCCTTCAAGTGGTTGTAAGGATGGATTAAGCATGTCGAAAAGTCAAAGTGAGTTCATCCTTGTTACTAATGGTCCCCATTTTGAGGTAGTTACGACTTATGAGGGTAGACCAAGAAATATGTATTTATATTAGGCAGTATTTTAAAATACACCTAAGATTACCACTGGAATAGCCACCAGATTTAATGCTGCAAGAAGGGCTGTAGACTGATAGCCATGCTCACACAGTCTCTTTAGAGTGCCTGTGGCACAAAAGTTGCTGCAAAGGAGCTTATATTATCTACACCAAGACACTCAGCTAGGACAACTTTTTTTAATCTTATTTTTCATCTCTGTTTTGGAATTTTTGGGATTGAGGTGGCCTACACTAAACCCCACAATTGGCATGTTGTTCAAGCTGCTTTCCTTTAACATTTGGCCCATCCTTGGCAAGTAGGACCACACATCTTTTTTGGAGACCAAGTTCAGAGCATCCTTATGCAATTGGCCCCTCTAGCTGTGTAGCTTTGACCCAGAAATTGAGAGAATGACACTCTTTGGGATAACCATGATAACCAAGTCTTCCTAGGAGCATTGCTTAATGTTTATTTTCCCTTAGCTGTGATGGATTTCTTAATTACACAAGTTTGACCCTTGTTTATCTCACTCTTTAAGCCCTTGTTTAGCGCCTTTGACATGGTTGTTATAGCTAAATTTGATAGATGGCCTCAACTCTTTTTTTCTTCTTGTGGATTCCAATTTCATGCCTACCACATCATTAGTTCGCTTAATTCGCCCCACCTTAGTTGTTTCATTGATATGATGAGCTATTAGGCCTCCCTAGTTCCTCCTTCAAAAGTTTAGACATATTGAGTAAAAAACTTTAAGCAATGACAATGCATTGCTTTGGTGTACTTAAATTAAATCAAATAATTGAGGCCATTTTAGAGTAATTGCGAACTAGTTCTAGTCCACCTTTTGATTTGTTAGTACAACATGGCTTTAGCCATGGATTCAAATACCGTGCTGTGCTAGTTGACACTGGCCAAATTTTATATTCCACCTACGGAGGCATAGTGTTGCGGATGAAATTGCCATCTTGTGGCGTCCTTTGCGAGGTTGCAAAGTCATGGAGGCAATCGCGACCTCCCAGGAGGTGGCGGTTACCTCTGTTTTTTAATATAAATTATTTATTTATTTATAATCTTTTTAAAATTTATTTATTTATTTAGTATTTTTCATTTCTAACCATTAATTTAAATTCCTTCCCTTATTTTTTTTAATTTTTTCTTCTTAATCCGTTAATTTTTTCTCCTTCATTTGTCTATGAGGGTAAACATAGAGGAGAAAAACCTCTTTAACAATGGTTGATTTTTTCCCTCTATCTATTTCTTAAAAAATCCCTCATAAAGGATGATTAATTTTTCTCGCTCTATCTATCCATAAGGCAAATAGAAAAAATAAATTTCTTTAAGCTAAATAAAATAGATTGCTAAAAATATATATATATAATTTCTAACTTTATAACATATACTATTATAAATTAAATTATTAAATATATAAATTTAGTTTAATTAGTTGATCCTCTCATATCTACTTGGTTGACTTTAATTAATCATAAATTAATTTTTACTCAATAAGCATCAAATATTTTACGAGATAATATTAAAATTTGAACTCAACTTTTAACATATCAAATGTAACTCAACAGTGTGTATTTATAATAATCAAATATTAATAATTTTTTAATAAATATATTTTTATTTAAAAAAGTACCAAAATAGTATTGATACGGCGTGATATGGTACCAAAACCTTGTTGTTTCGGTTATAAACCTTATTGTTTCGGTTATAAACTGAAACTTTGGGATGATTTAAAATTTTAAACTTTGGCTCTAGTTATGATATAGGCATCAGTTCCTAGTCTCTGTCAATAATAAGACGTAGGCTTTTCTTTTATCATTAAGCTAGTTAGTATTGCCTCTTGTTTTCCAATGAGAGTGCTTTTGGCACATTGGTTCACCATGAACACTTTCCCCTCCCATTAGGTTGGTAACTTATTTGTGGTGGTATGTACTCACAAAATGAATATATACCCCATAGGATTATGCATAATGATGCATAACATCATTGTCTTTATAACGTAATGAATAAATCTACATTTTCCACATAATATATCAAATTGATCAACATATGAAATCTGCATAAATGACTCTCATTTATCACATAACATATCATATCAGTTAAGCTTGGCATAGATAATGCCATGTAAAACCTTAACATGAAAAAGAATCTAAGTGATCTGCATAATATAAAGCACACTATATACAACAACAAAACTAATCAATCTAAGCAATCCATAGTACAGAAAAAAAAATATCAACCTAAGCCATCCATGTGATAGTTTTTCTTGCTTTTTTATTTGTCTAAAACTGGTTAATCATATGGTTTTAACTTGGAGTCTGGACTTGTTTATGTGGTCTTGTTCAGTGCAACTTGGAGTCTTGGACTTGTACTATCAACTAGCTTGCATAAGCAATCCATTTACCCACATGTGACATTGTCCAGTGTTAATTAGATTGCATGATGAGCCAAACTAGAAATTGAGTCTCTTATATGATATAACTTAATGACTGCAAATATCTATCTATATCCCTGCATATGGAAGTACACAGTTTGTCTGAGAATAGTGTGAACCATTGTCAATTTATTTTCTTGTAATAAATTGTTGGCTTATTCATTTCACTCGTCTGTTTTCATTCTCCTGCTGGATGGAGGATGAGTTGTTTCAATCGATCTTTTGAAATTTGTGGCTTTTCTTTGTCAAGAAGGCATGGAGAATTGCCTCAAATTTGAAAGTAGTGTAGCCTTGTGCATGAGATACTCTCATTTGTTGTATGAACCATTTTCTTTTTAGTTTGACTCGTGGTCTTTGCGAACATGGTTTATTACTTTTGTCCTCTTCCTAGAGATGAATTTGTTGGCCTCTTCCGTTAGATAATATTTAAAAGGCTATTATAGCTCTTGCTATGCCCACCACTTGATATTTCCAAGGGGGCAAAAGAGTTGTTCTACCGCATGAGCAAGTTCATTATCCTAACAATTTAATTTATCTTTTGGAAGTATAACTAACCAGGTTGTGATACATTATAACTTGAACGCATCGCAATTTTTTTTTTTTTCAATTCCTGATCGCTAATGTTCTATCTGAATTGCTACTTGTCTTTGCATTTATATTTTGCTGACTTTTTCTTCATCCAGAATATTGCCCTACACACGAAGTTGACTGAGGAGAAGAATGCTGCTGTTGAACAGAACAAGAAACTTAGACGAGAACTGGTAAGGCTTTGAATGGTTAAACCACGCCTCAGGATTATTTCTCCTGTTAAATTGCATCTTCTATCATATGACATTCTGTGTTGCGAGGTGATAATTTCACTATAGTCATGAAGCCAGTAGTCACAACTCTTTAGGATTGTCAATTATTTTCACTCGAGCTTTCTGCAGTCTCTCTTTACCCTCGCACCTTTAGCTCTAATAAAAAATTGCACCATAAAATCTTTGGCCATTTTGAATACAGTGGATCACATCGCATGCTTGCAATTTTTTTTCTTTATAACAAGGCACATGCAATTTTTGAATACATGAACATTTCCTGTATGTTCATGCAAAGCTGATATGAGCAGCCTCATTCCGGCAAGCAAAGTGCTTGTGTAAAAGGGGAAAAACAAAAAAAAGGAAGTCATTAACTTGTCTTTGCTCGATCTATGCAGGAATTTACGAGGCGAGAAGTGAGCATGAGACAAGGTGGCTTCTCGTTGATGTTTTTGGTAATTATTGCTTTGCTTGGAGTTGTCCTGGGCTACATGTTCAAGAAGTGACTACTGCTTGCAGCCCTTTTTGAACACATTGGTTTGACCAATTAATTGCGTGGGGTACTCACTCATGGGTTCTGTTTGTGTTTCTTTCGCGACAACTTTGTGGTCCGTGGATGTGTGTAGTCTGAGAACTAGGTATCCTTTCCCATTTTAAGTCGTAACATAGAAATAACATCGGCGTTCACATGGATAATTTAGTTGTGATAGCATAGAAATAACATTGGCGTTCACCTGGATAATTTCCTTGTGATAGCGTTACTACCATTAATCTACAAGACATTTACTAGCACAAACGATTCATCATTCTTTTATCATCATTATTATTTAAATTTGAAGTTGTTACTACATTTATTTGCAAATGTTTAACAATGCGCCATTACTGGTTCCTCAAACCAATTCTTATGATTATGCTTTTGGGTTCTCTGACGTGATATGCTTAAATATTGAAAATCACAGCCGTTGAGGTGTTTCTTGTTATTGAAATTGTCTTGGACCTGCAGCTAGTTTTTTTTCTGCAATGCATGATAGTGGATGCTTAAGTATCTAAAATTCAATTGTGGTATTTATCCACAAGCAATCATTTTTGTTATTTTGTAAAGCAGAATATCAAGGGAATGCACAATCTTTCTGTTGTCATTGTATTGTGTATCTCAAGCCACTGACAAAGGTAGGTCAACCTTGTATTTGCACTCATTTTTATATTGAAAACCTTATTGGCCATATTCTATTATGCATCACATTTAAATTACTTTGACTTAACAAAGAAAGCCAATACAACTTTAGCCAATACGACAACTTTACACTTCATTTGTCTTACAACAAATTATCCAATCGCCTAGGTAAAATTTCAAAATTACCAAAATGTGTACCTATTTTTTGTATCATGTCCTTTACTTTATTAATAGTCAACGGATGATGACTAATGATGCATGTTATGTAATAGTTATGTTCACTAGTCAATTTTTAAATTTATTATGTTTGATTTTTATATCTATGTTTATATAAGAAATGTAATAAAATTAGGATCATTATACTCTTGGAAGTATCTTGAATGCAATTATATTTTCAAACTTAGATTTTATAATCTACATTGAAAGAGATAGATTTTTGAAATCTTCGAATTTAAATTTTAAAGTTGTGAAAATTTTAAAAATTTATATCTTTCTATCTACACTATAAAATTCATGTTTGATAACATGATTACACTTCAAATGGTGTAAGAAAGGTAATGGTTTAAATTATTTTTGAGGTATTTAAAATTATCAGTGAGTTTGATTAAAAATCATTGATAGTTTTAAGAATTTCAAAATCTCTTTAAATTAAGATCATTGTACTCTTGAAAGTCTTCTAAGTATAATTACAATTTTAGATTTAGATTTTATAATCCATATTGAGAGATATGAATATTTGAAATCTTTATAATTTTAAAATAATTTAGCACAAATTCTACCAATCATTTAAGAGAGACTATCTCTTCTCTTTAAAGAAAGGATGAGAATAGGAGGGCCCATCGAAGCTCTTTCCACTTATGACCCTCTATCGCAAGTAGTCAATGTGAACTAGGAGGAGATATCCTTCCAGTAGTGGAGAAAGGAGATCCTCTCCTATCCCCATCGGTGGGGGTTGATGGATAGAAGCACCATCACCGGTGACGATGGAGGTGATGGAGAGGTTATGGGAGCACAATCTCGATGAGGAAGAAGCGGGCAACCCTTGATGAGGTTGTCTTAGCCTATTAATGGAGCTTTAGGGCTGTTGGGGCATGGCAAGAAAGCTCTAAACTTTTTTTTTTGTTTCAAACTACTGTAGACGTGATGACGAAGATGATTGAAAGGATGCAAGGAGAAGGTACAGTTCAACCTTGGTGTGGTTGGCCCTCAATTAAGAGTAGCCACCATTAGTGAGATTATAGCATTCCATCTCTTATTGGCGGAGACAGACAATGTATGTCAGTGGCTACCATGGCCAGTAAGCATGAAGAAGGACTCTGTTCTGGCTAGTACATCGAGCTAGAGATCACTGGAGAGAAGATGAACAAAGGCTAAAGCTAGATGGAAGGAATCGAGGACCCAAAACCAGCGCCAGTTTGCCAAACAACTGCCTAGATAGTGGTTGTCGATGATAGGTTTCTAGATTGCTCGATGTATAGTAGAAGCTCTGATGAATTGTCAAAGCTCCAAGGCACTTAAATGGTCATCAAAGTGACTAGGGAAGCATGCAATAGTGGAGGGAAATTCAAAGATTCAAATTCAAACTTGAAATTCAAATTCCACTTGAATTGTTGGACTGGATTTGGTGGAATTGGGTTGATCATACTGGGCTAAGGATGTTGATTTATCCGGATCTTGATCCGTAGCTAGAATCCAAAATCAACAAGACTTGGATTCAAGTGGGCCATGCTGCGGAGAAGCTTAGAGGAGCTGGGCTACCAAGGAGCAGGCTGCCATCTTCTTTGGGGGCTATGGACAGGCCAACTTCGCAAGTTGGGCTGATTGGCCTTGGAAGCTAGTGGACCTTAGCTAAAGCATCACAAATTGGACCATCAAATTTGGATTTGTGTTGGAGGTGCTGCAACACATTAAGACATCATATGGCACATCATAGCTTAGTTTAGATAAATGGTTGAGTATGCCTATTAGCTATTGGGACGTTATGGTATGAAGGCATAACTAACTCCATTTAATTAGCTAGTTGGGTCTGAGGGATCACAAGGATAGTGTGTACAAGATTGTTTGTACATAACTTGGATAATTCTATTTACCTTTTATCCAAAAAGTTAAAGGGCTTAAGTTTGTTATGTTTACTCGTCAACATTATTAAAGGATTCCTAGGTTTCCCTTGGTTTATATTATATTAAAATTTTAAAGTTTCAACATTATAGGGTCATTAGTGAGTTTTTTCTAAAACTCGTTAATGACTTTAGGAATTTCAGAATTACTTCAAATTAGGATTATTATACTCTTAAATTTTTTTTGAGTGAAATCATACTCTCAGATCTAAATTTCATAGTTTAAATTTAGAGATGTAAAATTTTCAAACCTAAATTTTCAAAGTTGTGAAGATTTAAAAAAAAAAAATCACATATCTCAATCTAGACTATGAAACTTAGATCTAAGAGTATGATTACACTCAAGAAGCTTTCATGAGTGTGATAGTTCTATTTTGAAATGATTCTGAGATCCTTAAGGCATCAACGAATATGATGACCATAAACACCCCAAAAATAATTTAAACTAAATTCATTGCATTCCTTCTATAATCTTAAATGCAATCATTCCTTTAGATATGAATTTCATAGTGTAAATAGAGAGAGATGAATTTTTAAAATCTTCACAACCTTGAAATCTAGGTCCAAAGAATTTAAAAATCAATATTTCTCAATCCAAATTATGAAATTTAGTTCTAAGAATATGGTTGTACTCAGGAGGCTTCTAAAAATATAATGGTTCTAGTTTGAAGTGATTCTGAGGTTCTTAAGTTCATCGTGAATTTTAGTTAAAAGTCATTGATGATCTTAAACGCCTTAACAATTCTTTAAATCAAGTTCATTGTATTTCTTATATCATCCTGAGTGCAACTATGCCATTAGACATATATTTCATAACCAGAAAGCGAGTGGTAGGTTTTTAAAATTGACACAGTTTTAAAATATTTTGAGGACTGTGTAATAGTAATGTAAATAAAAGACAACTGATTGATGAGTTATATGCACTCAATTGAAACTCATAAATCGAACATTAACTGATAAACTCGACTGTTACATAGCATTCGACTAATGATGCATTATCAGTCAACTGTTGATAGAATAAGGGGTGTAATTGGAAATGAATAAGTGTTTTGGTAAATACTAAAGTTAGGGTATGCACTTTGGTAATTTCAAAACTTATCTATGCAATCATATAATTTACTATTTGTCTTATGATTCCTTTCTAGCTGTACAGTTTTCTAAGTTTTGGCTACATCATCAAAAGCCTTATTCAATATCTCCAAAATAGTTACAACTTTGAACCATTCGATCACAAAAGCCTCGGATCTTCCAATGCAATATGAGCATGGTTGAAGATGCTCTAATTTCTTTCTTTGGATTATGTGATAGGGTAATCAATATTAGCATTTGAATGATTGAATGTATTATACATAAACTCAACCTAGCATTACAATGCTTTAAATTGAAGTGTTTTAATGCTAAACTATCGGTAGGGCACAATATAATATACAAATTGTACTTCTAGACACGTCAAATTTTATTTAACCATCTTTTTGACATAAATAAGTGTTGTATTCCATGTGCTAATATGAGATAATATAACACTTTATAAGTTATTTATTTATTTTTCCATTGTAACCTACGTCTTGTTATAATATGAATGACTATGACCTCTCTTAGTTATTTAATAAAACATCTTTTGTATACAATAACATTTGGTTATTAGCCCATGCATCAATATTGTGATGCTTATGACTTAGATTTCTTAATATGCATCTACACAATCTAAAATTTGATCCTATTTTAGTTGGCTCAAAGTTCATACTATAGTCAAATAATATTCGTCACTCATGAGAACGAGTCTTAATGCACTTGACATTCCATATTAGCACTAGTAGGAGCTTTTGGATTAGCAACTCACTCATTTATATTCTGCCTCAATATTGAGAAGACAATAGAAACATAATATTAAAGGTCAATTGAGACTAACACAAGGTGTGACTAAATGAGGTAATCTTTGTCACATTCAAGAATTAAGAACTTGTACAACTGTGTTTTACTTTTATTACTTGAAGCTAAACATTTTATCAACACTTTTATATTTCTCCAAGTATGTGATTAAGTGGGTGTTTACTTGGAGAACATTTGAGGAAGATTGTCATTTTTTTTAATCTCAAGATGATAAAACAAAAACCTACTAATAGAACAAAAGTCAATTTCCAAATCATCCAATGGATAATTTAGAGTTGAAGATCAACTAGAATAATACTATGATTTTAGTTAAATAGACACTATAACATAGACACTATTCATTTTCCCATCATATCTATACTACTACAATGTGTTGATTAATTAAATGATTTTATTTAGTTGAAAATGTTCCCCATATAAGTCCTAGGCATTTTACATTAGTTATGTATAAATTGTATATATGTAGGCATCACATTGTAGATAACTCAAAGATAATAAAAATCAACCAAATTTGATAGGTTTCATGAAATTTATTTTTGAATATTCAAATTATAGTTTTCAAGTTGATTCTATTCTTGGCATCATAAAATTTGTATAGGAGATGGGTGTCATTTAATTGCAAATAGAATTTTAGAAGTTAATATTTATTATTTGTTTATTTAAACTTATCAAGTTCTATCAAATCTTAATGAATTATAATGAATAATTTTTTTCATAAAAAATTCACACATTTTAGTAGACAAGCATTAGGATAGTTTATGAGAACTTAGAGTTCTTTGATTTAGCTACTTTGAATTTTCAGATAAATTTTCATTGACGTATATCAATTTTGAGTTAAATTAAGCTTAGGATTTTATGTTGGATTTACTGATTTGGTATTTCATTTATTCATTGATATTGTTTGATTGTAAATTCTAACTTTTATAGGCCCCTAATTCCTAACATCCACCCAAAAAAATTGAAAGATTTCAGTCATTGCTATTATTAGGGTTAGGAGATGACACAATGCATTTAGGAGGAGCAAGAGAGTTAAGTTAGAGAGGGAAGGGAGAATGTTGGAGTTGGAGCTTCCAAATGAGAGTGGGAGGGATGCACGTAAGAGTTGAAGATACTCGAGGAGAGGAGAAGTGATCAATTAATTAATAAGATTTTGTTATGCTTATTGTGCACATTAACATTGTCTACGATAACCTTAAAGTCATTAGAAGAAGCTATTTTAGATACTACTTATATTACTTTTTCATACTAGTAATATTTCTTACATTTAGAAAACATTAATTAAATGGATATCACAAACATAATACAATGTTCTTAATAAAATTGACTAGCACTATATTCCATATAAATAGACCAAATCAATGCAACAAAATAGTAAGTGACTCATTTTTGTGATGGCTAAAAAAAATCATAATGTAATTGCTATGTATGACAATTTTTAAAACCAAATGGAACACCATCATAACTAGATGTCTCTAGTTTGAAAAACCCCTAATTTGACACTCTAACAATGCCCCCAAAAGTCCCAAAACACCAAATGCAAAACAAAAAATAAAACATTAATTGCAAACAATAATTTATAATCATTAAATAAAATGTAGCTCATAACTTGTTTCACATATTTTTATTTGATTTAAATGTCATTGAATTCATTTTTCTCATCATATTTAGTTAAGAAGGATACAAATTATTCAAATGAAATAGAAAAAGAAAAATATTAAAACTCATATGATATGCCAAAATAGATGATGAATTATGCTAGAGATAAAATTATTAGATATATAAATGAGTTAAGACACATGAACTTTTTTTTAATAAAAAAAATTAAAGATTTTTAAAATTGAGATGTTATTCCATGTCTTGATTCTTTTCATTGATCAGATGCCTCATGGAAAATTAACACTACTTAATGGAAAACACACCTATATATTCTTTCACCTTTTGCCTCTATTAATTAAGATCTTGTCCAAGAGCTTTAAGCCTTGTTATGGATGCCTTATAAAAGTACATGCTATGTAATTGGCAAAGCTTGTCTTGTGCAACATTTTAAAGGATGATGATGAAGAGAACAAAATCTTTGACACCTTGGTCTTGATGGTTAACTACTTTTAGGGTTTTAATTACTTTTATTGTTGGTAGGTTAAGAGAATATTTTTTTTGTCTTTAATTTATTAATGTCTATGAAACATGTCATTAGAAGATGTCCTAGAATTGGAAGATATCATTTAGATTGCATCATATGTGGAGGAAAAAAAGTAAAATGAAATAATATCACCTTAGCATGAATCAACAAGTGCTTTTGGTTTTTGTGGGCAAGGAATCATGTTCTTCCACTAAAGGTGAGTCCCCATGCACTAGCAATGTAAAGTTCATATGCTTTTAACTTATTGTAATCATTGTACTCATGGGACCAAATCAAGTCATTCTTTTTCTATTTAAAATTGCAAGAATATGATTCCCCACATAATATATACACATGGTTGAATAATCGATATCTTTGTGAATTATAGGCCTAAGGTTCTTGTTAAAGCTAGGAGTTTTAAGGATAATAATGTACTGACCTAAAAGTATATATAACCACAGTAGTCATTGCACATTAAAGGCTTACCTTAGTAGCTTTAACCAAACCTTCTCAAAATCATTATCGTGCAACTTAAGACTATAATATTATAATAAAGAACCTATAGAAGATGATTTTTCATGGATTATATTTAAAAATGAAAATGCAACAAGTGACTAATCAATTTAACTTTTGGGTTTTAGAATTCCTCTCACTCAATATGCACAAAGTTGTGGTGGTGAAGTCGTGGGGACCTAGTTATAGATAAGAAGCTAAAGGCATGCACCTCAATCCAAGTTACTCATCCTCCACAACCTACCATATCTCAAAATGAACAAACCGCCCTAGGAAAGTTGAAAGTGAGAGAACTAAGTAGTTGATTGTAAAACTCTCCTTCTTTCTTTCTTCTTTTTTTTTTTTTTTACAATCACACATTGGACCTACCTATGTATGGCCATGAAATGAACATCATGTAATACCTCGTGAATCATTGACCGAAGAGTTAAAATGTAACCATGGGAAATTGGCCACCATCCATATGAATACTTTCATGATTGAAGAAGTCATGGTCAAGGAACAAAGTCACTCCATCCAATCCAAGCATGAAAGGGACATGGGCAGTGATGGGAGTTGACTCACTTTAGCAAGAAATAATGAGAGAAGGGAAGCAAAAGAGAGGAAAGTGAAATGGACAAGATGTGATTTGAGCTCCTCCTTTAAAAATTACCCCAAGTCAGTCCATGAATCTTCTAAGCTCATGGGACCAAGTTTTCACTAGCAACATACAATATACATCACTTCTATTAGCTCCACCATCACCAAATTGTGGTGGTGCAAGTGCCAAGGAGGCTCCACCCCCATACCATGAGTTCTACCTCACACCAACTTGATTTCTAATATTGTTAGTACTATTTGTCATGTGTGGGAAAGGAAGGGAAGCGTCGGCTCTACGCGTCTTGACCAGGTCATCGAAGAGTTGAGTAGGTGAGGAGAAGAGGTAAAGGAAGGTATCTACAAAAGGATGGATGCAAAAGTGTGTTCAAGTCACCAAGAAGGCTTTAAATTTCATATAAGGAAGTTATTTAGTTAGATTCTTATAGATTTCATGTATGGAACCTCATAGAGCAATTGAATGTCTAGACTTTCAATCGATCAGGGATGCAATAGCTAGCCAAATTGAGATGACAACCTAGCTATCTTGGAGATCATTTGCCTAAGTAGGTTATACAACTTTGTGAGACTCATCTAATTGGGTAGTCCAATTACATGAGAGGGGGGTATGCCCTATTTCTCCAACAAGTCCCATGAAAACAATATTGTTTACAATGTTCACATTGAACAAGTAATCACAAGTGGTCTTGTGTTAGCTCTTTATCCTAATTACATGTCATATAAAACAAATTTGATAGTGTGTGCCAAATCATTGAAGTAGGTGCATTAACGAAGTTTGACAATTATAATCATAAATGAATGATACAAAAGGGTGTGTCAACTATCCAAAGGATTTGCTGACTAAGTTTGATGATTATAGGTGCATTGACGAAGTTTGACAATTATAATCATAAATGACTAATCCAAAAAATTATGTCAAATATTCAAAGGATTTATTGACCAAGTCGAATGATTATAAGTCAAAGATGATTAACTTAAAGGTACTAGAAGGGTTGCATCAAACCAAAAGAGCCATGTCAATTACTCAAAGGAGTGTCATTGTATTAAATGTGTATTTCGACTACTTGAAAAGGTGTCCCAGCTAATTGAAGTAGTGAATCCACAAATTTAAGGATTCTAACCATCGCCACCAACTTGTCGTTTTGACTTTCTAAGTTACCAAAAAATTCTTCGATAGTGTTGGGATCTTGGCACATCGTTCTTCACTTTCATTTGTGTTCGTGTCTACAAATCGTTATATGCAACTGAATATAAAGTATATACAAAATTAAACAACACAAACACTCACAATACAATCAATGTAACATGGTTCGAAGATTCACTCCTACTCCATGACAATCTTTAAGGCAGATTGCTCCTTTAACAAAGTTTCACTACCTTCTCCTTTAGATGAATTCCAAGGTGGAGAAAATCTTTCTTACAACCTATAGCTTAGCACAAATACAACTAAAATACAAGAATACACAAAGTATTAAGTGAATATAAGTAAAAAATTATCTACAACAAATCTTTTTCTTGAACACTCTTTTAGTTGCTTTGGATGTTTAGGAAGGATAGGAATGCACTAGCAACTCCATTTCTAATTCACCAAGAACTAGCTTCTTCTCCTCTCCACGAAATCTCCTTTTATAGTCATCTTGGACTAATTTTTCACTACTAGTAAATTGGCCTTACCCGCTAGTCAACTAGTCATATTACCGTTGCCTCACAACGACTTCTAATGGCATAATCTACGATGGAATACGTGTAGGATCGTATTCACGTGAGAGGGGGGGTGAATCACGTGTTAAATTTTTTTTCTTTTTATAAAATTAGAGTTGGCAGTGGAAATAAGAAATGCTAGTAATTAAAATGACACAGCGATCTTTACTTGGTTCACAGCCCTGCGGCTGCTAGTCCAAGGCTCACAACCCCTTGGGTTGTATCGGTGAGCAATCCACTAGTAATTCCCTCTCCGGTAAAC
>JBAMHZ010000017.1:2812750-2827445 GCA_037177395.1 Alpinia galanga | reverse complement strand
CACGTAGGGGCAGTGGTGGGGGGCTGCTAATGTGGCGGTGCCATATTCTTTTTTTTTGAATAGAGTGGAAAGGTTGAAAAGTCATGGGGTAAATTAATTTTGAACATTAATAAGGAACAAAACAAAGGAGGCCAAGACTCAAAATTGTCTTCCCAAGTATAGGAAAACTAAGAACCATAGATTCTCCTCTTTCCAATGTTTGCATCTTCCACTTTCCAATGTTTTCTTGTTGACAAGTTCTCTCTTTCTTTTAAAATTATATATTGGAAAAGAATAAAGTAGCTGTAAGATTTATGTTAAACGCCTTAGACCTTCCAAAAGTTTATAGTTTGCTATCTCCCAAGAAAAGCATTCAAACAATGTTGGTAGTTGTATCCAATTGATAATTGTAATTAGTCCAATGATGGGTTGTTGGCTGCCGACTCAAGTTTCCTTTACAACCCTGAGTCATTCAAGTGTCATAATCTCCTCTAATGTTGAAATTGGAATTTTCTTTAGTATTTCTTGAGCTAAACCAACTGTATATATATCAATTAACCTATTAAATACACTTTATGATGATAATGATCCATCGGCTAGGGTGACATTGGTAGCAAGTTACTAGTGCAAGGATAGAAAAATAGGAAATACTACTCGTATATGCTTAAAGCCCTCAAATCTAGAATCTTAATATTTTCTGTATTGGTATACATTAAATAGGCCATCGAGGTATCACTATAAACTAAAAAAGTCACAAATTGGGAGTTTGGGATGTTACATATTGAGGAGTTTTCTATAGATGGAATCATAGACACTCCTCAATTGGTATACTAATTTGATACATCTTAGTACGTAGAGACCTACTCTTTTCTTATATGATGAAGGTGACTATGATTTGGAACAACGTAGATCAAGGCTTGCAGCATATAATGGAAGTCCTCATTCAAGGATATAGTGAATTTCTTTGCTGCTTTAGAAGAGGCAGCAATTGTAAATGTAGGAAAATTTTTATAGGTTACGGAGGGAAACCCATACAAAGAATGTTTGTTACTCAACTTGGCATATACACCTCTAGTAACTAAATGACATAGCAAATGGGTACAAATGTGAAAAAGAGTTTGAGCAATTAAACTTGTCTATGTGAGAATAGGAAGCCTACCTCGGGCTTTATAGTTTGCTTATGTCATAGGGGGAGAAAAGGGAAATTTAATGGCTTTGTGTGTGGGGAGGGAGAGAAATGCAATAGTTGCATGGAGAGGTGTCTAGTTCATGTTGTTGGAAAGGAAGATGGAAACAACCTTGAGGTTGCTCACATCAGGAGATAGGGAGGGGAAAGGCTCAAACTGGAGGCATGGGGAAGAGGAAACACTATGAAGGGATTGGAAAGAGGGAATGCAATAGTTGATTTTGATTTCATCTATTAGTGTCAATCAGTTCGAGTCGTGACCTAGCATAGTCTAGGCTATGCCCAAAAAATAGAGCCATGCTGTGCCAAACTTGGCCTAGACTAAAGGGTAAAAGTAGGTGGTAGAGGATCAGCCTACGTGCTAAGTCAAGTGTGATCACATGCCAAACTAGGCCCACGCTAGGTTTAGGGTAAGGTTATTTGTAAAATGACTAAAATAACTCTTGATCTTAAATAGAAATGATTAGTTTAGGGCTATTTGATTAACATTAGCGTAAATACCATATTAACCTTTTCAACATTCTAAATATTTCCCAAAATTTTCCTATAAATACTCTCAAATCTCACCCCTCATCCCTTGTGCAAATAACTCACATTCTCTCAATCCGCAATTCATCATGCCTCATCTCTCAACTCATTCTCTTTAGTTTTCTTACTAATCTCTCTATTTTATTTCTTTATTATTTAATTTATAATAATATCCCTATTTAATACTCATAATTGCTCATGGGGGTGCCACAACATTGTAAGCATTTCGCCACCTTGACAATGCATCTTTTCACATGAAGATAAAAACTTTTTTTTTAAATTTTTATTAAGGTATTAAGTTTATTAAAAATATATTTTCATTAATAGTTTTTAAAATTTATATTAGGATATAATGAAAAATTGTAGTTGTGGTTCTAATGCTAGACAACATGAACCATCTTGCTCTAGGACTAGAATTGTTCGGTCTTCTTAGGTCCATGAGTGCACATCTCAACTTATTTTGTATTTGTAGTTGTTATTTCATAGAAGGAAAATCTATCTTATTACATATCTTGAGAAGCAAAGGAGTAAGCCTTATTTATATCCAAACCTAAGGCTTAGTCTAAGGAATAAATCAAACCTTATCCTAAGAGATAAAATTAAGAAATAATTATCCCTAGATATATTTAGGGATTATTCCTAACATTATCCCTAGACATATTTACAATATTCTAACAGTAGTATTTGGAGATCCAACAAAATTTACCTAGTGGCTAGGTCGGTGTATGCCCTTTGATGTTGCTACTCAAGTTGGCATGGGGGCATGACCTGAAGACTACAATTACCAATAGGTCCTATAGAGTCAATGACAATCTCTTCCTCATCATCATGTCGAAGACATTGTGGCAAGTGTCAAAGTGAAAGATGAGCTTGAGGCTACTCACAGAGCATATGAGGATAGGAGCCTCGTCAAATAATGCCAACGTAATGTTAACTGTAATCATAAGCATTACAACCAACTTTAGGATCAATGTGTCATCATCTTTAGAGATGGTGAAGAAAGAAGCTAGTGCAAGAGTTATGAGAAAGTTCTTACTTGCAAATCTTCTAGTGGAATTGACCTCCTTAATTACCACAAAGTTACAAGATACTAGGATAATTGATGGTCTTTACTGGTGGAGAGTTTGCAAACCTTATATTTTCAAATGAGGAAGTGAGAAAAGATATAATAAAATTTATTATGACATCTGTGTCACCATTTTCATTGGCTGACTCAGGTCACTTTCGAATATTTTTGTGAGACGTTAGCAACCTTGATGTAGAATAATATCTAGGAATATATTGCATACTAACGTAATAAAAATATTCCATGAGGTTAATTATTAAAAATTTAATAGATATTTTTGCCTTAAAAATATTAAATAACATTAATTTCTAATTTTGTATTAGTTGTCATAATACAGTTATACGTGTGTGTGTTGTGTTGCACATTGGATAGGTGACAATTGGTCCATTGAAAAATAATAAATTTTAAAGGTTTTGAATTTTTTATATTGACCATGTTATTTTTATTCATCTTTCTCATGTTGCCCATTATTATGGCATAATTGAAAAAAAAAGAATTAATCATATTTTACAATACATTAAAAAAGAATTAGATTTAATGTTATCATGGAAGCTTGATTTTTTCACATTCATTGTGTTTGTTACATTTTAATTACATCTTGAATCTTTGTATACAAGATGAGCTTAGAATAATATATGAAAATATTTTACAAATTGTGGGTCTAGATAGATTTATTTAGTTATCACTCTCTAACACATAATTAAAAAAATTGGTAAAGGATTAGATTTTAAAAGAAAATATGTACTACTGTATTGTATAGGGTGAACTCAACCTAATTTATGCTAAAATAATGTTCAGTATCTCATTAGAACATAATGATCGATATATGTTGAGAATCCATGTAACATATTAGAATTTTTTTATTCTTGTACAGATAAACTTTTGTTTGTATGTAGCCCAAACTCACAACTAATGCTTCATGCATTATGCACCATTATTGATTTGTTTAAAAATTATACACAGGATAACCTATTTCATAAAATTATCATTATAGAAAAATTTTAAAAAATATTATTCTAATGTTTCTGATATTATTTATAAAACCATTAGTTTAAAGCTTATAATTAAATATATAGGTCATAATATTATAAGCGAATACTATGAAAATTTAGAATTAGAAAATTCATAAAAAATATAAAAAATCAGATATATATATTAAAAAAATGTATTCAATGAGAAATATGATCACTGCCCATTACCACAACCTTTGTTACCATCTTCTTGAAGAAGTTGGGGTACAATACTTATATTTTTTAGGAGCTTTAGTTGTACTAGTGCTTTTTCAAGTCAACCAAATGGAGTCTTTAGAGTTGAACTTCACACTGAGGGAAACAAACTTAATTTCTACCTAGCTTCTTTAAATAGTTTAGAAAATTGCAAAGACTTAAATTATTAAAGTGGTGGGAAAGACATACATTTATATACCTTAGTTTAGCCGAAATTGTTTGTGATGTACTAACATGAATATACCTAAATATGTGGCTGAAAATATTCCATAAATCGTGGGATCATAATTATGTAAATTATGGGATATGATAGCGTAACTAGTTTCCAGAAAAAGGTTGATTGTTTATTTTTTAGAGAAGTTTATTAAGTGTTTTTTTTTGTTTTTTTTTATAAGGGTTAGGATCCCATGTATTGGATAAATTTTGAGTTAATATTTTTTTTTTTCAATTTTTGACATGATATCAAAGCCAAAACTTTGGTGATTTAGTATTAGTACTGTTATCCTTTCATTTTCCATCATCCTTGAATTTCAGTATTGCCCTCATCGATGAATCTTTCGTACTTCAGAACTTGGTTTGGTTCCCTACATCTTTTTAATTGCCACTCTTTATTGTGATTTCCCTCTCTTCTTGTCATCACACATTGTTTCTTCCATTGCATTCTCCCTACATCTATTATCATCTCTACCTTTCATTGTTTTATTCCACCACCACCATTATTCTCGAACCTAACTAATTTATTCCACCATCACCACTGATGCGACTTGGGATTTTTGGATTCTCGGAGATGAAGAAACGAGGACGGATTCTCTCCAAGCTGCAACAGTAAAGGATGATCTTCTTCGGTTCTTCTGTTAAAGTTAACACTAGGTTAGACAACCACCGGTTTCCCGGCTAACGACCCTCCGATGCCTAAGTTAGAACTTGTCAGTGGAAGAAGAAGACTAAAGAAAAGAACAAGATGAACGATGTAGTAATGAGTGATGAATACTTTGTAACTAAAAACCAACCCCTTCTTCTGTACCTTTCCTCTCTTCTTATATCGATGAAGAGAATTTTTTCCCCGCCTTTGCTTCCCCACGATCCCTTTTCCTTATTTGCAGAGGAAGTTTCCGATGACGTGAGGGCATCGTGGGAATGACAGGTGGTATAGCACGATATTCTCCTTCGGCCGTTAGAGAAAAATATCTTTCCTATTATGGTATGAGATGTCCCTTTGTTGTTATTATGAATAGTGGTTCCCTTCCCCTCTTAACAACCTTGTAGGTGCAAGCCTGTAATACTTTTGGGGAAGGAATCTTCTGTGGGACCCTCGTTGAAAATAACTTGAGCTTTCTTGTGTTACCGAGCCGTTTTACTTGGCTCGGGGATCTGCCTTCCAACCGAGCTGTTCTGCCTTGGCTCCGGAGTCTGTCCGCTGGCCGAGCTATTCTGCTTCAACTCGGGAATCTACCTGCTGGCCGAGCTGTTTCATTTTGACTTTGGAGTCTGTCAAGCAGCCGAGTCATTCTTCCTTGACTCGAGAATTTGTCTGCCGGCTGAGCTGTTCCACTTCGACTCGGGAGTTTGTCTGGCAGCCGAGTCGTTCTTACTTGGCTCGGGAATCTGTCTGCTGGCCGAGTTGTTCCGCTTTGGCTTGTTTGGTTTTTCCCTGAGCTAAACTATCCTGACTGACTCTATTAGTATGATATCAATTGAACTATCCTCATTCGGCTCAATCTTTCTTTTATCCTGACCCAAATACTTGGGGAAGTCTCATTGACTTTGCTTGACCATCCTCCTTAATTTAATTCATACTATGAAATGAAAATGTAGCGGTATCAATCACCTTTCACTCATTATTTCTTTCATTACATCCTCTGCACAACTATTGTCATCTCCACTGCTTCCCTGTTTCCTTATACCAACCATAATTGGATTATTTTCTCTAGTCTTCATTGGTGGTTTCTTCGTTGTTTGGTTTTCATTACTGATTTTCCCTTTTACTAACCTTCATAGTTGGATTTTTCTTTTTCTAGTCTTTATCATTAGTATTTATCTTTGTTGTTTGGTTTTCATTGCCAATTTTTTTTTTTAAATTTTTTTTTACCAACTTTCATAGGTGAATTCCTTTCTCTAGTCTTTAACATTGGCAGTTTATCTTTGTTGATCAGCCTTCATTGTTGATTTTTTTTCTATTATCTTTTACCAACCTTCATAACCAGATTGCTTTTTTTAGTCTTCATTATTGGCAGTTTATCTTTGTTAGTTAGTCTTCATTGTTGAATTTTCTACCAACTTTTCAGTTAGTTTTGATTTATAAAAATGTTAGAAGTCGTGGAAACAATTGCTATAACATAGTTGGCAAAAATTGAGAAGTCTAAGTTAATATTTGAGGCAATGCCAAATTTGTGTTTTTTTTCTTCTAATTACATCAATAGAAAATTATAAGGCAAGGTTGATAACCAAGGGCTACATTCAAATCTATGAAATTGACACGCAGTGTTTTTTTGCTCTAGTTGCAAAAGCGAATACTTTTAGAATTCTACTATCATTGGTAGTTAATAATAATTAGAAGTCACAATGGTTTAATGCTGAAAATGGATTTTTAACAGAGAACTAGAAGTTATATGGAGGCCCCACTAGGATATGAAAATAATTTAGATGCTCAAACTGAATGTAAATTGAAAAAAGGTTTTGTGGGGACTTAAGCAATTACCACAGGTATAGTTTGATAGATTTACGAGAATTATAATTGGCATGGGGTATAGAGAAAGTCAAGGAGATCACACATTGTTTATTAAATTCTTTTCTTCAAGGGTAGTGAAAAGCGTGTATTTGATAATATAATTGTGATGGGATATGATAATGAGAGAACTTCTAAGTTCTAAATCAATGTTTGGTGAAGGAGTTTAAAACCAAAGTATTAGGATGATTGAAATACTTTCTTGAGACTGAGGTAGCTCATTTAAAGAAGAGTATTTTTATTTTTCAACAAAAATTTGTTACAGATCTCCTAAAAAATAGGCAAGACAACATGCAAACCAATAGCTATTTCAATAGACCCAAATCTCAGACTTAGAATGATAAAGGAAGATATCACAGTATATTAGAAAATGTATCAATATTTTGTAGGAAAACTTGTTTACTTTGCGACCAGATGTAGCATACATACTTAGTGTGATTAGTCAATTTATGCACAACCTTAAAGAAGCTCATTTACAAGCAACTTACCAAATTTTACAATATGTTAAAACAAACTACAAAATAAAAGTATATTCTGTTTAAAGGGAATGGAGGTTTGGTGCTGTAGGCATATACGCTGGGTTAATGGCCGACAGGAAGTCAACTACTGGATATTGCACCTTTCTTGGTGGTAACTTTGTGACATGAAGAGCAAGAAACAAGATGTGGTAGCATGGTCTAGTGTAGATGCAATATTCTGAGCAATGATTGAGGGTGTTTGTGAACTACTTTGCTTTGAAGATCATCTTAGAAGTGGGATGATCTGATGAGACTTTGTTGCCATAATAAATTGCTGTTAGCATAGCTCAAAATTTGATACAATATGATTGAACGAAACACATTAAAATTAACACATACTTTAACAAAGAGAAACTTTAGAGTGAGAGGTTGGTTTGTACTTCTTACGTATATACACTTAGACAACATGTATATATACTTACTAAAGGATAGGATAAATATCTATTCACCATTTTGAGGGGGATTGTGAGAAAACATATTTTGTAACTATAAATATCCCTAAATATTAGGCTAAAAATATTCCATAAATTATGGGATATGATAGCATAGCTAGTCTCCATAAAAGGTTGTTTAGTTTTTTTTAGAAAAATGTTTGAATTTTTTGAGTTTTATTAAGAAGTCTCTTATTTTATAAAGAATAAGTGGTGGTAACAATCTGTAAAAAATTGTTAGGATCCTATGTAATGGATAAATTTTTAAGTTGTTTATTAATTTTCAATTTTTAACATTAACCATTCCTATGTCTATAGTAGCATTTGATTCGTGTTTTAGTGTAGATAATAAGTGGTGGACAAGAATATAAGTCGCTTAAAGGAGGATGCCTTAGAGATATGCTTATGGTTTAAAGACTGGTTGAATGTAGAGGAACACCTACAAGATATAGGTGAGATCTCAACATTGAGCTCATAGCTTAATGAAACCGACCCTAATGGTACAGCAAAACCAAGCCATCCTTGCCTACTTCCAGTCAACTTTACATATGGTAAGTAAAGATATGTTGATCTTGACTTTTTGACCCATATGGAACACCAAAAAGTCGAGATTAGATCACAAATATAAATATTTTTCTCTAAGGTTAGATGTAATATTCATATTATATTAAATTGTTTGTAGTTATTTTACTAAAACAATGTGTTTAGTATTTTATTAATTTTTGGCAGCCCCAAGCTGGTGCAAGCATGGGTCATATGTGTTCGGGCCTTTGCTAGGTTGGAGAGTGTGATGTCATGGACCATGACCAACACAAACTGAGAGTCTGTCATGTTTAACTCAGCCATGGTCCGTTGACAACACCTCTAGTTGTATATAGCAACAATTTAAAAGGCCCTCTAAATTTTCAAAATGTCCCTAGATTGTAACATTTAAAAAATGCTTAACTTTTTAGAGATTTGAAAAATTCCTCTTAAACCCACAACATTTTTATGCCAATTTTTAGGCCCATTGCAACTCTCTTCCTTTTTCATTCAGTTTTGTGCTCTGTATTTGTGGTATTTTATTCAACCATTGGTTAGCATATCAAAATATTCAAGTGAAAAAATCTAACTCAAGGGAAAAGGATGAACAAGACGATGTCAGTCACTTCGTTAATGAAAATTGTGTCACAGTATTTGCATATGAAACAATTTGGAAATTATTTCATGATTGTCAATAGTTGTTGATGACAAATATATACATGGGCAAATGGAAAATGCATAGGCCAACAAATGACTACTAGGGCAAGTCTTATTTCTAAATGTTTTTTATTTTTCATATTTCATAATTAAATGTCTTATTTTGTATTTCATATTAGTATATACATATGCATGTCCACTTTCCAGCTTCTGACTAAGCATATCCAACAGTATCACTTGTGTCTGCCTGTATCAAGCTCGATATTGTGCTCTTGCTTTGAGAGGTTTTAGGTGATAACTGGTAGTCTATAACTCAAGGCTCTAGCGGTTCCAGTCCCCATGTCACCTCATGCTACCTTGGTATACAATTCTGTTGTTTTCCTTTTTGTGTCAAGTTCTATGCTGCCTGTATCAAGCTTGATATTGCACACTTACTTTGCATCATGCGATATAGCCAAAATGTCAACTATCACCAGTGCTAGTGATGTATGTCTTGACATGTTGGAACAATATGTCTGACTTGTATAGTCAATATAGGACAATATTTATATTCATTATTTTGACATGAACCAACTGTTTTATTGCTGAAGTAATCCATAGTACTTAGAGAGGTTTTAGGTGATAACTGGTAGTCTATAACTCAAGGCTCTAGTGGTTCCTGTCCAAATGTCACCTCATGCTACCTTGGTTTACATTTCTGTTGTTTTCCTTTTCGTTGGAAGAAAGTTTGGGTAATAGCAATGATGTAAAAGTAGCTTTTATTCACAATGAAGGAAGAATCATGTAATAAATGTCCTCTCTCTTTTTTGTGCTCCTCTGGCTTTGAACTTGTGTGAAGTGTTGATTGTGTATGATAATGTTACATACTGTTGTTTGGTTATCTCAGAGCACCTTTTGCAAGAAACTTTGTTTTTTTACTTTATATGCAAACTTTATATCTGTAGTGTGTCCTGCAAATGTAAATACAGATCCTAATTTTGTGGTTTTTAAACTGTCTCCTCGTAGGTAGAACTAAACTTGTCTTTAATATACAGGTTGATATATTTAGAGGTTTTTCACTGCCAGATGCTCCATCGTTTGGACAAGTTTTTGGAGGACAGCTAATTGGACAGGTATGCTCTAGGAATTTCCCTCCTCAAATCTGCTATATGGAGAAATATTTGATTCTCTTTGATAATAGAATATGATAAGCTTTATGTGTATGCACAATTACTTTAATGTACATAAACTTAAGTGATATACAATCAGTCACCCAGGAAGCTCTTGAGGATACCTCTGGGGCAGTAAGCCGCTTAGAATCGAGATGTTTGGTTGAGTCCTTTACAGGATACTACAAAAATATCATTTTGGGTTATTGGACCCTCATGGTGGTAGAGGGGGAGACATGGCTTTTATAGAGAAGAGAAGGGAAAAGAAGTGTTACTATGATTAGAGAAGAGGGGTAGTTGGGCAATGGATGATTGTGCCTAGGCAGCTATGACATAGATTGAGACATTAGACTTGTGGAAAAAGGTAGATGGGGTAGTAGATGGGCAACTTTCGGTTTGTGAGGGTGCTTGGGGTAGCTTGACAGAGAAAGGCGATGGTGACGGTCACATGGATTGCTTGCTAGAGAGCACAAAAGTGTTGTGACCCTTTAGGATGTTAAAACTTCGAGGCAACGGTTGGTGTTCTGCTTGCATGGAAGGGCATGGCGCCCCCTTTTACCAACTTGGAGGGGTGGGCAATGACCTCTTCTGCATTGTTGAGGGGCAGGTGATAGCCACCTCTCATCTCAATGAGGTGATAATCACACTAGGAGTCTTAAGCCTTGCCTTCCATTAGCTCCTCTTATTATTATTGTTATAAAATCCTTCCCCACTTAAAAAACTTTAGTCTCCAAATTTGGTACCTATAACAAAAAAGTGAAGATATACGACTCATAGGACATCCTCACTCTTCTAGGTAGCTTCTTAATAGGAGTGGTACTGGCAAGTGACAACTGACCTTCACTAGCTACACAACTTTGCTATGAAAGAAGTGCCTTTTGTGTTTAAAAGATATTTTGGAAGTTCTTTGTAACTCGCAGGTGAATAAAGTAGTGCTATTAAGGTCTCTAGATATGAGTTGGGCTTGGTCTGAACTTTCACAACATTGGTACATGGAATATATTATGCATCCAATCTAACAAAAGAGGTAAAGCATGTCTATACTCTATAGGCCATTGGACCTCCTCACTCAAAAATTTTGAATGGTTCAATAAACCTTGGGGTTAACTTCTCTTAAGCTTAATCATTTCACTCCTTTAATAGGGGGTATACAGAGGTAATCATATGCAATAATGAGTTGACATGGGCAAAATTTATTGAATGATCCATCAATCAACATGTAAACTCTTGGCACTAACATCCAGACATCGAAGCAAGAGAGGTCGAAGCAAAAGGAAAAAAATAAAGAAGGATTGAAAGAGACGAAGGGAAGAAGTTGTCGAGGAAAGAGAGGGTACAATTGCACGATTGCAACAAGTGTGGTTGCTACTGTAAGTGGCGAATGTTACAGGGTATTTGGGCGATGGATGGTCATGGAAAGCGGATGGCTATGGATGTCCAGCTAGCAGCTACAAGCAATAGGCGATTACAAATGGTTGTGAGTGTTACTGGTGCAAACTGTGAGGAGTGAATTGGTAGGGGAATCATGGGCACGACGAGTGGTTGTGGACAACAAATGGAGATCACAAGCAACAAATGGCTTGGGTGGGACGTGGGTGGGACTCATGTAGGCTATGAATGAACAGAGAATGGGGAAAGGGGATAAAGAAAAATAAAATATAACCAAATTTAATAAAATAACTAAATACTTCTATCCCTAAAAAATACATCTAACCTAATTAAATACTTTATCCCATAAATTTGGTTTTGTTTTAGATAACCAAAATAAATTCAAATAGAGTCTGGTTTGAATCCACTTAATCTTAATCACTACATGTACTTGATAAACTTTATTTAACTCTAAACTAACTTTTACACAAATAATTTCATTTAGCTTAATTTTATATCTATTTTTTAAAATATAATATATAAAAATTTAAATAAGATAAAATTTATTATATAATATCTGTGAACATTTTTTTATATTCTAAGTTCTGTAACGTTTGGAGAGTAATTATAATTGCAATAATCATAATAAGATTGTTTTGTGTTTTGTTTTCAAATTTAAATGAAATTTTATCATAAAAATTATAGATCTGATATTTTTAAATTTAATTTAGGACTAGTCAAATTTTATATATTTAATTTTTAAAAAATTTCATAATTTTAAAATTAAGTAAATTTAATTGCAAAATTAAAAATATAGTTTAAACCTAAAATATAGTATTTCATTCTATCAAATTATAATTCTTTTTATTTTTCACTCTTTAGTAATTAGAATTATATAAAATAATATATGTTTATTTTTAACAAAATTACATAATTGTCATTTTATCAAAATATGAACTCAACAATCAACACCTAAAATATAAAAAAACATTTATAGCAATCAAATATTAACAAAATACTTTTAATATTAATATACATTTATATTTAAAAATACAAAATATCGAAATTATTTCATTCTACTGAATGACCGACATGGCTTAAAATTTTAAACTTTGATAGAGGTGGACATAATCTTCAATAAAAAATTCCAAATCTTAATGCCTTTGGTCTGCGTAATCTTCTAGCGATTTGGGAGGTTAGTAGCCTTTGCTCAATTTTTTAAACTAGTTTTGCATCCCTCTACATTTATTGCAGGCCTAATGGTTGTCGCTCACCGACCTTGTCCTATATCACTAAGATCTACAAGTTCTCCCATAATGTGCCTCAAATAGTGTGATTTGAATTAATGAATGGTAACTATAGTATATTCAAATTCTACTAAATGTAGATGATCATCCCATTTGCCATAGAAGTCTAACACACAATCGCGTAAAAGATCCTCTCTATGATTTGAATAGTGTGTTCCAACTGGCCATTAATTTGAGGATATAAAACATCGATAAATCTAAGCTTGGTAACTTACAACCTTTTGTAGACACCCAAATCTTGAAGTGCAGTGAAAGGTCACGATCAGAAATAATATTGAGGGAAGCATCCCATGAAGTCTGACTTATGAATAGGTAGAAAGTGACCTGACTTGGTCAAATGATCAATCACAACCTAGATTGTATGATGCTTCTCTTGGGAGGTGGGAAGTCTGCTAACAAAGTCCATAGTGATATGTTTCCATTTCTACTATGGTATGGATATATTCTAAAGCAATCCAGCGGGTCTCTGCTCTTTCACCTTGCTGACATATCAAACACTTAGCCACAAAATCATTTCTCGTTATAAGTAGGATCTTTTAAGGTCATGAAACATTCGAGTAGTGCAAAATAGGCACAATGTGTCTCCCTCAAAAGCTTATCCTTAATTGGGTTTGACTCAGGAACACATAACCTGCCTCAAAATTACAAGGCTTCATCAACAGCATGAGTGAATGTTGGTTCTAATCCCTCCTCTATCTCTCCACTTAAAATCTGAAGGTGATGGTCTTCCGCCTAGCTATCCTTAACTAGCCCCTCCAAGGGTGACAAGGCTATAAAGCTAGTTAGAATACCATGCTGTGTCAGCCTTAAGCCTAACTTGGAATATTGATCAACTAGCTCCTACACAACAACTCTAAAGTGCCTTAATATCCCTATGGATTTTTGCTGAGAGCATTACCTGCCATGTTACTCTTTCCAGTGTTATAGTGGATGTTACAATTATAGTCTTTTAGGAGTTTGAGCCACCTTCTTTGATGCATATTTAACTCCATTTAAGCGAAAAGATATTTTAGGCTCTTAGTCTTATGATCATTGAAGTTCTTGAAATATTGATGCCATATCTTTGAGGTGAATATGATAACAACTAGTCTGAGTACGTGAAAAGGATACTAATGTTTATGCTCCTTATGCTATTGGGAAATGTAAGCAGCTACCCTTCTATGCTGCATTAAAATAGCCCCTTGCCCTTAAATCGAAGAGTCAATGTACAAGATGAAGCCTTCTTTACCAGAAGAACTAGCATTGATGCAATTACTAATCTCCACTTAAGCTTTTGAAAGCTTGCCTAGAAAGAGCCATCCTAAATGAACTTTACTCCTCTCTTTTGTTAGATGGGTTCGGGGATGTCATGACTTGGAAATCTATTCAATAAGTGACGACGCTATCCTGCTAGCCTAGGGAAGCTGCAAACCTCCTGCACATTCTTTGTTGACTCTAAACATTTATAGCCTCTATCCTGTGGATATTCATCAATATACCATCTTTTGACACCACTTGACCTAGGAAACCAACATTGGCCAAAAACACACTTACTAAACTTGGAGAACAACTAGTCTAGCTGAGTAATTGAACATGAATGTTCTAGGGTTTGCCAGTTTATTACTAGTAATATACTTGAGTTTTAGATACCCATTTATTTTTTATTGAGTAATTAGACACGAATGTTTTAAGGTTTGCTAGTAATACACTCTTTTGTTGTAGGAACCTTACATCTTTCCTCCTTTTCATCTTCATTCTCTGAGGGGCTCCTCACACTAGAAGTGGATAAATTTAGACCCGACCATGGTTCATAATTGACGGATCATGAAAGGTTAACCCTTAACTTTGACCATCTAAGATGTGTCTAGGATGGTTGCAGTTTACGATTTAGAATCATCGGTTCACGGTTCAAAATTATTTTTATTTATTTAAAAATTTAAATATATTAACAAAGGATTTGCACTTATTTAAGTTGCCTACGTATCCCCTTAGGATATAGGGGAATCAAAGATTACGTAACTCTTTTACCTTTTTACCCTTGTTACCATAGGAAGT